>CM065735.1:9004119-9024119 GCA_033310375.1 Conus canariensis
AGCGTTGCTTCCCCTGTTGTCATGGCGTTTTGTAGAGACGGTGACCGTTAAAATCTAGTATTTCGCCGGTTCATTAAGTCCTTCCAGTCCGGGAGGATTTGAGCATTCGTTTTTACACTGTCGGAGACTTACGCATTTCTTTATCTACTCGTTTACTTTTATGGAGTTTTAACATAAAGACTTAACAAATTTAAAATGTAATTCTTAGCGAACCGCCAAGAAAACGTAGACAAACGAATCACAAGAAAAAAAAAGGAGGGATTTGTCTTGTGATTCGTTTTCCAACGTTTTCTTGGCGCCTCGCTATTAATTACATTTAACATTTGTTTAGATTTCCGCCTGCAGTCGCCTCACTTTGCAACTAGATCTAATAAAGACTTAACACATATTTTTTTTCAAATCGGTGCGCAGATCTAATGACTACAGAAATGTAGTATGGGCCCCAAATCTAAGAAAGCATATAAATGTAACAGAAAATGTTAAGAAATGCTTTGCCAAGCAAAATCAGTACACTGACATCCAAGGAGAGATTGAATTTCCAACAACTTCCATGCCTATGTATCGGAAGCTGAGTGGTAGCCTATTTGATACGTCTGTATGGCCATGATGGTAACAACGCCACACGAAATCTTTTCACTTTCAACGACAGTGTACACGCCAGGGGACACCCACTGAAACCGGCAAAATTTTTCTCTTATTTCATTTATGCATCTTTTTACTAACAGAGTTGTAAACTTGTGTCACAAATCTTCCAACTCACATTGCCACCATGGAAACGCTTAACAGTTTTCAAAACACATTATACACTAGGCTTTTAGTTGCTTCCAGACCAATTTCCCTACAGGAAACTAGCTATCACGCAAGCAACAGCGCACTCATGTAGCAAAAAAAAAAAAAAAAAAAAAAAAAAAAAAAGAAGAAAAAATTGTAAGCTAACCTGTCTGAATATTCAGGCAAATGGCTAATAGAACTGTAAGATGAATCACTGACTTGATATATGATAATTATGATAAAATGTCAGTGCCATTGTTGTCACAGTCAAGGTCACAAGAAAGTAGCTCTTATTTTTCATTGTTTTATGCTAAATTAGTACCAGTACAGGGCCCGCATAGGGTGACCACTTTCCGGACCAGCAGTGCCAATATTAGCACATTCAACTACATGATCAATAATTGTAGTTCCTAAACCCGACACCATTACCCTATCTCCTCTATACTACCACGTTCCATGTTTGAAACGTAATGATGGTATAAGACATCGGCAGGGCGACGTATCAGTTTCGTCACCTCAGTTTTAAAAGCCAGCAACCTAACTATTTTTTTTTTCACGTACATCTTCATCTTTAGATTTAGTGTTTTATGTGCATATTGTAGAATACCATTAGTTTATTTTTCCATGAAGATTATCGTGATCATGGAAAAATAAAACAGGGAGGAGAGGGTTTCATTTTTGCGTATGCATATCTTTTCTTTCCCCAGCAGCGTGGTATTTCATTGACCCTGAATACGGATCTCTTTACTACACCACCCCCTCCCCCCGTCCCCCTCCCTCAATACAAGAAGCACGCGCGTGCGTGCATTGCATGTGTGTGTGTGTGTGTGTGTGTGTGTGTGTGTGTGTGTGTGTGTGTGTGTGCGCGCGCGCACGCCCCCTCCCCCCTTTTTTCCACCCTGTTCAAATGGTAATGTTAGCCTTTTACTCACTGATTATTTTTTTTATTCCTTTCCAGCTACTACTGTTATTGCTAACATCACTGTATTTATCATTATAATCATTATTACTGCTATTATCACTATTATCATCATCATCATCATTATTACCATCATAACCTTCTCCCCGTTCCAGTTGTACTAGCCTTTCACTCACTGATCATTTTTAGTCCTTTCCACCAACTATTATCATTACGAATATTACTTTTAATTTTACCATTATTCCTATCATTCTTATCATCCTCATATCATTATTATCATAACTAGCAAGGCATCATCATCATCATCATCATCACCATCATCATCATCATCATCATCATTACTAATGTCTTTGTTGCAATCACCATCATTAATATTACCATTATGTTTATAATTACAATTGTCCTATTATCACCAATCCTATCACCACCAGCAGCAGCAGCAGCAGCAGCAGCAGTAGCAGTAGTAGTAGTAGTAGTAGCAGTAGTAGCAGTAGTAGTTGTTGTTATTGTAGTTGTAGTGCTCACATATATTTCTTTAAAAGAAGAAGAGAGAGAAGTATGTGGGTGTAGGTAGGCCTATGTGGTTCCCTTCCTCCCCCCCCCCCCCCCCCCCCGCCCCACACACACACACACACACACACACACACACACACACACACACACACACACACACACACACACCTTCTTCCCTGTTCCAATAGTACTGTCAGCTTTTTACTTACTGATCGTTATTATTCCTTTCCACCTACTATTATTATCATTACTAATAGGCCTACTACTATATCTATCATTAACATTATGACTATCATTACTATTTCCATTATAGATCAAGGCCAGTCTAGTGGCAGACGCGATTGAAGATGGTCAGTAATGCTCAATTCCAATCATTAACGCAGGGGTTGCAGAACTGATGTAGGGGAAATATATCTTTGTGTGTGGAGAAGAGGGAGGGGGGGAGGGGGGGGGGGTAAGGGGTTGCAGAGTGCTGGATGCGCGAGCACCCTTCTCCGGTTTGAAGATGAACATGACTCCACACTGGAACTGGATCGGCATTGAACAATCACCGAATTGCACTCTGAGATTAGAGCTTTTAAAAACAAATGAGCTTATATGGGTAATCAATTTACACTCTAAACGTCCAAGCGCATCACCCGCCTTTACACACTAATCGGCTCATTTTAACTAAACATCAAGCTTTTTTTGTTGTTGTTGTTCTACCGGAGAGGGGCATGGAATGGAATCTTCTCACGGCAATCGGTCTTAGGGTGGATTAAAGCAGGTCGTGTTGAGGGTGCCGGCTATTCTCAACTTATTTGTATCAACTTGTAAATAGCCGTGTGTGTAGGTATGTAAAAAGAAATAAATCATTAAAAAAAAGCACGTCTGCACACGAAAAAAGGCGGGGACTTTGATTTTACTAGGCCTACTCCCTTTTTATTCCAGACACTGCTTTCCATCATTCATCCAGATCTTTTGGGCTTTAGAAATAATGGAAATACTGGTACATGACCAGCAGCTTCAGATTTCAAATATCAGTTTTAGTTTATTTTGCTGAGAAAAGGTCTTGTACGGGAGGGGAGTATGAAAAAAAAAATTAACATTTTCTTTGCTGGAACGCGGCCATTTTCTGCAACATGAATACTGCACCAGACCCTTCTTTCAGTAGAGTGTCCACAATCATCAAGTTGATTATTCTGACACTTGCGTTTTTTTTTTATCCCGCCATTAAGGCAGCCATACTCCAACTTCGGGAAGCTGCATGCTATGTGTAACGTGTCATTCATACCAACGGCCAAACTGGCCTTCTCTTCCGAAAGTTGGTGATGGGATTTTACGTGTGTGCAAGATGTTGTGTGTGCATTCACACACAGAACCTCGGTTTATAGTCTCATTCGAAGGACTGTATGGGGAATGGAGTCAGAACTAATTTTCTAAAACAAGGTTCTCCGCTCAGACTCTGTCTTGGATAGTGAAATTTATATGTATGAAAAGAGTGAAGTGCCAGCTATTCGTTCATTACAAAATTATTTCATGCTGTTTGGTATTTCTTTTTGAAATAGAAAAAAATATGACGCAAAAACGTTAAAAGTGGCGTTACTCTTCAACGTTAATCATCAATAATTTTACACAGCCACAAAGTTGTCAAATGTGATTTACTGATTTTATTCCTTGGGTTCTGAGGTTTTCATTAATAGTAAATATGTGTGAATACTTTGAATGGACTGCGAGCCAGACAGCACGGAACCTGGGACAGATAGTACACATTTCTGTCGGTTACGGCATACTTTGTCGCCCCTGCACACTTTGTCGTCGGCGACAAACTGTGCTGCATGCTTTGTCGCCGACGACAAAGTGTGCTGCACAGTTTGTCGTCCCAGCCATGACAAATATCGACAAGTTTGCACACTTTGTCGCCCTTGCACACTTTGTCGTCACTTTTCATATGTGACATTGCTGCACACTTTGTCGCCCCTCGAAAGAGGAAACTTCGGATCTGAAGTCATATCGTACATTTCTGACTTGATTTTCTTGTACTCCAATTAAAACAACAACAACAACTAACAAAGAAACAAACAAACAGACAAAAAAGAATACTTTACAATCCGAACGTAAAAATTCTCTCTCTCTCTCTCTCTCTCTCTCTCTCTCTCTCTCTCTCTCTCTCTCTCTCTCTCATTATTATATATTTGTTTGCATAAGTGTGTGTGCATTTGTGCATATATATGTGTGTGTGGTTGATTTATTTTTGTCTTTTCTTTTCTTTTTTCTTTTCTCTAGAGGGCCTGGTGTAAAGAAACTCTTAGCTTAACCAATTACCCTCAATAAAGATTCGTGTTCGAAAAGATTCGTGTTCTCTCTCTCTCTCTCTCTCTCTCTCTCTCTCTCTCTCTCTCTCTCTCTCTCTCTCTCTCTCTCTCTCTGAACAAAGTGTGTTCCACGCGCTGCAACAGGAGTACTGGGCCGATCTTTCTGAAACTTTGGAGGTATATTTACTAAGGGTCAAGGATGATGCTCACGGATTATTCCCATTTCGCCCCTTCCCATTCCCATTTCGCCCCTTCCCACTTCACCCCTTCCCATTTCGTCCCCAATCTATTCCCATTTCGCCCCTTCCTATTCCGCCCCTTTCCAATTCGTCCCTTTCCCATTTCGCCCCCTTTCCATGTCGCCCCTGTCCCGTTCTGCCCCCTTTCTGTTTCGCCCCTTATTCCTATTTCTCCCCTTCCCAATCTGCCCCTTCCCCGTTCATCCAGGTCATCCCTTTCCCATTCCGCCCCTTCCTGTCCCGCCCCCCCCCCCCCCCCCCCCCCCCCCCCTCCCAATTCGTTCGTTTCCCATTTCGCCCCTTCTCATTTCGCCTCTGTCCGTTAATTCTTATTTCTGAGAGAGAGAGAGAGAGAGAGAGAGAGAGAGAGAGAGGGGGGGGGGAGAGAGAGAGAGAGAGAGAGAGAGAGAGAGAGAGAGAGAGAGAGAGAGAGAGAGAGAGAGATCAACTAGCACACAGAGAGTGTAACAATATAAAACACTTTCTCTTCTACATTATTCTCTTTTATATTTCATATCATACACGCAGCGTAATAATATGAAACATTTTCTCTTTTATATTATTCTCCGAATTTCGGAGAAAGTGTGGGACTGGGAGAAAGTGTGGGGTTGGGAGAAAGTGTGGGGTTGGGAGAAAGTGGGGGGTTGGGAGAAAGTGTGGGACTGGGAGAAAGTGTGGGATTGGGAGAAAGTGTGGGACTGGGAGAAAGTGTGGGGTTGGGAGAAAGTGTGGGGTTGGGAGAAAGTGTGGGACTGGGAGAAAGTGTGAGGTTGGGAGAAAGTGTGGGGTTGGGAGAAAGTGTGGGGTTGGGAGAAAGTGTGGGACTGGGAGAATGTGTGGGGTTGGGAGAAAGTTGGGACTGGGAGAAAGTGTGGGGTTGGAAAAGTGTGGACTGGAGAAGTGTGGGGTTGGGAGAAAGTGTGGGACTGGGAGAAAGTGTGGGGTTGGGAGAAAGTGTGGGGTTGGGAGAAAGTGCGGCCCCACAGCCTGACGATGACATGCAAGAAAATTAAATTTTCCTAACAAGCGCGGCGATCTTTGTCAGCATACGTTGTCGGGCGATCTTTGTCGGCATACTTTGTCGGGCGCTCTTTGTCGGCATACTTTGTCGGGCGATCTTTGTCGGCATACTTTGTCGGGCGATCTTTGTCGGCATACTTTGTCGGGCGATCTTTGTCAGCATACTTTGTCGGGATCTTTGTCAGCATACTTTGTCGGGCAGCTGGAAAGAATCGACCGGATATGTCCTATAAAAGGTCTGAATTTTCACATTGGAGGGCAGGAGCTTCTGAGCAACTGTTGATTTCGTCAGAGACCTGTTGCAGGTAAGAGTTTTCCAGACAGTTCGTTGACCTAAACCCACCCAGCACCCCGTATTAATCTATATGTCTGCCTACCTAACTACCTACCTACCCACCCACCTACCTACCTATCTTTCTGTCTGTCTGTCTGTCTGTCAATCTATCAATCAATCTATCTATCAATCTATCTATCGCCCTATCTCTCTCTCTCTCTATCAATCTATCTATCGATCGATCTATCTGCCTGTCTATCTGCCTATCTGTCTGTCTGTATGTCTGCCTATCTGCCTGCCTGCCTGCCTGGCTGTCTGTATGTCTATCTATCTATCTCTATCTGTCTGTCTGTCTGTCTTCTCTCTCTCACTCTCTCTCTCTCTCTCTCTCTCTCTCTCTCTCTCTCTCTCTCTCTGTCTGTCTGTCTCTCTGTCTGGTCTTCTGTCTGTCTTCCTATCTACCTACCTGCTTGGCTGCCTGCCGGCCTGCCTGTCTACATACCTACATATCTGTCTATCTGGCTGCCTGTCTATGCGTCTGTGCGTTTGTCTGTTCACCCTTCACTCTCGCGCTCCTACAATTCATAAATTTTAAGGACACCATGTTCACAGGGGAGAAATATCTGATTGGTTTCTCTGAGGAAAAAATAGATCCCTCCACATATTATTATCATTATTATTACTAGTAGTAGGAGAAGGAGGAGGAGTAGTATGTGTGTGTGTTCCAGATCGAATGAGAAAATGGATCAAGCAAAGCAAGTCAACCAGAAAGACAGCTGCCCTAGCGCCAGAGGATACTTGCAATCCGTTCCAAAGATAAGTATTTCACACTTCGGCGTCTTCTGAAAGGAAAGTTCAAAGTTCCAAAGAAAAACCGCACTGCTGTGGAAAAAAGTACTGTGAGGCAGTATCAAAGACGCAAACATGACTTTTCTTTGGTAGAAGGAAATGTACATTTCAGAGGAAAACCAGTTCTGATTGAAAGTGAGGCACCACAGACAGTAAAACATAGATTTGATGAAAATCTCGGATCTGGGTCTAGAACAGTTTGGAGGCAAGTCACAGAGAAATTTGCTGGTGTTTCGTATACAAAAGTACGAAAAGTTCTTGGTGTGTCAAAAAAGATACCAAGAAAGAAATGCAAGGTTCACAAACACAATCCCTCCCAAACCAGTCATGGCCACTGCAGTAAATGAACGCTGGCAGCTTGATTTAACTGACATGAGAAATGAGCTGGCCCTTCACAACGGAAAACCGCAGCAGTACATTCTGTCAGTTCTGGACACATTCTCTCGTTTTCTGATCCTGAGACCACTTGCAAGCAAGAGTAGTAGGACTGTAGCAAGAACACTGAATGAAATTTTCTCAGGACACGGAGTTCCTACTTGTGTTCAGTTCGATCAGGGCACGGAATTCAAGGGGGAGACAGAACGACTGTTGCATTCCAAAAATGGCAGATCCATCAGGAATAGTGCGTATCACCCACAGTCTCAAGGCAAATGTGAGCGATCACATCGGGAGATCCGAAAGAAAATTTCATTCATGACAGCTTGCAAAGGAGGATTCAGTTGGGCAAAGAATTTGAACCTCATTCAAAAATCCATCAATGACATACCCAAAGATGTACTGGCCAAAAAAATGCCCGTCTGAGGTATATTTCAGCAGATCAGAATCACTGATAAACAAAGTAAGAGAAGCCTCTGAAAAAGCAGCAAAGAAAAGCATCGCATCACATCGCCAGTGTCCATCCCTGTACAGTCTTGGCGAAGAGGTTCTGATCCGGTACCCCCCAAAATCCACCAGTAGGATACGTGTTCCCTATCGAAGGTCTGTTTGTAGAGGCAGGGTCACTGAGCGATCTTTGGCTCCAAATAAATACAAGATTCAATACCACAAACCAACCGGAGAAATGATGAGTCAGTGGATATCAGTCACTGATATTACAAGCACAACAACTACAGTATTTTCATTCTAGTCGTGTCAAATCACATACTGGCACTGTGTGTTTGCCTGAAATTCAAAACAGCCGTATGTTGTAGACTGTGTAGTTCTACATTGTTGTTGGATTTGGTATAGGAGGTTCTGGTGTAACTAAACTTGAAAACAGTAAAAGTTCTTTGATTGCAAACGCGTTAACATTTCATCGTTTATCATAAAATGTGCATAACGCTGGATCTGACATGATTTTGAATGAGACAAATGCAAGAAATTTAAATGTAAACTATTTTTTATTGGGAAGAAAAACATTGTCTGCTGTAGCTGTTTAAAGCTTCACATTTGAATTATTTTTTTTCTCCTTTTGTTACATTCTAGCTTTCTTTGAACAATGATTAGATGTTTAAATACGCCTGTGTTTCCCTGTTGATGACAAATTGAATAAAACGATCTGCAGAAAGAACGTTTCCATTGTTGTTTTTTAACTTGTACGCTAGATTTTTCTTTCTTCTGTTTAGTGTGTTTGAATGCAAAGTGTTTTTTGTCTAACCTATTATTATTTCTGTCTTCAAATCTCTATCCTAAAACGTAGTCAATTTTATGTTCCCAGACAAATAAACCCCATTTCGAGCGCCTGAGTTTACACTAGAAGCATTCAGTTCAGTTAATGCCACACAAGGGCCTCATTTTTGTACTCCCAGTTTCATTAAATCTAGTTTTGTGGTATCTACGCTCAACATTGACAAGTTGGATGTAGGAACTGCAGGAAGCCTGTCAAAGACAAAAGAGCCATGCTCAAATACTCTGGCGAAAAATAGTAACTTTTCTTTACCCCCAGCCCCTATACATATAATCACATATAATCTTTTTCACTCATACGCTTGCCAACGACAAACACTGAACACACCAAAACTCAGATTAATCACGAGATGTGATTTTTTTTTCAGGGTGGGGGGGGGGGGGGGGGGGGGGAAGGGGGGGGGGCTGTTGTAAATTGGTTAAAATAGGCACTTAATGAAATAGAGGGGAACAGACCTATAAGAAGGGAAATAATTATAACAAGATGCAAAGCATATGATTGTACTCCCAGTTTATCTTGAATAGCAACGTTTTCTAACTGTCACAAATATAGGCCCATATCTATATTTGTATCAAGAGCTCTTTGCTTTCCCACAATCTCTCAAAAATCGCTTAAAACTCAGTCAAGTAGATTCTAAGATATTCAGTAAAGGACAGAGAAGAAACATTTATGGTCGTCACGGCGGAAGCCGGGGAAGATCGTTGAAAAATAAAATGCCAGCATCAACCTTAACCGTATTTAACATACCTACCAATTTTCGGAACGATCAGTTCTGTGAAAAGAGGGAAACATATTTTCCTGATATTTCAACAGTGTTTAACAGTTATTTAAAGAATGGTAACAATTATATCCCATTATCTGAAGGAATGCCTTGATTTGACACAAATTCGTCCGAACCGCTTTACAATCGGTCAAGTAGCTTTTGAAAGAAGAAAAAACAGTTATTTGCCGTTATAACCATTATTAACGGTTATTCTGTAATAAAAAAAAAAAGTAAATAAAATGAAAATGTCGTCATCGTCCCTGACCCACAGCAAACATATGTCCTACATTTCAGAGAAGATCAGCACAGTTGTTTCGTCTGTAGCGTGTGGAACATATTCTTTTACACACACACACACATACACACACACACACTACAGACACACACACACACACACACACACCGCGCGCACGCACGCAGGTTTTTCCATGTAGATTGTAAAGTACGGTCTTATAACTGGGATTACAAAAAAAAAAAAAAATAGTCTAAGTCCAGTGTACACGATTGACTTCAGATCTGAAGTTGTTTTTTTTCTTTCGAGGGGCGACAAAGTGTGCAGCAATGTCACATATGAAAATTTGACGACAAAGTGTGCAAGGGCGACAAAGTGTGCAAACGTGTCGATATTTGTCATGGCTGGGACGACAAACTGTGCAGCACACTTTGTCGTCAGCGACAAAGCATGCAGCACAGCTTGTCGCCGACGACAAAGTGTGCAGGGGCGACAAAGTATGCCGTAGCGCCGTGTTGCTGGCTTTGCAGTCCGGTTCGCCCCTATGTATTTAGAGTGTATTTGAGTGTGATCCAAAGACTACCATGACAGAACAACATGTCAATAAAAGCTTTCGCTATGAGGACGTAAAACTCAACCATTAACATTGAGCGTGATCGCTTCTCGGCCTTTTGGCTAAGATCAAAGTGTTGAGTGTGATCAGTGTTCCCTGAGCGACTGGCATGCAAGAGAAATAAAAGGGAGAAAAAGTCCGCTTCGTCCTCTGCGTCTTCTTGGCTGGCTGCTGTCCCTTGGTTCCTGCACCTATCACCATCTGCCTGTCTTCACCTGCACACCCCTTACCCCTCCACACCATCACATTTCAATAGGGGTGGGGGTTGGGTGGGTGGAGGGGGATGAGGGGGGATGAGGGGGGGGGGGAATTCATTTTCTATTTGATATGTTCATTTTTATATTTGTATACAATTGTTAAGCCATTCAGTCATTGGGCATCTCGTATTCGGTGTGAAAGGTATTATCACACCTGGTGTCTGGTAGTGCACTTCTTATCTCTTCTTGCTTTTTTATATTATCTTCTAGCCTTTTCCTCCATCATAACAACCAAACCCTCACCCTCCCTCCCTCCCTCCCTCCCTCCATCTCTCTGTCTCTCTCTGTCTCTTACAATCATGTTTGGCGGTTGAGATCTCAGTCTGTTAACCCCTAACTTCTCTCTTCTCTCTCTCTCTCTCTCTCTCTCTCTCTCTCTCTCTTCTCTCTCTCTCTCTCTCTCTTGTTTTTTTTTCCTCTCTCCCCCTCAGCACCTATTTTGATCCCCCCTCCCCCCCCCCCCCCCCGCCTCTCTCTTCATCCCTCTTTGTCTGTCTGTCCGCCTGTTTCTCTGTCTGTCTGTCTGTCTGTCTGTCTGTCTGTCTTCTGCTTCTCTCTCTCTCTCTGCCTCTCTTTCTCTCTTTCCTCCCTCCCCCACCCACTCTTTCCCTCTCCATCTCCCTCTTTCTCGATATTAGCATAGAATTGAATAGGCCCTGGTGTGTAACATATCAAATTCATTGTGTGGCCGCATATGTTCTCGTTCATGTCTTTTAACAGACACCTGTATGTTATTCCTTGTGGACCACAGTGGACGGTTTTGGTATGACGTTACACTGTTTGAACTTATGACTTAATGGAAAGTATAATGATATTAAATGTGGACATTTTCAACAGTTTAAATGGTAGCGTTTTATGTCGTATACATGTGCTATTTCTTAGAGGTCATAAACTGTACTGCTGAGGCACGCTCTTATCTGAAAATCTGTCCTTCATGGACATTCTTATTATCTTACATGGGGACGTTTTATACAGACAAAATACTTCTCATAGTATCTCTGCAAAAGAAATACTTGATATATACTCATCACTGTGTGTGTGTGTGTGTGTGTGTGTGTGTGTGTGTGTGTGTGTGTGTGTGTGTGTGTGTGTTCTTGTTGTTGTTTTGTTTTACATCTTTCCACATTACGTAATATTAGACGGAAAAAAAATCGGGGAAGGGAAAACAGGTTAACATAATGAGTCAAAAGAATTTGTACAGTTATAACACAAAAATAGTAAGTCCACTTAATCAAAGATGGTAGAAAAACAAACAAACAAACAAACAAAAAATATATAACTCTTCCCCTCTCACCACTGACTGTTATCTATTATAAGTATTTGCCAGTTGGACTTTTAGCTAAGTGCAAAAAGAAAAGGCATGTTTCACTTGTTGACAGGAAAACATTTTGAATAGGCTATACAGACGTATTTGGAATGAATGTTTCCCATTAATTTACACAGAAAATGTGATCAGTTGATATGCTATGACCACATATACAATGTATATTTTTGACATACTTTGTTTTAAAACAATCCAATTTCCATCTACAGATCGAGGAACTTATCCGTCGTACAATGTATATTTTTGACATGCTTTGTTTTAAAACAATCCAATTTCCATCTACAGATCGAGGAACTTATCCGTCGTCTACGAAAAATGTTTTGATCGTACTTACTTAACTTTTCATAAATATTTTTCATTTCATCATGTAAACCAAAATACCCAGTTTCTTGCACTGACATACAGCAGTTCAGAAAATGCAAATCTGATGATCGTTTTGCTCATCTCTTTGCTAGAACATCAACCTTTTCATTAGAATATAACCCACGGTGTGTAATATTATCCCAAATGTTTATCACATTAGACACCAGGCACTGCCCTTGACGGGCACAATTCTTTCTCAGTGGATTTCTTTCCCGTCGGCACTTCTGGGATACTTTCATATGAAGAGAAGGCGTTGATGATACTTAAGACATCATTCCATACCACGCGGATTCATCTAGAACATTTTGTTCCTTTTCTACAATGTTTAAAGTTTAAAACACACACACACACACACACACACACACACACACACACACACACACACACACACACACACACACACACACACCTTGTATTTTATACGAGATATTGTCCATTACGTGAAAGTCGCCTAACTTTTACGTCATTGTGCTAGCGTCGTTTCTTTTACAATAAAGCGTTTATCCCACGCGGTTACATCTATCCTCAACAGACACGCGTGTGTTCGTCCATGCCGAGGTGACTACGATGCGTCTCGCAACGTTATAAGTATTCGTTTATTTATTTCATGGCTGCTTATTTATTTATTTATTTATGTTTTTTTTTTGAATGAGCAAGTCTTGATTTTAATATTTCGATCACTTTCTTCTCTCGTGCTTGCCCTTGTCTCTGAGTGATCACAGTCCACAAATAGAAAATAGGATTGAGAGCAGAACTGAGGGGTAACATGAAGACAACCAATGCCTCGTAGATGCTACTGAAAACAGCCATACCCTGTGAAGACATCATTGCAGCCACGCCAAACGAAAACCAGCAAACAGTGTTTGCAGCCACCAGTTTTCCCAGCAGGTGGACTGAGGAATAGTACGGTCTTTTGATCTGATCAAGTCTTACTCTATACTCCGGGGTTCGCCTGTAAATAGCAACCTGACCGACAAAGACAAACAAACAAAAAATGCAGTTCATCATCACAATTACAACAAACCACCTAAAACGTTGGTAAGCGTTGTGGTAATAAGACAAAGCCAGGCGGCACAGACCAGACTGACCTTGAAGACCCCAGTGTGACCGACCTGGAAGGAGAGGTATGACCGCCAACAAGGTGCCCACAAACCATGTCAAAGTGCAGGCTTTAGTTGTTGAACGTTCGTTAATACTGAGGGAACTGTTGGGGCAACAAAAGACGACAAAGTGATCTAGCACAATGAAGCAAAGAATCAACATGGACACTTCACTGGACAGAATGCAAAGGAACCCTGCCACCTTGCAGGTTCCACTCTGGGTCCATGACTTCTCCATGAGGAGGTATTGCCCATAAAACAAGTTGTCTGCTGCTAAAGTGATGCTGACGTGACCTCCCATGCAGATGTTAGCAACTGGTTGGTGGACAAAGGCTGTCACGAAAGTGTTTGCAAATGTGTTTCTGACTGTGCTTGAAACAACGAGGCAAAGCAAGTTCCCTAAAACAGCAGAAACACACAGGAAGCAAAAGAAAACAATGTACAGTTCTGTCGGTAGTAATGTTGCACATGATGAAAGCACGGTTTGAGGTGCTGAACACTTTATTTCATTTACCTGTTGAGGAAGTACGTCCGGGCAGCAAAATTTATAGTTTGGAGAAAACACCTTGCTTAAATGAATGGACTTTGAAAATAAATCCAAAGGAAAGCGCATTATTGGATTTCCTCGTAAATCCAGTTCAGACAATAGAGGCATGTTTTTAAAGCCCAGAAAATCAATGGATTCAATGATAGAAAAAGATGAATTCAAACGCTTTGCTTTGGGTAGAAATGCAAATGACAGATTGCCCAGTATGTTAACTTGAACATTTGACATTTCCACTGTCCTCAGTGCATAATATATTCGTTTTAATTCTGTCTGAACTATTTGGGTGATGGGATTATCCATCATTTGCAGAGTTTTTAGATGTGGCAATTCATAAAAGACATCCATGTTTATTGTTTTTATCTGATTATTTGTAAAATCTACAGATATAAGGTTACTAAGCTTTATTTGTGAAATATTGACAATTTCACAATAAGACAAACGAAGATGAATAAGATAGACATTATGTGTCAACTCACTCAGTGAGATCCGGGAACCTGTGGCGTCCAGGTATCGAAGGTGAGGATAGCTTTCAGCAGGAAATACGTCACTGCACAGGAAAGAGTGACCTTGACACCTACAGCCCTGAGGACAGGTGAAGTCACACATCAGTTCATCATCTCGTTGTGGACACTGGGCCCAGCCGTCACAGAGATGGTCACGATAGAGACACACCGTAGAAGCTCGACAGTGGTAAAGTCCAACACATGTCACTGTCTCACAGCCTTGTTCGTCCTCTCCGTAAGTACAGTCTGAAAACCCATTGCATCTGGTGTAGACAGGCAGACAATTCAACGGTTCAGTTATGCATTGGAAATGGATATCAGGGCATAAGTCATCCTTTTTCAGGATTTGGTATGTAAAATATCCAGAGCCATCCAGGTTGATAAACAGCCGTTGTTTTATGTCCTCGTCATTGATGTGAGTGCAGTGGGGGCACGGGTTATCAGAGTGTTCAGGACAGTCCCTCTCATCTGAATCATCTGCACAGTCTGAGAACTGGTTGCACCGTTGGCTGTGTAATACGTACTGAAAATCAGAGCACCTGAACCCCTGATGTAATTGGTGCTCACAGAAAGATTCATCACTGTGATCCTGACAGTCTGAACGGAAGTCACACACCAGGGTGTGCTGCAGTGTGGTGCTGTCATCATCACATCTAAACATGTGATAGATGGGGAATGCACCCCCCTCAGAAAGAACCTGACCAGTCTTCGGCTTATCGGTCATGTTGGGGAACACTGAAACCAACAAACAGCTTTTCTTGCAATGACTTTGGGGATCACATGACAAGAACACGTGTACACTGTGGTTGCTTGGACAAGCTAGTAAACATTGCAGTGTGGACACTGTGATGAGTTGAAGGTGTTCAAAACGAGCCAGTGCAATAAGTGAAGGAGACATGCCAGGTTTTGGCAGTGGTATTTCACATAATGCGGCAAAGGTGATTGTCACACTGGTTTGTACGGCTTTCCATCCGTCGATTGCAAGTACTGTACTCTGCCGTGCTGGTAAATAGCGGTACGGTGTAAACCGGAAAGAGAATTTGGGGCCCATAATATACATTACGGTGTTGTCAGACCATTTCCGAAATCTACTATACATAAAAAGTGCTTGATGCCAGCCTGCCATATACCCTAATATGGTAATAAAGCCGCTGAACTTTTGGAAAATATGAAGTGAGTCTTCTTGTTCCCTTTTATTTTTCAGTGTTGCCAGTGTTCCCTTGTTATCCTGACACACGCGAGTAAACATATTATTATATTGTAATACACTGCATCTGATTAATTTAAAACATTTGTAACGTGAAGCCACCAGACCCTGGCATCCAGAGCTACTAAACGGGCAACGCTCTGTCTCATCCCGACCATCCTCACATTCAGGCTTTTGATTACAATGCACATGTTCCTGAAATTTAATGTAATTCCTTACAGAGCAGTTGAACAGGCCACTGGGCAGTTTCTGTGGAGAGTCGCTCAAGGTCAGACCTGCAAAGTATATTTTGAGATATGTGTGAATACCGATCTTAAAATGAAACATGAATTGAAGATATGATGTGACAAAGATGACAGCCGGTGCAAAACAATCGATACACATGTCTGTCACATGTTGAATGGATGTACCCAGTTCTCTGTAAGCCACTTTCAACTTCCAGCTGTCAGAACACAAGCGAGGCGTGTATGTCTCTTGAACACTGACCATGATCACACTCTCAGACGGTAATTCTAGTTTTTCGTGAACGTATATGTCAGGAATATATGGAACTATAACATATCCCGAATGTTCAGAAATGTGTGCTACAACCACTGTAATTCTTTTACTTGGCTTAATCTCTACTTGAATGAAAGATTTGTTCCTACTTCTGATTTGCAAGCAGTTTGTGTCCGAATAGAAAAACATCTCTTCAAGCCCATGAACATCGCAGGAGATCATGACATTCCTTCGTCCCCAGCATGCCTTTATTTGTACAACCCACTTGCTGGAACCACACCAGTAAGCCAAGCGTCGGACTTGAGCTCGTGCGTACGAACCTGGTGGCACCAGACTCTTTCTTTCACAGAAAAGGTTGAATTTTCCACAAACCCCGTAGACGACTCCTTGGTTTTCTCCTAAGTATGTCATACCATTCAAAGTTTTACATGACAATACATTGACCTTCATGGTGATAATGTTTACACTGGACTGATTGAAAAGGTGTTCCACATCTCCACATGCATCACTGAGCTTCAATGAATGGCCACTGGTGTTGAATTCCCTATGGATTTCTGTCCCGTGATTCACCTTGTCTGCGCAGGTTACAAAACGTGCCACCTTTTTTCCTCCCCAACGTTAGCACACACCCCCCCCCCATACAGAGGAGAGAGAGAGAGAGAGAGAGGAGAGAGAGAGAGAGAGAGAGAGAGAGAGAGAATCGTCGGTGAGAACAGATGCGGACTTTCACAGCACACTCTGAATCCAGCACATACTGTCATCTACATAACTTTTCGCCGGCGATACCAGATGCCAACTTTTATGGAGCGTGTTCTCGCCAGCACATATTGTCGTTAAAATATATTGTTGGCTGCGACAATATATGCCAGTGACTATATACATGGATTCTCATTTCACCTAATGTCACTAAACACATACTGTCATCAGCATTATTGTCGACAGCAACGATAAATGCTAATTTCATAGCACATATTGTCACTGACACATATTGCCGTTAGCGTACATTGTTGTTTGCGATAATAGGCTAAATGCCAAGTTTCATGGACATATTGTCACCGGCAAATATTGTAGCCACAACATTTTCTAGACAGCAACAAGAGATGCTGATTTGTACAGCATATGTTGTGCTGGCACAAATTACCGTCAGCATTTGATCGGCGCTGGCGACAATTTATGCCGACTTTAAGGGTACATAATTATTGTCGTCTGTAAATATACTCTGCACGACGACAATATATACCGACTTTCATGGCACATATTGTCAGCGGAACACATTGTCGTCAGCAGATATTGTATGTTCTGTACCATAGAGGATCAATAATCACCTAAATTTCATTTAATCTTTAATAGATGACTTACCAGCTCTCGTTTTCAATCAGACGAGTGTTGTCTAGTATGTCGATGATATTGCTATTTGAATGATATGTTCAATTAGGAAAGCAACACCCCAAAGCTTTTTATTTATTTATTTTTTTTAACACATATGAAATATATCAAATGGAAATTGACAGCCTTAGCAAAATTATGATCATTGACGGATTGGAATTTTCTTTAGAAAAAGCAGGTATATTGAGCTGATGTTTAATGATAGCTGCAATTGCCTTAATCTTTTAAATTATCATTAAGTGGATCTATTTCACGGTAGCGATTAAAATCATAGGTTTGTTGAAATATGAAACCGTGGTCAAAATCGAACAGGACAGAAGTATTGATTACATTTTGTCAGTGACCAGAAACAGCATTCATTTTTCAAATATAATGAATGGATATGAATGGTGAGAGAGCACAGCAAACTTCATTCATTTAGCAACATCTCTAGTGCTGTGTAAAGAGACTTACGATCAGAAGATAAGGTTTCTCTGCTTAAATCATGTGCCCAGAAAAGCTTCAAAGTTAGGACAGCACAGGCGTCCTGCTGTCAACAGATGAAACTTGCAGAGGAGCTGGTAGATACAGAAAATCAGCATGGATAAAAAGATGGTGAGAATCTCTGCTGTAAATTACCATATCATTAAAGAATTGTGAACAACTTCAGACACTCACTTTCTGAAGAGAAGTCCTAAATATCTTCCCTTTCTACCTTGCCATCTCTCTCTCTCTCTCTCTCTCTATATATATATATATATATATAGATATAGATATATATTCAATTATAAACAAAGCTTGCTCTTATGTCTTAGATTGAAGAAATAGGGGGAGATCAGCATTCATATCTGCAGTGGTAGATAATTCTGCCTAACTAACAGTATGTGCTTGAGTGGGTGAATGGGGAAAAATAAAATACAATAAATGCTTCTGAAAATGAGCCTTCAGCAAGTTTATAGTCTCCAAGGGGGAGACAATCTCCAGTGGGGAGGAAACTCACTAACTTATAACTCCTGGTCAGATACCAATAGTTCAAAACCTGATTGTTTCTCCTCAGTGACCGCAGAAAGTGATAATTTGACTCCTCTGCCTTTTCGGTTTTAAGAAGAATGCTATCCCAGAAAAAGCTGGCGTGGAATACCGTAGTATGTTTGTTGAGTTTTCCAAAAACAACCAAAGGTGCCAGCTAAGAAGCAAAAGAAAATCATGAAAGAGCAAAACAAGCTACATTTTCTTGTGAAAAGTAGAAAATATAAAGAAGATAACCTCTTAAGACACAAGCGCTGAGGGCCAGTTCTTGGAATGAATCCGCAAGGGACTAAATTACAATTAACTAATAAATTCCAAGGATAAGTACCGAGCACTGTTCCAGCAACTTACAGACCAGCTTGGTGTTGCAAGGACTGCAAGAAATATTCAATTATAAACAAAGCTTGCTCTTATATCTTAGATTGAAGAAATAGGGGGAGATCAGCATTCATATCTGCAGTGGTAGATAATTCTGCCTAACTAACAGTATGTGCTTGAGTGGGTGAATGGGGAAAAATAAAATACAATAAATGCTTCTGAAAATGAGCCTTCAGCAAGCTTATAGTCTCCAAGGGGGAGACAATCTCCAATGGGGAGGAAACCACTAACTTATAACTCCTGGTCAGATACCGATATTTCGAAACCTGATTGTTTCTCCTCAGTGACTGCGGAAAGTGGTAATTTGACTCCTCTGCCTTTTCGGTTTTAAGAAGAATGCTATCCCAGAAAAAGCTGGTGTGGAATACTGTAGTATGTTTGTTGAGTTTTCCAAAAACCAACCAAAGGTGCCAGCTAAGAAGCAAAAGAAAATCATGAAAGAGCAAAACAAGCTACATTTTCTTGTGAAAAGTAGAAAATATAAAGAAGATAACCTCTTAAGACACAAGCGCTGAGGGCCAGTTCTTGGAATGAATCCGCAAGGGACTAAATTACAATAAACTAATAAATTCCAAGGATAAGTACCGAGCACCGTTCCAGCAACTTACAGAGCAGCTTGGTGTTGCAATGACTGCAAGAAATATTCAATTATAAATAAAGCTTGCTCTTATGTCTTTGATTGAAGAAATAGGGGGAGATCAGCATTCATATCTGCAGTGGTAGATAATTCTGCCTAACTAACAGTATGTGCTTGAGTGGGTGAATGGGGAAAAATAAAATACAATAAATGCTTCTGAAAATGAGCCTTCAGCAAGCTTATAGTCTCCAAGGGGGAGACAATCTCCAATGGTGAGGAAACTCACTAACTTATAACTCCTGGTCAGATACCGATATTTCGAAAGCTGATTGTTTCTCCTCAGTGACCGCGGAAAGTGATAATTTGACTCCTCTGCCTTTTCGGTTTTAAGAAGAATGCTGTCCCAGAAAAAGCTGGCGTGGAATACCGTAGTATGTATGTTGAGTTTTCCAAAAACCAACCAAAGGTGCCAGCTAAGAAGCAAAAGAAAATCATGAAAGAGCAAAACAAGCTACATTTTCTTGTGAAAAGTAGAAAATATAAAGAAGATAACCTCTTAAGACACAAGCGCTGAGGGCCAGTTCTTGGAATGAATCCGCAAGGGACTAAATTACAATTAACTAATAAATTCCAAGGATAAGTACCGAGCACCGTTCCAGCAACTTACAGACCAGCTTGGTGTTGCAATGACTGCAAGAA
>CM065735.1:9028677-9166177 GCA_033310375.1 Conus canariensis
TCGAGGCCTTATTATTCTTTTTGGGGCAGGCAGATATATTTGCCAGATCGCTTGTTTTGAAAGCCAGTCTTTTGCTTCTGATTCAGACACCCTAGCAGCTTTACTCAGTTTATCAATAGCGGCCTTTCCTTTCCAATACCCTCCAGGAGAATAATATATTTTGTACTTTGTATCGTCCATAAGAGACTGTTTTTATTACATTTTTAACAATGTTTTTTAGATTGAATATGCAAGAAGAAAGATTGCTCCCATAGCGCCTATAATGAAGCCTATTTCTACCATTTTCTGATCCTCAGACGGTTCATAAAAGTCAGACAGCTCTGGCGGTGACGATGTTAGAAACTTCTTTCCTGTCGCTAAGTAATATTCATTCATTGCTTCATCAACGTCTGTAAATGTGTGCTCTGCATGTCCCTGCTCTCTTAACTTTTTATTAATAAAGTCTAAGTGTGCAATTCTCCTTTTCTCGTAAGCGTCTCTTGCCTTAGCTAAATCTTCCATTGCCTTGTTACGGCGTTCTCTCTCTTCATCAGACCGCAATTTACTAAACATATAATTGCTGCCAGAGAAAGCCAATGCATTAACAATAGCCCCGCCCACCATCAGAACTATTCCAGACATCTTTTTTATAAATGAATGAATTTTTTTATAAATCAATATTTTCTAGAATGAATCTTTTTTATAAATCAATCTGCCTAAATGCATTAATCTTTCTATGCATTGATGTTTTCTGGGATAATCCCCTGTGCAACAAGAAAGTCTTTTGAGGCAATCCCCGCCGTTATTACAGCTATAACCTTAACAACATCCTCAATGTCTAACCTTCCTAGATCAGCCGGCCTCATTTTAAACATGTTTTTTGCTAACATGCTATATCCTATACTAAGACCACCGATTACAGCAGAGTGGTAAATAGTATTGATGATCTTTGCAGTGCTCATATTTTTTATTAACTAAAAAAATAATTAAAATAATCATAATATGAAAGACTGTCTATGTGCTTTTTAATCAGATAATCTTTTGTTGCCAGAGCTAAAAATAAGGTTGTAACTAGTTTCGGCGAATCTTCTATCTTTCCCATGTTGGGCAGTTTTATTCTTAACAAACATTTTGCTAGGGTTGAATAAACTATAACACCGACAATGGGCACTGCATAATTAACCAACGTTAAACTCATGGTTTTATTATTTTTATTGTTTTTAAAAGAGTTTAAAAATGGATTGCGACGAGCTATTAAAGTGTGAGGAGGTGGCAGACCTCTGTCATAAAGAAAGATTATACTCGCTGGCGGCATGTGGGAAAACCAGGCAGTATTTAGGCGTTGAACTAAGTATCGAACAGATTCAGCAATTGTCTACATCAGACGTTGAGAAGTATTACGCCAGGTACGAGGCACAGCTAGGATCAAAAATGGTTAGATCGGTGGGACAGACAATAATTAGTTTATATGCTAAGTTAGTAGGCAAGATAGCGCCGATTGATTCAGAAGAAGATTTAAAATATGACTTAACACAAGATCCGGTTTTAACCAAGTCCCTAGAATCTCTTGCATGTGACATGTATTATAGATTTGGGACGTTGCTATGTCCATTCATCATGGGATTAATTACTTTCAATCATATTAATTTCAATCATATTAATTTTAATCAGACTAAAAAAAATGAGCGAGCAGGAGAAGAATGTCCCACAGGTGAGTGTCCCACAAGTGAATTTACAGGCGAGTGCCCCACAAGTGAATTTACAGGCGAGTGCCCCACAAGTGAATCCGCAACTGAGTGTCCCGCAGGTGAGTAGTGTTACTAAGTCTAAAAATCCTGGACGTGTTGAGGCCGGTCGTAAACTAGTTGAATACAACAGACTGCAAAAAGCAAACCAAGCAGCAAAACAAAAATTATTAGATAGTAATACAACATCAGCACCAGCACCGCCACCGCCGCCAACAACAACACAATCAAACTATAAGATGTATTATTATGTGCTGGGGAGTATTGTTGTTGGTGGAGGGCTTTTAGCATACAAGCGCCTAAAGCCATACTTAGCAACAAAGTCACAACCCCCCACAAAAACAGTAAAAGAACCAGCCTCTGCAAAAAAAGTACAACCTCCTGCTGTAGACCCATTTTTAATAAATTAGTTTTTTAATGTGTTGTTAAGTACTGGTTAAGTACAAGCTAAGTACTGGTTAAGTACAAGCTAAGTACTGGTTAGGTTAGTTATAACAAGTTAAGTGTAAGTTAAGTACAAGTAAAGTGCAAGTCATGTTAAGATCTTAAGTTAAGTACTAGTTAAGTACTAGTTAAGTACTAGTTAAGTACTAGTTAAGATCTTAAGTTAAGTACTAGTTAAGTACTAGTTAAGATCTTAAGTTAAGTACTAGTTAAGTACTAGTTAAGATCTTAAGTTAAGTACTAGTTAAGTACTAGTTAAGTTCTTAAGTAAAGTACTAGTTAAGTACAAGTAAAGTACAAGTAAAGTTCTCCAATGACCTATAGCGTATGAAAACTCAGGATTAACGTAAGTTCGCTTGTTATTGTTAGAGACTAGTGACTTCTTATCAACAGCGGTTGTGTTTACTTGATGAAGAGTAGATCGCAGATTAACATTTGTGTGATGAAATACTTTGTTTTCAAAGAGAGCCTGCTTGTAGTTGCCGTGACTTTTTTTTGTTGTTGACAACTTCTTTACCTATACCCTTAGCTTTCTTCATTACAGAAGTCTGGGTAGCAATGCTATACATCTTCGACCACAGGCCAACATATTCTTGTATAACCATCCCATTAAGTTCATCCTTCATCTTTCCAATCACTTTCTTGTTCACGGCTGAATGTAAAGGCGAATCTTTTGGGTAGTCGCATGTGTCGTACCATCCGTCAGCTCCCTTGGCTACCTCCGCCTCTAAGTCCTTATAGAAGTCTTCAGTTGGGATGTCCATAATAAAACTATCAGTGTCTGTGTAAACGACATTTGATTCTGGGTATAGCGGCTTGAAGTAGTCGTATAGAAATTCTAGCATTAATAACTTTGACAGCTCTAGTACGGCAAACCCGATAAACACCGGCTTGTCCAACTTCACATTCTGTTTCTTCATCATAACGCCAACCAGGCTATCGCTAAATCTTCTAAAGTCTTGGTAGTTAGGTTTAGAGACCAGCTTAATTGCTTGTTTTTCTTTTGTAACTAATCTTACATCTTTACGATTGTGTACGTTCTCCATCGTCTTGCCAAAACAGCTGTTGTTCATTAGTTTAAAGAAGTCTTTTTCTGATGCATCTGTGGCTTTAGTTCTAAGATCAGTGTTCTTCATGATGTATGGCCTCATGAAAGGCTCTTGGTCGAAAGTAATTATTCTGTGAACGGCGGTAAGTTTTAACCCGTGCCTTAAGTAAAACTGTAACAGCCGGTAATGACAAACGTACTTTCTCTTGTGTCGAAGATTAGGCACAAGCTTAGGCGGCTCTGTGGGACTCATCTTTAATCTTTCTGCCGCTAGAGGATAATCATTATGAAGGTCATGCAACTCTGCAGGATAATCTAAGTCTACCTCTAGGATTAATCCTATTGGATTATCGGGCGTAAGCTGTGATAGCATACTCAACACGGCAGTAACCTCATGAGGCCCGTTTATCATTTTAAAGTTTCTTAACGGCAGTGTCTGGCTCATGGCCCACCCATACAGATTGTTGGCATCTAAGTACATCAGATAGTTGGATGGTTTAGTTGGATCATAATCGTCTAAATACTTGTTGTTGGCTCTGCGGTAAGGATGACAGGCCATGCTAATGCCTCCTCTCAGCCCGTCCTCAATCATCTGAAGTGTATCCAGATCCGATATTAAGTCAATCTCGACGTTTGTAGACTTCAGGAATGCGTCCCAAGAAAGGCCCGGGGCAGAGATGTACTGTGACGAATCCAGGCCGTAATGTTTCATGCATGTAGATGTGTAATTCTGAAAGACGTCTGCCAATAAACACATGTCAGCTAATAAGTATTGGTCGTGATAATCGCCCATCGTCTTGCAGTGTAATTCTGTCCAGGCTTTCTGTGCGTATTCATAGTCGGCGTCAGATATGCCTCCGCCTCTAAGCCGGCTGTAAAAGTCTTCCTTAAGCGGCAGCGCCGGCTCGTCAAACCTCTCCCATGAGTCCATGTATTCATAAGGATAGACGCCTTTACGGACTAAAGATGGGTCGAAATATTGTTTGGTGATTGGACAGTCTTGTAGCGTTCTGCTAACTTACTTAAACTTCCCATCAGATGCTGGGCAGAATCATAGAAGGATAAACAGTCTACAGTAAAGGTCATGTACTTTTCTGATGACTGTGCAATACAGCTAACCCTCTTACATTCAGAAGTTATTGCTTGCATGATGAAATGAGAATCATAGCCTCGTAAGTTATGAAAGAAGATTGGCAGTTTCCATTTTTCGGGGTCAACCTTGAGTTGAAGATTACAACTGTTGTGCGCGGCCCCTCTGAATTTGCCAGTAATGTGATCGTGGTCTCTTACAGTGTCACCTAATAACTTGCATTTGCATATCCAGCAGTGTGTAGATGATTCATAGCGCCTTTGGTCTTCAGGAGTCATCTTAATGCCCGAAAGGTTCAGCTGATTGGAGAGTTGATTGCGAAGGTGTTTCATCTGCCCCAAAAATCGATCGGCCGCGTTGGGACCTCTGTAAATCTCCGGCTGTTTGTGTCCGCCATCTGACCTAACAACAACAAATGCATAAGAACAGATCTGATGGCGGGATAATAAGGTTGTTTTTTGTTCTTGTTGAGGGTTGCAGTGCGGCGGCAAAATCGCTTCAAAGTCAGCATAGACTACGTATGGTCTCATCTGCAGTTTGTGTACATTCTTAAAACTAACTTTAGACCCGGGTGGGGGCGTGAGAAGTTCGGTTTTACAGTCTACAAAACTTTTACAATGTTTCTTATGTTCAGCAGCTGCCTCTATAGATGGGATTCTAACCAGACACCTTCTACAAAGCTCTTGTTTAAATTTGTTCATTGTAGTATAAGCCATAAGTCGGCTAATTGATCTGATTAATACATAATGGCTCTTGGAACCGTCTGCAAACAGTATCAAGTCGACATGTTTGTTAAGTGATTCACCTAAAGTGGGGGCTTTGGGAGAGATCCTTAGAGGGACTAGATTGTCTACTGGATCCCAGGTGTATACGTTTACGGTGATTGGTTTGTTTTGCTCTTCAAACTGGTCGATACTTTCTACACTCACTGGAAAGGTTATGTTATCAAAGTTCACCTCATTTATATACCGCCTATAATTAGATACTCTGTTTGCATGATTTTTAACTGGGTGTAAATGTGCCAAAACACACCACATGAAACATAAGTTATCTGAATTATGTATATTTAAGACTGCTCGTTTTAACTCTAACTCTCTGGGGAGAGGGATGTAAGAATTGCCGACTATAGGATAGAACTTTGTTTGTCTTAATTTGATTTCAATGACCGTTCCTTCAGACCAACCGGAGCCGCGCAATTTCGCTTCTTCGCTTGCATGGTTAAACTGTGTAAGCATGTAATCAGCCCATTCAGAATTAAAGTCGTAATAGCTGATTACTTCTTTCTGTCTAGTTGAAACCCAGACTAGTATACTATAATCATCGGGGGTTATATATTCAATCTGAATGGCCAACAACACTTTTACTGGCGGGTTAAATTGAAGAGACTCTGGGATTTTAGAAATAGCATGTGTTACGCTTTCCTGAACGCTTGAGGGGTTAATGATGTCCATGGCTAGTTCACTGAACATATTGCCCACTGGTTTGGCATTCAACGCCTTTGTGGCCGTCATTTTTTAAGGCCAATATATAGGTAATACAAAAAAATAAATACTAAAATTTAGCTAATATTTACTAATTTGAGGTAATACAAAAAAAAAATAAATACTAAAATTTAGTTAAATTGAATAGCTGCTCCTTCAGAGTTAGTAAAAATAGACAATTCAACGTCATCAGGAGCCATAATATTAACTAAAATTGCAATACACTTTATAACTGGGTTGGGCCAAGAATCTGGCATTTTACTGATTACGTTGGTTACACTTTCGCGAATATCTGTGTGCTCAAAAAGATCCGTAATTAATTCGCCAAACACGTATCTTAACTCTTCTTCATTAGCCTCCCGCTCCATCATTAACTCTAAGGCGCAGCATATATTTTTAAGCTCTGTAACTACTTTGGTCGTCATTTTTAAGATCAAATATATAAGTAATACAAATAATTAAATCAGGCTCGTTTTTGGGTTTGCAGGGTTCTGCTTTGCAATGTTCTTTCTGATTGCCTCAGCGTCTACCTGCTGTGAAGTAAAAGTCTTTCTCCATTTCTTTTGGAGGTCGATCTTTTGGCGTCTGTAATCATCGCCGTCAGCCATGGCTCGTTTAAATTCTTCGTCTGTTACTTTTCCATCCAGTAATGTATTGCTTATAATCAGCCTTAATGAATGAAGTTTTGCTGTTGCTAGGGCTACAATGGCAGTGTGCTTTTGTAACTTAGGTGCCAGTTTCTTTAAAACCGCACTTACAATCGTGGACACGGCAACTAAACCCAAACCAACGCTCCCAAAAGCTATGGATATTGGTGTCCCAACTCCAGTAGCTAAAAGAGCAACACTAGACCCAGTGCTTAAGCTGGATACAACCGATGACCCGGTGATTATATAAGAAAGGACATTTAAAGCTTTAGCATATTTCTTTCTAGTAACCCTATACTTATTTAAGTCACTTTCTATTTCTTCTTCAACCTCAGTCATGTGCTTTAATCTAAACTGCTGGCCGTCTTCCATTTTTAATTAAGATTATTTTTTTAATCTTGTACATATCTTCTTATTAACCCTTCTGGCAGCACTTCATCAACAGAGTAAAACGCAATAAAATCAACATACTTAATGAAAATAAAATCAAGCACTGTTAGTTTGTCTTTGTCAACCATCACAGTAACTTTGTCAGAAGATACAGAAGTGTTTATTTCATCCCCGTTTTTAGTAATAACAATAAAAGCCTAAGAGGTTCGTCCAAGTTTTCAGACTTTATTTGTACACCTCTGATTAGCGTATGCTCTGGCAAACTAGGATCAGCCTCCCTTGGAGTAATAAATAAGCGAAAAAGCATCGTCATTTTTCTAGGCAGTGATTCTAGTTTTGGGTTAAATTCTAAGCCGACGGTGTCGCCCCCCACTTCAGCTAAGGACTTCTTTCTCCGCAGCATATATTCAGAGCCCTGCTTAGTTATTTCAATCTGCTTTTTCTGCTGTGTTCCTGGGACTAGGCTAGCAAGAAGGCGTCCTTCATTCAAAGCTTTTCTAAAATTGTATTTCTTATCAAAGTATACATAGGGGCTTCGTAGTTCAAACTTTAAATGCCAGTTAATGTCAGGAAGCAACGCCCAGGCATTCTCTCGTTTATGAAGTTTGTATTCGTGTTTGCCAAAATCGTTTGCTCTTAGATTTCTTATCTCTTCCAGGGTAGGATATTGCTGCCGTTTTTTATCTTCAATTTCTGTTCGTTTGTAAACACCATCGTCGGTGTACTCAAATCCATAAACATTTCCTGCCACTCCTATTAGATCAAAGTCAGTTGTATCTGCTAGATCTTTTAGCTCTACTGCAACGCATTTAGGAGCTAACTCCGCTTTTGATTCTGGCCCTCGAGACATTTTTTTTTAATATAAACAATTTATTATTAAACAATCTGTAATAAGCAATCTATAATGAGCAATCTGTAATAAATAATCTGTAATAAACAATCTATAATAAGCAATCTATAATGAGCAATCTATAATAAACAATCTATAATGAGCAAACGTATTGAACTGGCGGGTCAGTCCGTAAGCATAGTTTAGCGTGCTTAGATTTTTCTAGCTGCTCTTTTATTTTTTTTAGCTCATCCTTGTCCCTGATTATATAGTTTTCACTTAAACATTCTTCAAAACTATCCCTGTCCTTAGTATAGAATAAGATGACTGATTTTAACTGCGATCTAAAGTCTTTTAAGACAGCATTGTATTTTTGAGTTAAGAGCCAAACAGAAACTAATGCGTGTCTTCCGCTAAAGGCCAGCTTAGACAGAGTCCTTCTTTTTTTAACAATGTCTTGTTCGGCTGAACAGTCATCAATAATAAACAGCGTTTCAGTTCCCTCAAATAGCCTATAGTAATGTTCTAAACAGTCGCTTAGCTTGTCAGTAGGATCAACTAAAAATATATTCTCGTCTGTCCAAACAAACTGCCTTTCTTTATAGGACTTGTTGTGCTTAATGGTTGTGCAGAATATAACAATGTACTCGTAATGAAATCTGTAGACTGTTTGTAACAAATCAAGCATGAAGACAGTTTTCCCACACCCAGTAATCCCACAAATAAGCGAAACAGTGCGGGTCTTTAGGCAAAAAGTTCAAACTATCCATCTGTTTTAATAGGCTATTTCTTTCAGTCTGTTTACTTCAATGTTCAGCTGGGCGTCATAAACCACAAAAACGTGCATTTGTATCTGGCCATTCTCCTCCTCTTCCTTATTAATCTGTATGAGTATGCCATCTGACCCTACCCTTCTTCCACTCCCGTGCAGTCTGTTGTTATACGTTGATCCAAAATCCAGCCATAGTCCATATTTGTCTGTTAGATAATCTTCGAGTCTTACATCGTGAAGGTGAAGTTTTTACCACACATGATCGGCTATGGGACTTGTCTGTCTGCCTCCAGCGAATAACTTTCTTATTTCATCAAAGTGTTGGTCGGGTAAAAGTCCAGCCGAATACAGCTGAAAAGGCTTGCCATCTACTGTGGAAGACAACTGCTCAATTTTTGGGTTGTAAAACACCTCAGATTCCCTCTTAAAAGGAGCTGAGGGTTCAGTAAATAGCAAGAGAACCCCCTTTAGGGACCTTAAAGAATTGCTTATAGCTATTTCCCAGACAGTGTCTTGCTTGTTTTTAATCGCTAGACTGTGGTGTAAAACTCTTTCAAAGTAAACAACCGCCCTACTTTTATACTGGTTTAAGATTATTCTAGCTAGTTCAGGGTTAGTAACAACGTCAAAATTAAGAGAGATGTTACTAACAGTGTATTTGGCTAAGGGATCATCTGATAGAATAACAGACCCGCTGTCATTGAATGTCAGTTCGTAAGTAAGTTTGTCTCTTAGTGCGCCTTGGTAATATGGCTGATGGGTTTTTAACAGTTCAAAATCTAGAGGGATGCAAAATCTGTTCTTAAATGCTCGCGCTATTGCCTAGTCTCCCTCGTCTTCCTTTGCATCTGCAGCATTAAGCCTGTGCTTAAGACCGTTTGGGCTCTGGATCCCCTGAAAGATTTTGTCTTTCCTTTCTGTTCTGGGTAACCACAGATCAGAATAGAGATTAAAAATGTCTGCGCTACTCAGTGAGAAAACTTCTCTACCTTCCAGTTTAATTACCATATTTTTAATGATGGCCCTGCCCAGGTTAGCAACGACAGTAGCATTAGGATCCGCCGACTCAATGTCTATTTTGAATGACAGCCTGGCAGTGCCTGGCATTATAACATCGTCAGGCCCAAGGTCACTAAATCTTACTGTTAATATTTCATTGGGCTCAATTGTTGATGGATTATTTACAACGCGTACAGTCTGTCTTATGCCTTTTATGCCATGGGGTTCCTTTGCTTTTCTGAATGGATCAAGGTCGCAGCCGTATGGGTTCATTTTTTATAAAACAAAAAATAATAAATATATAAATATGGCTGATGATGAAGATCTTGACGCGATTAGCCCTATTGAAGAAGAAGATAATGAAGAAGAAGAACTGGGTCCTTCATTGCAAGAAGAACTTGAAGCAGCAGCAGCAGGCCAAGGAGCAGGATTAGGCCAAATACGATTGTTAGATAGAATTGAATCGTTATATGGCAGTATAGGGCGAGAGCTGCCAGAAGTACTTGATGTTTCCAATTTTGTAACAGATGAAAATAATCATTTGTATGTAAGAACTAGTAAAGGAAGCCTTGTACGGCTTACTACAAAACCAGACCCAACCCAGTTTTTAAGCAGGAGCACAATTCTTAGAGATCTCCCTGTTTCTGACCAAAGGCAGTTAAACTTTATTAGCAATCTAAGGTCTGAGGCCGTTAGAGCTTTACAGAACTTGGGGCAAAGGCTGCCAACACGATCTGAAATAGAAATGATTTCTATTCAAGAATTAAGTCAAAGAACAGATGAGGCAATAGCAGAAATTGAGACGAGTTTTAATGAGGAGACGCAGTTAAAAACAATTGCCGATTCTCAAGTGCCTAGTCAAAGAGAACGTGAGCTGAGTCCTGAAGAAGAAGCAGCTTTAGAAACAATTGATGATCCTCCATTGTCTGAGAGCGTACACAGGAATCTTAAAGCTGCTCTGCGTGAACTCAGGGGCCTTGATGATGCTCTACGGAGAATAAATGGCGAGCTAAAAAACAACTTGTCAAAACTTGGTGAGCTAGATAGAGAGATAAGAGAAGAAAAAAATAAACTGGCTGATGCAGATGATAACAATTTAGGGTTAGAAGTAAAGGCTAGAATACAGGCGAAAATACAGGATTTAAGGATAGAAAGAAAAAACAGGTTAGCGGCGTTGTCTACTAACAGAGAAAAAATAGCATACCAAACAGGCAGAATCAGAGAAACTATAAACAGAATACTTCATGAAAATACTACGCTAGCAGAAAGAATAAGGGCTCTGTTCAGAGAGCGGGGGATTACAATAGTTAGTATATTAACAGCCGTTGGGTTTGCTATCTCTACACTGGTTTATGCATTAACCGGCAGTGCGCCAACAGGGCCAGTAGCTCCTCCAACGCCTCAGCCTGGTAAAAGTTGGATTAGAAAACAATTGCGCCATCTAGCAAACTTATTAAAGAAGTTAGCTGTCAAAGCGCTTGATGCTCTGCCTGGCATAATAGGCAGTGTTGTTAGTTGGGTTTTGTCTACCATAGGCAAAGTGGCTGGTTATATGGCCGACCATCTGTGGACTTTGGGGGTGATGGCTGCCGGTTTAATTTTTAGTGAAATAAAATATGGCTAATCCAGTAAAAGTTAAAAACACAACAAGGGCCGTCTTTTCGCTAGTGTGTCTGTCGGGGTGAGGTACATCAACGGGCGGCGGGCCGCTTTCTGGGCTGCTTATAACTGGTGGCGGTGGGTCGCTTTCTGCAGGTTCTGGGCTAGATACTTTTTTTAAAATGGCTGGTGCAGGCCTTGTGTTTAAGCCTTGATTATGTCCTAAGTTTTGGTCGTCTCCGGCTATGAGGATTTCATTATTATAATTCTGTATCATGCCAATCTGTAGTCTAAGGTCAGAAGGCAGCATGTATAATCCATGGCCCACAACAAAGTCAACCTTTGACCTAGCATGTGAAAGAACGTTTTGGTACCTTTGTATGCTGGAAGGCAAATCAACAGCAGAGTTAATAGCATCTTCTAAATTGGCTAGAAATTGTTTTCTGGCGTCAAAGCCTGTAGATTGATCCACTATGCTAGACTTGGTCTGTGCTTGCGCTCCTAATAGACACCAAACGTACGTACGTATGGAGTCATTAAGTCTTTGCACTCCTGGCATTGTTAGGCCTTTATTTTCATCTAAGATAAATGTTGCCCAAGCATTGGGTGTTTTTGTTCTATTGATCCCAATCTAACTTGGGAGTTTGGCTTAAAAGAGGTGTGGCCGGGCCAGTAGTCAAAATTATATTCTCTATGTGTGCCCCACAAATACAATGTGCCCAACCCGTGATTGCGGTCTAACTTTTGTCTAAAGTTATTTGAAGGGTTAATGTTAAATTCGTTGCAGATTCTTTCATATGCATTCTTGTCCATTGGGCTGTTAAATGGATTAAACGCGTTGTCGTTGGGGAGGGGTACTTGTAGTTCAGTTAGTATGCGCCTATACTGGTAATAAACATGAAAGTTATATACTGACCTTACTAAGAGATTGGGGTGATATAAATGGTTTGCATATGAAACACCGCAGCCAGTAGTTGAGCAGTAAATGGCAAAAATTTAACTGATTCTGGTAAAAGGCCATAGGGTTGGATGACCATGCTGATGGCACTCTATTACTCTTTATTGGAGGATTTAAATATCTAGTTAGTGGGTTTACAAGTCTGACTAGAAAGCCATATGATTCATCTACTGCGATGGTTAGGCTACTGAAGTCCAAAGATTTGGGCTCATAAACCCCCCCTACGTCGTAAGTGGCACTTTCATTATATTTAAAAGGCTCCATTTTAACTAGATTTTTTAAAAAAGGATTTAAAAAGGATGCACATTTATATAACTAAATAAAACACGCGTGTGTTCTTAAAGTATCCAATTGACAATAGGCGCGGTGATAGTAGGGTTGCTCTTAGAGAAATTGGTTTTAAAGTTAAGTGGTTTAATATATCTGAAGAAGCTCAGAATAACTGGTTTAATATTAGTAACGAGGGGGGCAATCAAATAACTCATGAAAAAATGCCAGAAGGTTATTACAACTTTTGTTCTTTAAAAGAAGTACTTAACGAATTAGGCATATTGCTAAAAATTAACGAAGCAAACCTCAGAATTACGATGCACTTTCCACTAGAAGAAAAAAGAGAATACACTTTCCCTAAAGGCCTTGCTAGAATCTTGGGCTTCCACAGTACTAGCAGATCTTATAAATTTAGTACAAGAGAAGACATCTATCAATTTGAAAGTAATGAACCATCTGATTTTCTCGTGAACCCAATGTTGTATGTCCATTTACAAGAGTTAAAAACAGATACTAATTTATTTGATGGCAATCCATCTACAGTTCTAAGAGTACTACCATGAATTAAGGCAGGGTTTTGCGATTATCAGTTAAGCACATTTGGTGAAAACAGTCGGTTTAAAGAATTAGTTGCAGGGTCTATAAATTCAGTGTGTGTAAAAATAACTAACCAAGATGGAAAACCAGTTGTTTGTTCTGATTTATTAGTAGTGCTTGAGGTAGAAGAGCGTAGTAGAAAAATAGTAAGGGCTCAATCCCGCGGGCGTTAATCAGAGAGAAAGTTTAAATGTGCGGTTCTAGAGCAGGAAAATTATTTCGTCCGCAAACCCCACTTTCACGCGATTAGATTTGTTTAATTTTGTGGGTTTTTAGCTATTTTTTTTGGTTAAGAGAATTTGATTATGTGAAAAGGGGGGTTTGCAGGCAAAATAAGATTGCTGGTCTAGAAGGCACATTTAAACTTTCTCTGCATTGTATTTCTGAGTTAAGAGCCAAACAGAAACTAATGCGTGTCTTCCGCTAAAGCCAGCTTAGACAGAGTCCTTCTTTTTTTAACAATGTCTTGTTCGGCTGAACAGTCATCAATAATAAACAGCGTTTCAGTTCCCTCAAATAGCCTATAGTAATGTTCTAAACAGTCGCTTAGCTTGTCAGTAGGATCAACTAAAAATATATTCTCGTCTGTCCAAACAAACTGCCTTTCTTTGTAAGACTTGTTGTGCTTAATGGTTGTGCAGAATATAACAATGTACTCGTAATGAAATCTGTAGACTGTTTGTAACAAATCAAGCATGAAGACAGTTTTCCCACACCCAGTAATCCCACAAATAAGCGAACAGTGCGGGTCTTTGGGCAAAAAGTTCAAACTATCCATCTGTTTTAATAGGCTATTTCTTTCAGTCTATTTTCTTCAATGTTCAGCTGGGCGTCATAAACCACAAAAACGTGCATTTGTATCTGGCCATTCTCCTCCTCTTCCTTATTAATCTGTATGAGTATGCCATCTGATCCTACCCTTCTTCCACTCCCGTGCAGTCTGTTGTCATACGTGGACCTAAAATCCAGCCATAGTCCATATTTGTCTGTTAGATAATCTTCGAGTCTTACATCGTGAAGGTGAAGTTTTTTACACACATGGTCGGCTGTGGGGCTTGTCTGTCTGCCTCCAGCGAATAACTTTCTTATTTCATCAAAGTGTTGGTCAGGTAAAAGTCCAGCTGAATACAACTGAAAAGGCTTGCCATCTACTGTGCAAGACAGTTGCTCAATTTTTGGGTTGTAAAACACCTCAGATTCTCTCTGAAAAGGAGCTGAGGGTTTAGTAAATAGCAAGAGAACCCCCTTTAGGGACCTTAAAGAATTGCTTATAGCTATTTCCCAGACGGTGTCTTGCTTGTTTTTAATCGCTAGACTGTGGTGTAAAACTCTTTCAAAGTAAACAACCGTCCTACTTTTATACTGGTTTAAGATTGTTCTAGCCAGTTCGGGGTTAGTAACAACGTCAAAATTAAGAGAGATGTTACTGAAAGTGTATCTAGCTGTTGGGTCATCTGATAGAATAACAGACCCGCTGTCATTGAATGTCAGTTCGTAAGTAAGTTTGTCTCTTAGTGCGCCTTGGTAATATGGCTGATGGGTTTTTAACAGTTCAAAATCTAGAGGGATGCAAAATCTGTTCTTAAATGCTCGTGCTATTGCCTGGTCTCCCTCGTCTTCCTTTGCATCTGCAGCATTAAGTCTGTGCTTAAGACCGTTTGGGCTCTGGATCCCCTGAAAGATTTTGTCTTTCCTTTCTGTTCTGGGTAACCACAGATCAGAATAGAGATTAAAAATGTCTGCGCTACTCAGTGAGAAGACTTCTCTACCTTCCAGTTTAATTACCATATTTTTAATGATGGCCCTGCCCAGGTTAGCAACGACAGTAGCATTAGGATCCGCCGACTCAATATCTATTTTGAATGACAGCCTGGCAGTGCCTGGCATTATAACTTCGTCAGCTTCAAGGTCACTAAATCTTACTGTTAACATTTCATTGGGCTCAATTGTTGATGGATTATTTACAATGCGCACAGTCTGTCTTATGCCTTTTATGCCGTGGGGCTCCTTCGCTTTTCTGAATGGATTGAGGTCGCAGCCGTATGGATTCATTTTTTATAAAACAAAAAATAATAAATATATAAATATGTCTGGCGAAGATATTGACGCGATTGATCCTATTGAAGAAAAAGATGAAACAGAACTGGGTCCTTCATTGCAAGATGAACTTGAAGAAGCGAGTTCTTTACTCCCTAGACGGCCTCAAGATGTAGGAGCGGGCTCTGTGCTCCTTAGAGCTCGTCAAAAACTTTTAGGAGTAGGCTCTTCACTCCCTAAAGCCCGTCAAGAACTATTGCTGCAACGAATTGAATCATTCTATAGAAGTATAGGGCGGGAGCTGCCAGACGTGATCGATCTTAACGATTTTGAGATGGGAGAAGTGGGCGGAGACGAGGAGGGCCATTTGTTTATAAAATATATGAAGGGCAATAAACAAATGCGTAAACAAGTTACTGATAGCCGGGACCCCTCCGAGTTTTTAACTCTGGGCTCACTTGGAGAGATTCCTATTCGGATCAGAAGGCAATTAAATATTGCAGATCCAAGGAAGTCTGCTCTAAGGTCTAAGGCCGTTAGTGCTTTACAGAACGTGAAGCAAAGGCTGCCAACACAATCTGAAATACAAAACATACCTCTTCAAGAATTAAATCGAACAGCAGATGATCTAATAGCAGAAATTGAGACGAGTTTAAATGAAGAAACAATTGGCGGTTCTCAATTGCCTAGGCAAAGAGAAGGTGAGCTGAGTCCTGAAGAAGAAACGGCTTTAAAAACAATTGATGATCCTTCATTGCCTGAGCGCGAACACGAGGTTCTTAAAGCTAGAATCAAGGATCTTGAAGTTGAACTGCATGACCTCAGGTCTGTTAAGTCTGCTTTAACAACTACAAACGAAGAACTAAAAAACAATTTGGCAAAATTTAATATACTAGAGAGAGAGATAGAAGAAGAAAAAAATAAACTGGCTGATGCAGATGATAACAATTTAGGACAAGAAGAAAAGGCTAGAATACAGGCGAAAATACAGGATTTAATGATACTAAGGGCAAACAGGTTATCAGCGTTGTATATTAACAGAGAAAAAATAGATGCCCAAATAAGCAGAATCAGAGAAACTATAGACAAAATGATTTATGAAAATACTATGCTAGCAGAAAGAATAAGGACTCTGTTCAGAGAGCAGGGGATTACAATAGTTAGTATATTAACAGCCGTTGGGTTTGCTATCTCTACACTGGTTTATGCATTAACTGGCAGTGCGCCAACAGGACCAGTAGCTCCTCCAACGCCTCAGCCCGGTAAAAGTTGGATTAGAAAACAACTGCACCATCTAGCAAACCTATTAAAGAAGTTAGCTGTCAAAGCGCTTGATGCTCTGCCTGGCATAATAGGCAGTGTTGTTAGTTGGGTTTTGTCTACCATAGGCAAAGTGGCTGGTTATATGGCTGACCATCTGTGGACGTTAGGAGTGCTGGCTGCTGGTTTAATTTTTAGTGAAATAAAGTATGGCTAATCCAGTAAAAGTTAAAAACACAACAAGGGCCGTCTTTTCGCTAGTGTGTCTGTCAGGGTGAGGTACATCAACAGGTGGGGGGTCGCTTTCTGGACTGCTTATAACTGGTGGGGGGTCGCTTTCTGCAGGTTCTGGGCTAGATACTTTTTTTAAAATGGCTGGCGCTGGCCTTGTGTTTAAGCCTTGATTGTGTCCTAAGTTTTGATCGTCTCCGGCTATGAGGATTTCATTATTATAATTCTGTATCATGCCAATCTGTAGTCTAAGGTCAGAAGGCAGCATGTATAATCCATGGCCCACAACAAAGTCAACCTTTGACCTCGCATGTAAAAGAACGTTTTGGTACCTTTGTATGCTGGAAGGCAAATCAACAGCAGAGTTAATAGCATCTTCTAAATTGGCTAGAAATTGTTTTCTGGCGTCAAAGCCTGTAGATTGATCCACTATGCTAGACTTGGTCTGTGCTTGCGCTCCTAATAGACACCAAACGTACGTCCGTATGGAGTCATTGAGTCTTTGCACTCCTGGCATTGTTAGGCCTTTACTTTCATCTAAGATAAATGTTGCCCAAGCATTGGGGTGTTTTTGTTCTATTGATCCCAATCTACCTTGGGACTTTGACTTAAAAGAGGTGTGGCCAGGCCAGTAGTCAAAATTATATTCTCTACGCTGGCCCCACAAATACAATGTGCCCAACCCGTGATTGCGGTCTAACTTTTGTCTAAAGTTATTTGAAGGGTTAATGTTAAATTCGTTGCAGATTCTTTCATATGCATTATTGTCCATTGAGCTGAGAAATGGATTAAACGCGTTGTCATTGGGGAGGCGTACTTGTAGTTCAGTTAGTATGCGTCTATACTGATAATAAACATGAAAGTTATATACTGACCTTACTAAGAGATTGGGGTGGTTTAAATGGTTTGTATATGAAACACTGCAGCCAGTGGTTGAGCAGTAAACTGCAAAATTTAACTGATTCTGGTAAAAGGCCATAGGATGAGTTGACCATGCTGATGGCACTCTATCACTCTTTATTGGAGGATTTAAATATCTAGTTAGTGGGTTTACAAGTCTGACTAGAAAGCCATATGATTCATCCACTGCGATGGTTAGGTTACTAAAGTCCAAAGATTTGGGCTCATAAACCCCTCCTACGTCGTAAGTGGCACTTTCATTATATTTAAAAGGTTCCATTTTTAAATAGATTTTTTTTAAAGGATTTAAAAAGGATGTACATTTATATAACTAAACAAAACACGCGTGTGTTCTTAAAGTATCCAATTAACAATAGGCACGGTAATAGTAGGGTTGCTCTTAGAAAAATTGGTTTTAAAGTTAAGTGGTTTAATATATCTGAAAAAGCTCAGAATAACTGGATTAATATTAGTAATGAAGAGGGCAATCAAATAACTCATGAAAAAATACCAGAAGGCTATTACAGCTTTTGTTCTTTAAAAGAAGTATTTAACGAATTAGGCATATTGCTAAAAATTAACGAAGCAAACCTCAGAATTACTATGCACTTTCCACTAGAAGAAAAAAGAGAATACACTTTCCCTAAAGGCCTTGCTAGAATCTTGGGCTTCCACAGCACTAGCAGATCTTATAAATTTAGTACAAGAGAAAACATCTATCAATTTGAAGGTAATGAACCATGTGATTTTCTCGTTAACCCGATGTTGTATGTCCATTTACGAGAGTTAAAAACAAGTACTAATTTATTTGATGGCAATCCATCTACAGTTCTAGGAGTACTGCCATCAATTAAGGCGGGGTTTTGCGATTATCAGTTAAGCACATTTGGTGAAGACAGCCGGTTTAAAGAATTAGTTGAAGGGCCTATAAATTCAGTGTGTGTAAAAATAACTAACCAAGATGGAAGGCCGGTTGTTTGTTCTGATTTTTTGGTAGTGCTGGAAGTAGAAGAGCGTACTGTAGGCCATTAGATTTTTATGCTATGGAGAGATAAAATTTATCTAGGAGCCATATCACCCGGTTTTGTTTTGCGCGAAAACCCCCCATTTTAAAATAACGATTACTTCGATTTTGGAGGGGTTTGCATGTTAAGTTTGATTGTAGAAAAAGGTGTTAATTTTGGCAAAAAGTAGTATGAGATGGACGAGATTTGATTGTGAAAAAGGGGGGTTTGGGGCAAAATGAGATGTGGTGAGGTAGCTCCGACATATTAACTGTCTCTATTGGTTATTCCACAATAAAGAGGGAAAGGGTGAGACATCTTCATGTTTATTAAGATCTAGCCATGTTTTCAGAGTAATTTTCCAAAAATGTGAATGTATCTTGTCTAAACCTTTAAAAAGTGCGCTTTTAGTATTTGCATAAAAACACGTGACATTCTCACCAAAGGGTAGAAATATTTTTCTCGGAATTATAGTCCATCTTTCATTGTTTGTGGCCTTACACATTTTTACAACCCATGACAGGAGAAAAGCAGATTGCATCTGTCTTAAATTTATCATTTTCAATCCTCCTTTTTCATATTCACTGTACATTACGCTTCTTTTAACTTTTTCAAATGCCTTTCGATTACAAAGTTTTTTACGCCAGAGAAATCTAAAAAGCATGCGATTTATATCTGATAAGATCTTGTCCGGAATAACAAATGTTTGCATAACATAGACCATTTGTGAAATAAGAAATGTTTTAATAATATGTATTTTACCCATTACACTAAGGTCTCTTTTTTCCCAGGAGTGAATAATTCTCTGAATAGTTTCTATTCTTTGCAACCAATTGTCCTCAACTGAAGATGCTGGTTTATCATTCTCATAATAAATACCCAGAATCTTTACTTTATTTTTCCACGTAAAGCCATAAAAACTGTCTGCACTATGTTTTCTACTACCTAGCCACATAGCTGCTGATTTATTTTTATTTATAACCAAACCAGAAAACAGAGAAAAATCATTGAGTATATCTAATGCTTGCATCATGTCATGCTGATCTGTCAAAAATAAAGTAACATCATCTGCATAAAGCGCAATTTTGATTACATTAACAAGCGTATCTCTTGACCCCTGAATCAATTCCTCTAATGTTTCTACAGTCTTTTATCTTTATTGCTAGCAATTCTATAGCCAACACACATACTAAGGGAGAAAAAGGACATCCTTGTGGGATTCCTGTTTCAACCGCAAAATACTCTGATGTCCAGCCACTATACAAAACACAACTACGAGTATCAGCGATTAATACTTGATACCATCTAATGAATTCTTTCCCAAACCCATACTTTTTGAGAGCTGTTAACATGAAGTCTTTAGATATACTATCAAAAGCTTGTGTATAATCAATACTTAAAAGCAAACCAGGAATATTTTCTACATTTAGATGATCAATAACATCATCAATTAGTCTCAATAGTGTAGCTGCTCGACGTCCCTTTATATACCCAACCTTATCTTCACTTACTACATCTCTAATCACTTGACATAAACGATTTGCCAAACATTTAGACAAAAGCTTATAATCGCTATTCGTTAACGAAATTGGTCTCCAGATTTTTTAAAACATTTCTAGGCAGATCTTTGCCTTTGTGAAATAATGTAATGACTGCTTTTCTCTGAGAAGGAGAAAGTGTCCCTTTTTCAAATGCAGAGTTAAGTGATGATGTTAACAAACTTTTTATATGACACCAAAATACTTTTAAAAATTCTGTTGTAAGCCCATCACTTCCTGGAGAAGAACCATTTTTGAGGGCTTTAAGAGCTGTTAGCAGTTCATTCTCTGTCAAGTTGCCTTCACAACTATCCTTCTGAGAGTCGGAAAGCTGTGGCACTGAAGTATCAGATATAAAATTATCTACCATTTGTTCCATGTTTCCTGCTCTTACCTTTTTCTTGTACAACTTCGAATAATAGTCTCGCTGCACTTTCATTATTTCTGACTGTTGTGTAACTGATCTACCATTTTCATAACGAAGTCTTCTATGATCTTTGAATTTGCTCTTGACTTTTCCAAGTTTAGAAAATATTTTGTATTCTTTTCCCCCTCTTCAATCCATTTCATCCTAGATCTTACCTGTGCTGCACGTGCTTTATAAGTTTCCAATAATTCTAATTCTTGCATTAAGTGCTGTCACTGATTTTGATAATGAATATCATTAGGGTTTTTTGCAATCTTAATATCTATGTCATTTAACTTACCTTATATTTCTACCAACTTATTTCTTCTGTCGATGCTCTTACCTTTAGCATAAATTATTGTAAAACTCTTAATCTTCATTTTTAGGATTTCCCATTCCATTTGAAAATCGATGTTTTCGTCCATATGAGATACATAATCATCTATCAAACTATTCATCTGTGTGACATAGTTTAAGTCATTCAACAATGAGTTATTGAACTTCCACAGCCCAGGTCCCCTCTCAAAGCTTGAGAATTTCAATTTGATGGAGCAACCTCTGTGATCTGTGAAAGGGATAGATTGAATATTACAGTCTATTGTTTTGTCAAACAAATTATCATTTGATATGAAATAATCCAATCGACGTGCAATAAAAGGAGAAGTTTTATGCCATGTAAATTCCTTTTCATCTGGATGAAACAGTCTCCAGGTATCATACAGGTCATGGCTTTTTATTAAATCATTGAAATTCTTTACTGTGCCCTCTGCATGTTTTTCTCCAGAGATGATATCTGAATCGTTATCTAATACGCAGTTGAAATTCCCCCCCCCCCCCCCCCCCCCCATTAACAATTAATGCTCTGACTCAACATTAGAGATAACATCTCCCAGTTCATCAAAAAAAAGTATTCTTTTCATTGTCATTATTTGGAGCATATACATTCACAATGACCACTTTTTATGCTGAATTTCTATTTCAATGGCCAAAATTCGTCTTGAATTTACATTGTGCCAAAATAAAACAACTGGACCACAACTGTGTGAAGTATAACTATTATATAATAATTCACCTTTGCCCCATTCTGCCGAAATAAAACAACTTGACCACAACTGTGTGAAGTATAACTATTATATAATAATTCACCTTTGCCCCATTCTGCCGAAATAAAACAACTTGACCACAACTGTGTGAAGTATAACTATTATATAATAATTCACCTTTGCCCCATTCTGCCGAAATAAAACAACTTGACCACAACTGTGTGAAGTATAACTATTATATAATAATTCACCTTTGCCCCATTCTTTTTTCCTTTGCCCATAAACATCATCAGTGATATGCGTTTCTTGCAAGCAAATTACATCATACTTTTTCTCTTTCAAGTGTTTAAATATTGATTTTCTTTTCCAACACGAGCGCAAACCCCGTGAATTTAATGAAAAAATGGTCAATCCGGAATCACAAGCCATAAGGAAAGTCCGTAATCCAAGCCGCTTTCAAATCCAAACGCAAACCCGTAAACAAAGTCCGTGTAACGCGCGTAAGTCGTCTCCGTCAGATCAAACCGTCACACTCAGTGAAGATTCACCCACCATCTCCCCCACCTTTACTCTGCCCACTCGACACGACAGGTGAAGGCCGCGAATAGGCGAGCATTTTAGCCTTCGGCCCGTCACGCCGCTGGCTAGGTGAATCCTCGTCACCTGACCTCTGTCGCTTGCCACCGGTACTGCGTGAACGCTGGTCCTTCCCACGCGCACCGTATTGCCGGATATTTTTCCGCGGCGAAGGTGTGAACGAATCTTTGCCCATGTCAATTTCATCAGTTTGTGTTTCAGGAACCACCTCTGTGACAGAGTCTTCAAAAACATCTTTTCCATCCTCAAACAAACTTACCTTTACCTGCTCATCTCCTGATTGCTGGTTCTCCTCCATGAGCCTTACCTCTTCTGTATGCTCAATCTGAGCACATGTCTCTGTTTCAGAGATAGGTCCACTCACCTGGGGGTCAGGGAAAGTGCCACAGGCCGGATCACCACGCTTGTGACCACTCTGCAGGCAGTCCCTGCAAGTCACCAGATTCTGACACTGGTGTCGGTGGTGTCCTGACTGCAGGCAGTTAGAGCACACAGGGCTCCGGGACACCTTGGGCTGCTCCTCGTGGTAGAAGCGAGCAGTGAAACTACCCACCTTTACAAACCTGTCCAGAGGTACTAAAGGGAGGTTAATGAAGACAAAGCGTCGACCTGTAACAAAACGGGTTAGCTTTCCGTCCCTGTCCCTGATCTTCTCCATTAGGAGAGAAGATCTGAGAACACATCCCAGTCTAACAAGAGCACTCTCGATATCGTCATTGGACACTGAGACTGGAAGATCCGAGATAAATAGTTTTGTAACGGGAACTTCAACACCATTGCTCCCTCTCAAAATGAATGGATTCTTGTCAGAAAGAGACACGGTGCATCCATTTACAACAATCCCCTCAATCAAAGGTTGAGTCCTTGCAGCTCGAGTCAAGGGGTAGATCCTCCAGAGACCTTTGATGCACTGCGCACCATATATTGTTTCCTTGCCACACACTCTTTTGGCAGCCAGACAAACGTCTAAATCAGAAAAACTATCTTCGCTTGGGTTAACAGTTTTATCAACAAAGGTAAGTCTTTATGCTTGAAAAAGAAAACAGGCTCCACTCGCTGTAAGACAGCCATTGTGAAAAAAAAAAGGGGGGGGGGGGGGGGGGGGGGGGGGGGGCAAAAGAAAAAAAACACCGAAGAAAATGGCTGAGTTCGTTAGATTGGAGTTACACTTTCACATCACAAACCGCACGTGCAAAAGGAAAAGCAAAAGGAAAGCAAAACACAAACCGTTTCAAGGCGCACCCAATGGAGAAAAAAAACTTCGGAATAAACAAAACACCAAAATACCAAAACAAAGCACCAAACCTAGAGAGTCTCACCACAAACCATCATTAAACTTCACATTCTGCAAGACTGTGTCATCAGCTAGGCAGCACACACTATTAAAGAGCACTAAACTGCCGAGAAATACAGAAGATACACACAGAGCTCGCAAAAACACGTCCTCTCGACATCGAGTCCATTTTTTGGTCTTACTAAGTTTGACATCGCTTTTATGATTCGCCCATCTCTTTTTCAGATTTACAGTTGACCCAACATAGAGGAAATCTTGATGTAATTTGCACTGAATCATATAAATTACATTAGGTGTGCAGCAGTTCAGATGAGACCTTATGTTCCACCTTCTCCCATCCCAACGTGACTTGAAAGATGTAGTGTCTATGGAATGTACACACGTGTCACACTTCTTGTCACATTTGAAAAATCATCTACTGTTTTCAGGGTCATGTTGCAGAGTACGTTTTGGGACTGATGGTTTATATATTTCACCTAAATTTTTGGCTCTCCTGTTTCCTGCAATGACAGACTTCTTATGAAACATGTTCAAATTGTCTGGGTTTTTGTACAACAACTTCAGATTGTTTCTTATTATACTTGATTTATCTGGAACTCTTGGGTCCCAAGTAGTAACCCAAGCCAATTTCTTCTGTTTGTTTTTTGAACGTTTCTGCAAAGCTTTCTTTCTGAGCACACTGGCACCTTCTCTAAGACCTTTTAACGCATCCTCCAATTTCCAGCCTGAAATAACGAGATTTTTGCATATTCTTGTATTCTCTTTTCTAATATATCTTCTTCTGAACATATCACCTTAAGTCTTCTACCCATACCAATAAGCATTAGAAAAGACATCCGTTCTTAATTTACCTTCGTCTGTCAGAGTAACTCTGACATCTAAGTATTCCACTGATTTCCCTGAGTCTATAGTCCACTTAATCTTCTCTGGACATAGCGATTCTAGGTGTTTCTGCAAGATAGGTAGAGATTTTTCCTCGGGTAGTGCAATGAATCCATCATTCCTATATCTACTCCAGTTGACCCAATCTCCTGTATCTGAATACTTGTGTCTTTGAGGTTTTATAGAAGACAGTAGAGGTATTGGACTTTCTTGGACTAGTTTCGTGTGTGTGTGTGTGTGTGTGTGTGTGTGTGTGTGTGTGTGTGTGTGTGTGTGTGTGTGTGTGTGTGTAAGGTGTGAGTGGGTGTGTGTGTTATAGAGAAAGAGATTAAGAGAGAGAGAGAGAGAGAGAGAGAGAGAGAGAGAGAGAGAGAGAGACAGACAGACAGACAGACAGACAGACAGACAGACAGAGGGAGAGGGGGCGGGGAGGGGGGAAAAGGTGGGGAAGAGAGAGAGAGAGAGAGAGAGAGAGAGAGAGAGAGAGAGAGAGAGAGAAGAGTATGTGTTTGTATGTTCGTTTACCTGTTTAAAGTGTGGGCTAAATAGAAGATAGGTTGTAGTGAACAGTGTTTACAAAAAACCTTGTTTTTAGCTCACAACAATGTAATAAGCAGTGGATGGTTGTTTTCAGCACCAGAGTGCAATGTGAAACAAAATGCACTGGTAAGTTTTTAACACTGAGATGTTTCAACTCCGTTTTATTGGTAGGTTTTTAATATAACATTCTTAAAAGTAATACAGGTACAGTATATTATTATTTAGGATGGCAGTTTGTATTGTGTAAGATATGAGTGGAGTTGTGCTTATGGTTTAGCTTAACCCCTTTACTGCTATTGTGTGACAGCTTCTATGACTTCCCTTGTGCCATTGCTGATGTTTTGCGGGTTCTCGTTACTATATAATTTTAACCTATAACTCCAAAAATTATTTAGAAAATGAAAGTTTTAGGGCGGAATGTCAGATCATCTAAGGATTTCCTCATGCCCCCCTCCCCCATGCACACCCCACATTGGGGTGTGTGTGTGTGTGTGTGTGTGGGGGGGGGGGTGCTTTTATATATGCGGAAATAAGGATAGAGTGGGTAGCCTATGAGTGGGTGAGTGAGGGGGTGAAGATGTATATACTGTGAATGGGCTCAACTTTTAGAGTTAAACCTGGGGGAGCCATGATAATATGATATAGTATGTTGTGAGTGTGTGTGGGGGGGTGTGGGGGTGGGGGGTGTGAGGAGGGGGGGGAGGGTGTTTGTTGTTGTGCGTGTGTGTGTGGTTGGGTGGGTGGGAGTGTGCATATACATGACTGTTTGTGTTGCAGATGCTGACGAAGCCTAAATAAAAGGCGAAAGCTTTTAAAAAAACAGAAGAGTGTGTGGTTGGTGTGCCTGCGTTTCTTTTTGTACTCTCTCTCTCTCTCTCTCTCTCTCTCTCTCTCTCTCTTATATATATATATATATATATATATATAGAGAGAGAGAGAGAGAGAGAGAGAGAGAGAGATATGAATCCATGGATATTCTATATTATGAAGGCGCACAGAATGCATCCAACACACCACTATCTGCATGAGAATTAAAAGGCAAAGTCTGGCACTGAGTTTGCATTGTCATACTCCGAGGCATGCCCCAATCACTTGGCATCAGTAGCGAGGGCACATGTTTCAGAGCAGTATGTCAACACAGTTAAAGTGGTTACCAGTAGATCTAATAATAATAATAATAATGAATACTTATATAGCGCCTATTCTCGGCTAGAGACCAAGCTCTAAGCGCTTTACAATCAACACTCGTTTACACAACGGGCTGCCTACCTGGGTAGTGCCGACTGAAGAGCTGCCAGCTGGCGCTTCATTCAGTCGTTTCCCGTGTCATCCAGTCAGTATCGTTCAATATCGATCACTCATTTTCCTTACTTCCTTCATTCTTTCCATTTCTCACGCAGGGTGCATGCTATATGTAACGTGTCATCCATACCAACGGCCAAACTGGCCTACTCTTCCGAAAGTTGGTGATGGGATTTTACGTGTGTGCAAGATGTTATGCGTGCGTTCACACACGGAACCTCGGTTTATAGTCTCATTCGAAGGACTGTATGGGAAATGGAGTCAGAACCAATGTTAACTCCGAGGGAAAAATCCCCCAGTACCGAAACGCCCCCGGCGGAGGTTCGAACCCGCAACCCCAGGATCACCAAGATTACGAGTCCGGCGCTCTACCAACTGAGCTATTCCGGCAAGGGAAAGCATGTGCTAGTTTTTCAATATCTCACTTAAAGACGTAAAAGTCATTTTCTCTTTAGCATAATTATTGAATATTTACGGGTGAATTAACGCGTCAATCATGGCTTTGCAACACGTTGTCAGTTTACCACTGGTTCTCTCCCAAGCCTTGTTTCATGTCAACTTCAGATCAATCCTTCAAGCCATGAGTAACAATCGGAACAGAGAACGACATGATTTTTTTAGAAGAAATATCTTACACGTTGTCGTGGAAGGTTTTGTCCCTTCTCCCTGTGGAATGTCAATAAATAAAACAGCTGGCCCAAATTCTAGGCTAAGATGATGCGCATGTCCAGCGAGGAGGCTGCCTGTTTTTTTTTTTAGCTCCCTTTTAATTTCTTTTTTTTTTTTTACATCTTTTATCATCTTTTATTCATACAAGTGACTGTGATTTTTAATAATCAGCACTGTTGGCTGTTGGCTGTTTAATGCTTAATTTTACTTTTTAAACGAAATTGTGTTTAAAGCTTTTTCAGGTAAGGTGTTGTGTCTTACTTGGCTTTTCAAGATGGCTACCGGCATGTTGTTCCTCGGTTTCGTTAAAAGCTTTCTACTTTTTCTTGCTGTTTGCACATGTGATAGGAACAACTGTATTCCTAGTAATCAGTTTAATTTTGAAATTTTAGAAGTAGATGTAGACGCCTTTAGTTCCATTTTTGCTGGTTATAAAACTTTGTGCAACCTGAACCATGTTAGCCTCTTGTGTACACCTGTGCCGAGCACTGTTCTCACGTCGATTACTAGGCCCAGATTTGAACCTCTGATTTCAATTAATATCAGAAATAGTACGGTGATAAGAAATTGTTTTTAACCAGCCGCCGTGGCGAAGTGGTCAGCGTCGCGGACTCCCGGCTGGGAGGTCGTGGGTTCGAATCCCATCACAAGTCATGTGGGTTTTTCTGCCCCGACCGGCTCCTACCCAGAGTTGAGTTGCTGCGGACTCAGTTGGGAAGACTGGGACCACATAGTCGAGTTTCATCCACTTAATGGATGCGTTTCTGAGCGTGTTGCTCAAATTTCCTGACCAACACTGCAGGTGCCTGTATCTCTCGGGCCTGGTTGACGCCGGGATATATTATGAAAGGAAGCGTAGAGTACAGCCCTGTCATGTAGTCTCAGACCGAAATGGAAATCCGTAGCATCATCTTAATCATTCTCATCGATCAGCATAAAAAAAATGTCTCAAATTCTGTGGCCCTTCATGCCCTGCTCTCATGGTGACCTCAATTTCGATGTCCTCTCCACATCTGTGGCCTTGGTTTGGTTCCGTCGGGGTCACCGGTATCGGCGAGTCCATGGGAGCTGTCGTTGGACGGACGTGGTGGCGCCCTCCGGAGGGAGAGCTCGCTCACGCCGGCTCCGCGACTAAGCAATTATTGTCGTCAGTAGGGGGCTTAGTAGGTGGTGTCCTGCGTATGTTAGATCAGAACAGGCGCCACTGAACACCACCGAAGTGATTCGGCAGCAGTGCAGTGTCTCCTCCGGTGGGTTGCCTCTTGACGACTTGACATTGACTGCTCCCTGTGGATTGCCGGTGCCGGGGCTGCGGCGGGACCGACCGGGCTGTGGCTGTGGACGGGGTGTCGGAATGAGCGGCGTGGGTGCACTGCCTCTGAGGTGGCGCAGAGGTTGGGACAGCAAAAAAAAAAAAAAAAAAATTGTTTTAATAAAAGGGTTAGGCATAGAGGAGTTAAATTATGGCTCTTAAGCCTTATCCTACTATCGGGAGATATTGAGCTCAATCCTGGTCCGTCCACCAAAGTAAAGTATCCATGCGGAGTCTGCAATTTGCGAGTCACATGGAAACATAAAGCAGTTGCCTGTGACGTTTGCAATACATGGTTTCACACCAAATGTGTTATTAAATTCAGCTGTTTATGAAGCATTATGTAATAATAATATATCTTGGACGTGTTTTACCTGCGGGCTTCCAAACTTTAGTTCGAGACTTTTTGAAGACTCTATTGAAGATTGCAGTTCAGAAAGCAACCGTTTTGGCCTTATTTCACCAGTCCGATTCCCAAAAGAAGACTCCTTGAAATTTTGTCCTAAGTTTGCATCCACCCCTGATTCTAAAACTGATAAAATCCCTCATCATAAAGTGCAACCCAACATCAAATCATCAAAAGAAAAAGACAAACTTAAATGCATAGTTGTAAACTTTCAATCACTTATCAAGAAAAAACAAGAACTCAGTAATTTAGTCACGGAAAAAAAACACTGATGTTGTAACTGGAACAGAAACTTGGCTAGAAACTGGAACATCCAGCAGTGAGCTTCTAATGGAGGATGATTTTGATATTTATAGAAAGGACAGACTTTGAAAAAGAGGTGGGGGAGTCTTGATTGCTATTCGGAAGAACCTAGCCAGTGAGTTTTTACATCAAGGCAAAAATAGTGAAAGCTTATTTTGTAGGATTAATGTTAAGAATAAGAGACCTGTCATTGTTGGATCAGTATACAGACCTCCTGACTCAGATGAAAATGTATGTTCGTCTATTTGCAAAGACATTTCTGACATTGTTTTGGCCAATAGGAAGGCAATATTATGGATTGGTGGAGAGTTCAACTTACAGTTCAGTTCAGTTCAGTGGTTTATTTAATGTCTTTTCATCGCCAGATGATATTAGACACTTAATTAAAGAAAGAAAAACAACAACAACAACAACAAAACTCCACACTTAACTTATCATCCACGTTAGTACTTTCAAACCCACATCTGATATATGCATGCTTACATAAGTTCAACTTACCTGATATCGACTGGCGTGAAGATGCCATACTTGGTAATCAATATAATAAAAACATTAATTCTCAGTTTTTTTTATACTACCAAAGACCTTGGATTAGTGCAGTCACTTGAAATACCAACACGTGGCAATGCATTCTTGGATTTACGTTTTACCAATTGCCCAGGCGCTTTAGGCAATCAGGAATTAATTGCAGGCCTGGGTGAACATGACATAATTCTCTTAGAGATCAACTTTCAACCTTTTCGAAGAAAACCCCCTAAACGTACCATCAGACTCTGGAACCAAGCAGACTTACCAAAATTACACAGGGATACTCATGATTTGAATCGTCTTTTTTGAGGTCTCATAGTGCTAAAGATAATGTCAATGACCGTTGGAAGTGCATAAAAACTAACTTGGAATTTATTATGGATGACAACATACCAACTAAAATAACTTCAAGCAAGAACCACCAGCCATGGATTACTACAAAAACCAAACGTTTGTTGAGAAGGAAACATCGGTTCTTTAAGAAATTGAAACTACACCCTAATTCAGAAAGATTACTGATTAGGTATAAACATATTAAGAGATGGTGTCAGAAGGAATGTAGGCTTGCCCACTCCAATTATGTTAATTCGATGATCTCAGAAGGTGATCATCAAAACAAGAAATTATGGCCTTACATAAGGAGTAAGAGACAGGACAATATTGGGATTCCAGACCTGAGAAATAATCAGAATAACCTAATACAGGACCCTGGAGGAAAAGCAAACTTACTAAACAATCAGTTTTGTTCGGTTTTCTCAAATCCCAAGCCTCCAATTAATGTTAGACTAAAGGATGATGATAAGCTCCCTGGAATGCAAAATATCAAAGTAAACAAAGCAGGAGTATTTAGGTTACTGACCAACATGAATGAAATAAAGCTACTGGTCCTGATGGCATTCCTGGCAAGCTCTTAAAATTATGTGCCAATGAACTGACTGAGGTATACTAACTACTTTTCCAAGCTTCACTGGACCAGGGAGTAATACCTGATGAGTGGCGAGATGCTAGCTTTGTCCATTTATTCAAAGAGGGTGACAAAACAAAAGCAGAGAACTATAGACCTGTATCTCTTACATCCATATCAGCAAAATTACTTGAACATATAATACATAGTAGCATAATGGACCATCTTGACAAATATGACTTCTAAAATAATGCCCAGCATGGTTTTAGACAGCAAAGGAGTTGTGAGACTCAACTTATAACAACTCTCAATGATTTTAATAACTGTCTTAACAACAGACAGCAAATAGATGCAATTTTATTAGACTTTTCTAAAGCCTTTGATAAGGTTGACCATGAGGGCCTGCTACTTAAATTAGAACACATCGGCATCGGCGGTTCTTTGCTAAAATGATCTAGATCATTCCTCGTTGGGAGAACGCAGAAAGTTATTGTGGAAGGGTCGTCATCCCATTGTAAACCAGTCTTGTCAGGTGTACCACAGGGAACTGTTCTGGGGTCCTTGTTTTTTTTTTTAATTTATATAAATGACATAAGTAGAAATCTCTCTCCTGGAACTACTATAAGGCTTTTTGCAGATGACAGCATAGTATATAGAACAATCAGAAGCAGGAATGATACACGCATTCTGCAAGAAGATCTAAACGCTTTACAAGAGTGGGAAAGAACTTGGAAAATGGAATTTCATCCCCAGAAGTGCCAAGTGTTGTGTATATGTAATAATCGCTCACCAACTAGATCAGAATACTCTATTCACAATACTATTCTTAAAGAAACCAGTGCTGCAAAATATTTAGGCGTGATTATAGACAGTCGTCTCAAATGGAAAGAACATTACAGTTAAGTATGTAAGAAAGCAAACAACATCTTAGCTTTCTTATACAGGAACATCAACGACTGCCCCCAAAAGGTTAAGGACGACTGCTACAAAACACTGGTTATACTAGTACTGGAATATGGTTGCTCAGCCTGGGATCCTTACAATCTAAAGGACATTGATAACCTGGAAAAGATTCAGAAGAGAGCAGCACGGTTCGTAACAGGGAACCATATCAGAGAGAAAGGGAATACTAGGAAGAACATGAGAAAATTAGAATGGAAACCCTTAGAAGAGAGAAGAGCCTTTATTAAACTTAATACCTTCTTCAAAGGGAGAGCTAAACTAATTGATATCCCAATGGAACAACTAGTATTTAATAAAAGTACCACCAGGAGTGGCGGTCAATCTTATGCCATACCTGCATCAAATATTGACAGCCATTTACATTCGTTTTATCCTAGATCTGTAAGGCTGCGGAACTCACTGCTGGGTGCCATCAAGATTGCCACAAATGCAGTCTCTTTTAAAAATCAAATTGATAAGACAATCTTGAGATCTGCATATTGATTGACTTTTCTATTTTAACTTCCCCATATATTTTATGGTTACCTTGGCCTTAACCTGGCCATTGCTTTTAACCTTTTAAATATCATGTGCGACCCCATGTTGCCAATTTTTGCTCCAGGGGCAAACAGGCTGAGTCGCATTTCTCTCTTTTTTTTTAAACATGCGCGCTGGTGACCTACTCATTTTTGAGTGCACCAGCTTTTAAAGAAGAAGAAGAAAATTCATGTCGCCCAACACCTTTCGAGGATCCCATTGTCATCACATTACATATGCTGATTGTTTCAAAGTAACGTTTATTCTAAGCGTGAAAATAGAGAAAATAACATTCGTATCAAAACATGCATTCAAGGTACAAGACACCATGCCTGTATAAAATACCAAATAAGACTTGATGCATGGAAAACATTGTTTTAAAATGTCATGTATGTGCAGTCAAAGTCTTTTTCCATCAGACATATTCTTTTTAATTGTCTTCAGTTAGTCAAGACTGAGAGAAGAGAAGAGGAAAAAAAAAAAGAGAAGAGAAAGATTTTTCCCGAAGGTTGCATCGGCACCCAGAGAAGCACTGGCTTCAACTGCTGAACCACTAGACATGTTATTTTGAGTGTTTTCAGTCAGTCAACATTTAATCTGACGATGATTTTTTTTTTTTTTTTTTTGCTGTCCCAACCTCTACGCCACCTCAGAGGCAGTGCACCCACGCCGCTCATTCCGACACCCCGTCCACAGCCACAGTCCGGTCGGCCCCGCCGCAACCCCGGCACCGGCAATCCACAGGGAGCAGTCAATGTCAAGTCGTCAAGAGGCAACCCACTGGAGGAGACACTGCACTGCTGCCGAGTCACTTCGGTGGTGTTCAGTGGCGTCTGTTCTGATCTAACATACGCAGGACACCACCTACTAAGCCCCCTACTGACGACAATAATTGCTTAGTCGCGGAGCCGGCGTGAGTGAGCTCTCCCTCCGGAGGGCGCCACCACGTCCGTCCAACGACAGCCCCATGAACTCGCCGATACCGGTGACCCGACGGAACCAAACCAAGGCCACAGATGTGGAGAGGACATCGAAATTGAGGTCACCATGAGAGCAGGGCATGAAGAGCCACAGAATTTGAGACATTTTTTTTTATGCTGATCGATGAGAATGAGGATGATTAAGATGATGCTACGGATTTCCATTTTGGTCTGAGACTACATGACAGGGCTGTACTCTACGCTTCCTTTCATAATATATCCCGGCGTCAACCTGGCCCGAGTGATACAGGCACCTGCAGTGTTGGTCAGGAAATTTGAGCAACACGCTCAGAAACGCATCCATTAAGTGGATGAAACTCGACTGTGTGGTCCTAGTCTTCCCAACTGAGTCCGCAGCAACTCAACTCTAGGTAGGAGCCGGTTGGGGCAGAAAAACTCACATGACTTGTGATGGGATTCGAACCCACGACCTCCCAGCCGGGAGTCCGCGACGCTAACCACTTCGCCACGGCGGCTGGTTAATCTGACGATGATCTTATGTTGATGCAGATGGTGCAGGAGGACAATTTGAACAGCAAAACGATTGAATTTATTCGTTGTTGGGCGCAGTGAAATAAGAGCCTGCTGATTTGTAATCTAACTCCTGTTTCTTCCCCCACCCCCACCCCCTCCCTGCCGTCTGAGACCCAAACCCTATCCACCTCTTCACCCATGTGCCATCTCAGCCTCATCTAGAAGTGAGTATTATATGATTGTATATTGGCGTGTGTGCATTTCATCACTATTATGTTTTTCTCAGCGTATCTCTTTATTTCCCATACTTTCTTCCTTCATGTAATATAACAAATAAGTGAGCACACATTCAGTACGATATATTTGTTTCCTGGAAAAGGTCCAGACCTTCCTCACTTTCTGAAAGGCAGCGTGACGTCAACGCTACAATGACGCCAAATCAAGAACTGTCATTCGTTAGATTATTCATTGCGTCATTCATTGCAACATTTGAACTTCGTACTCTGAAGTTAATCTGGAGTATTCTTAATGGTTTTTAATCCAGACTGCTGACCTAGCCAATTAAGATTCAGAAAGAGAAGACCTCTTGGGCAGCTGTCCATTTTATCGACTAATGTAGAAGTCCGAGTCCACGGTTACAGTTTAGGTCCCACATGCTGTATAGAGTTGCACCTGGCTTTTGTCAGATGATCAGCCAGTACCAAAACATATTCACTGCACAGTCCAGCCCTTGACCCATACTATACCTGACTCTGAGGCAGGTCTCATGTCCGTTACTTTTTCTTTTTTACTATGCAAGCACGATCCACATGACCCTTCAATTTCTTGTCGTCTGCTAGACTTTTCACTCCAAAATCCTAGTGCCCTACCAATGGCGTAGAAACACAAGGAATCCACAAATCATGCATCATTCTGACATATGGCATTGAACTAATTTCTCGACCCCAAATTCCAGGATAAAATCATCTTTTTCACATTCCAAAATTTAATTTCACAGAGCCAGGACGATTTTCATCTGTTCAAACGTTGATGTTACTATTTGATCTATGCTGTAGCTCCGAACTCTGGCCTAAACCATCTTGCAAGGCCTGTGGAAACAATACAAACGTAGACTATATACAAGGGGCCCAGCCAGATCATGACTCAAAGACCTCGAAAATATGAGCCTTCGTAATTCTGCTCAGATAATTGAAAACGTGCTTTTGAGCTCACAACAATGATACAAAATTATAGGCACTACTGATATATACCATTAAATTTTTAACTGATGCGTTACCAGAATTTCGGGTTTTTTTCCCCCATCCTTTCTTTCTTTCTTCCCCAGCAGAATGGTGAACAGATACTGAAATATTGTCATAAATAGTCTCTTTGTGTCCATGCATGTAGTGAATAAAGCTGTCTGTGCGAAAATACGGAGTTGATAATAAAACTAGATCTATCGGACACCACATTGAAATGGCAGCCCGACAACAGAATAAGATTTTAACTTCAAATCATTCTTTCATATTTAGAGAAATAGATTATATTCTACCAGTTTGAACAATGCTCTCTCTGATAAGCAAAGAACAGGACCTAGGATTCGGACCCTGCAACTATCCTAAATGCTAAATCTCCAAGCATCCGAGAGATAGCCATATGGTAATTGTTGCGACAAAGAACTTAGGGACATAGACAAACAACTTGGCCGACGCACCAAAAAAACAAAAACCTTATAATTGCTGGCTAACTAGCTAGCTAGCTAGCTAGCTAGGCAGACAGAAACAGAGATAGATGGATTGATAGATATGTTGATAGATAGACAGACAGAGAGACAGATAGACAAACAGAGAGATAGATTGTTTCTTCAAAACAGTTCTCTCTCCATAGAGTAATCACAAAGGAAAGAAAGGAAAATGTTTGAATGCTGCATCCTAGTATGCAGAAGTACCACAAGAAACGAGCAGTTGTATGACCCATGGCATTGCACACTTTAAAGAATCACAAGAAACGAGCAGTTGTGTAACCCATGGCATTGCACACTTTAAAGAACCACAACAAACGAGCAGTTGTGTAACCCATGGCATTGCACACTTAAAAGAACCACAGGAAACGAGCAGTTGTGTGACCCATGGCATTGCACACTTTAAAGAACCACAACAAACGAGCAGTTGTGTGACCCATGGCATTGCACACTTTAAAGAACCACAGGAAACGAGCAGTTGTGTGACCCATGGCATTGCACACTTTAAAGAACCACAACAAACGAGCAGTTGTGTGACCCATGGCATTGCACACTTTAAAGAACCACAGGAAACGAGCAGTTGTGTGACCCATGGCATTGCACACTTTAAAGAACCACAACAAACGAGCAGTTGTGTGACCCATTGCATTGCACACTTTAAAGAACCACAGGAAATGAGCAGTTGTGTGACCCATGGCATTGCACACTTTAAAGAACCACAAGAAACAAGCAGTTGTGTGACCCATGGCATTGCACACTTTAAAGAACCACAAGAAACAAGCAGTTGTGTGATCCATGGCATTACACACTTTAAAGAACCACAAGAAACAAGCAGCTTTTTTGTTTTGTTTTTTGCCGCCCCAACATCTGCGCCACCTCGAAGGCAGTGCACCCACGCCGCTCATTCCGACACCCCGTCCACAGCCACAGTCCGGTCGGCCCCGCCGCAGCCCTGGCACCGGCAATCCACAGGGATAAGTCAATGTCAAGTCGTCAAGAGGCAACCCACCGGAGGAGACACTGCACTGCTGCCGAATCACTTCGGTGGTGTTCAGTGGCGCCTGTTCTTATCTAACATACGCAGGACACCACCTGCTAAGCCCCCTACTGACGACAATAATTGCTTAGTCGCGGAGCTGGTGTGAGTTAGTTCTCCCCCTGGACGGCGCCACCACGTCCGTCCAACGACAGCCCCCGTGGACTCGCCGATACCGGTGACCCCGACGGATCCAAACCAAGGCCACAGACGTGGAGAGGACATCGAAACTGAGGTCACCATGAGAGCAGGGCATGAAGGGCCACAGAATTTGAGGCCTTTTTTATGCTGATGGATGAGAATGAGGATGATTAAGATGACGCTATGGATTTCCATTTCGGTCTGAGACTACATGACAGGGCTGTACTCTTCGCTTCCTTTCATAATATATCCCGGCGTCAACCAGGCCCGAGAGATACAGGCACCTGCAGTGTTGGTCAGGAAATTTGAGCAACACTCTCAGAAACGCATCCATTAAGTGGATGAAACTCGACTGTGTGGTCCCAGTCTTCCCGATTGAGCCCGTAGCAAACTGAACTCTGGGTAGGAGCCGGTCGGGGCAGAAAAATCCCACATGACTCTGATGGGAATCGAACCCGCGACCTCCCAGCCGGGAGTCCGCGACGCTAATCACTTCGCCACGGTGGCTGGTCAAGAAACAAGCAGTTGTGTGACCCATGGCATTGCACACTTTAAAGAACCACAAGAAACAAGCAGTTATGTGACCCATGGCATTGCACACTTCAAAGAACCACAAGAAACGAGCAGTTGTGTGACCCATGGCATTGCACACTTTCGTTCACAGGGCCAGAATTCCATTTATTATCCCCAAGCAAAGAAAGGCCTTACGCCAAAGACCACGTGTCGTTCGGGCATAAATCTTCACCAAATACACGTCTAGTGTGTTTTCTAAATGCATGAATAACATTAAATGATGGATTCCGGATAAGTGTACTGTTGAACTGTTTTTTTAAATTCTGTCAATGGACAGTTACATTAGTGTTGATGGTGTTGTCGTGGGTGACTATCAACTAGGTGCATATTTCCATGCCATATCATATTAACATTTCATCCTTTTTTTTTGTCAATGAGCTTGGCAAGTTCCCCTCTGTCTGGCAGGCCATTATTGTCATCTCCGAAGCAAAGATTTGTGACGGTTCTTCTCCCAATGCTGATGTTCGAGTGCATCATGATGCAGTCTTAGGGTAGATTGAAAAGTGTACAAAATAGAAGACAGCCCAGATGAACTCCTACCGAAGTATAAAACCACTCTCCAGTAGCGCCTTGTTGAGTGCTGTGTAGGTTGCTTTGGAGTGTAGTTAATGAATGGTGTTGATAAGCTTTTGTGATATTTTTTATTTTAGCTAACAGCGCCTCCTGCCAGACACTATCAAACGCTTCCTTAAAGTCTATGATGACCAGGTAGAACTTTCTCGTGTTAGAGATGTGTTTAGCTATGGGTACGTGGGTTAAAGACCTGTTTGATAGCACTTATTTTGCAACATTCAGCCTCGTCTTCTTCAGCAATGATGGAACTGTTTACATTGGGACTTTATTTTCACAGAGCCTGGCTTGCCCATGTCCCCAACAACTGCTCACTTTTACCTTTTCAGTGCAAAACCGTGCTGCGCCATAGCCCAGCTCTTGAAGTGAGCCACAGGCAGGTCAAACGTGGCCACACTCCAAACAGCCTTGAGTTTCCGGACAGAGGAAAAAACAAAAGCCCTCATTCAAGTATGGGCTGATAAGGCCATTCAGAAGAAGCTGGACTCCTGCACTAGAAGTATTTTCATATTTGCACACATTGGAAAAGTCATGGCTGATGAACATAGAACAAGAGTCAAGGCCGTGAAGAAAGTAAAAAAAAAGAAGAAAAATTAAAAGCCGCATTTTGTAAGGCCAATATAAAGAGCTGAATGGAAGATGCCAGTGCCCCATTTAAGATGGCCCACAGTCGCTCGTTTTCAGCTAAAGCCGTGCTAATGCAAAGCGCCATGCAATCATTCCGTGCCATGCCATGCCGCACTTGTCCCCTAGCTAGTAGAAAGAAACTCGTGGGACGATCCATGGCTGGGATTCGAACCCATGACCCTCTGGACATGCTCATTTTCTACTTAATGACTCGCACTTTAACCACTGAGCCACAGGGACACCTGATATTTGTAGGGAAATTAAGCCTTATGAAGTTCACTTTTGTTCCTCCTTGACCAGATCCAGCTTGAACACCCCTCTGCCGCTTCTGCCATTGCTTTCAGGGCTCTGGTTTTTTCCCTCCCTGCAACTGAGAGCTGTTTCATGAGGAAGTATGCAGACGTTCCTACAAACCCCCTAGCTCCAATTTCTGCAGTGAGGACTTTGACCTGATAGCCTTCTCTCCTCAGGCTGTTTGCCAGATCAGCATACTTTTCAGTCTTGTAGATTTGAGCTGCCTCCATTCTGTTCTCATATGGCACCGTGAGCTCGATCATGATCAGCTGCTTGGTTGACTTAGAGTGGACTACTATGTCTGGTCTCATGCCACTCTTGCTGATGATCTCTGGGTGACTCTTCCATTCTGGGAGGTCTGCAGTGCACTCCCAGTCATCTGCCCCGTCCAGCAGACTCTGCCTGCATGTTTCGAGTGGCACTGTTGTTCTTGGCCATGATTTGCTGCCTCCTGCCGTGAAGAATGTTGCGGGTGCTTTTGGAGTCCTGATTTTCCCTTTTGTGGTGTTGGTACTAGCCCAGACTACTTGTACAATCTCTTTGAGCACTTGGTTCTGCCTGTCTTCAGCTGGGGCTTGATTGCTTCTACCACCTTGTCTCCTGAGTCCTCCAGCATGCTTTGAAGTCTGATCTTCCCTGCTTTGTATTCCTCCAGGATGGATTTCAGTGGTAGTTTCAGCTTTGCTTGGCGACAGTACAGCGCTATGTCAGTCAGACAGGGTGGGACACCAAGCCATTTCCTTGTGAACTTGTTGATTTTGGCTTCCATTGCCTCCACTATGCTGGTGCAGATGTCGTATATCATCAGAGGCCATAGGAGCTTTGGTATCAGCATGAACTGCAGACACCAGACCTTGTATTTGCCAGGGAGCCCACACTGGTCAATGGTCTCCAAGCCTTCCTCCGCCATCTGCTTGGTTTCTTTTGCTCTTTGTGTGTCTTTCAGCGTATCATCATACCATCTTCCAAGGCTCTTGACTGGTTCTTCTGTGACTGTTGGAATGGCCTGGTTGGCAACACTGAAGACCACAGATCCGGCCACTTTTCCTTTCCTCAGTGAGAGACTCCGTGATTTCTTTGGCTTGAACTTCATTCTGGATGAGGCAACTATGTCGTCCAGCCTCTCCAGCACATGACGTGTCTCGTCTTCTCTGGATGAAATCACTGTAGTGTCATCCATGAAGGCCTTGAGAGGAGGCATCTTGTATCCATCGCCAAGGTCTGTTTGTCTCGCGTTGTTTGTTGCTGCTTTCAAGATGAGTTCCATTGCCAGCACGAACAGTATTGGGGAAATTGCACAGCCCATTGCAATACCCACTTCCAAGTTGATCCAGTCTGTTGTGTACTCCTTGGTAGAGAACCGCATTGAGAAGCCATTGAAGTACTTCTTGAGCATGTCGCGGATGTTCTTTGGCACATGGTACATCTCAAGAGCCAACTGTATCATCTCATGGGGCACAGATCCATATGCGTTTGCCAGATCAAGCCACACTACGTCCAGGTCTCTCTTTTCTTTTTTTTGCTTTTTGGATTGCGTCCCAGATCATTGTGGCGTGTTCTACACAGCCAGCCACGCCTGGGATGCCACCTTTCTGGACTGACACATCCAAGTACTTGTTTTCCATCAGGTACTTGGTCAGCCTTGCTGCCATGACAGAGAAGAAGATTTTCCCTTCGACGTTCAGTAGTGATATTGGCCTGAACTGGCTGATGTCACTTGAGTTTTGCTCTTTGGGGATGTACACACCATCTGCCGTCATCCACTGGCCGCTGATCTTCTGGTTTCTCCAAGCCGATCGCAGCAGCCTGTGGAGCCACTCCAGCACCTTGGGACATTTCTTGTAAAGCTGGTAAGGTATTCCGTTTGGCCCTGGTGATGATTTGGCTCTGGCTTTGTCGACCACCTTCTTGATTTCCGCCAACGTTGGAGGCTTGCCATTGAACTGTTCCTCAGGGTTGGTTGGCCACACCAGACCTTGAATGTCGAGTGGTGCTTTGCTCTGTGGGTCAGAGTATGTTTTCCTCAGATGCTGCTCAAGAACTCCTTTGTCCACACTTAGGGTCCCAGATTTTGGCTGCTCAAACAGTGTTCTGGCAAACTGGAAGGGGTCTCTGAAGAAGCGCTCTTGTGTCTTCTTCTTTTTGCTCTTCCTCTTCCTCACAGATTCTGCTTTGCTGAGGGCGCTGTGTTTTTCTTTCAGGTCTTTCCACAGTTTTTCCAAGCCTTGTCTTTCAGCTGGCAGTGCGGTCTTCATTTGCATCTTGAGGTTTTTCTTTTGGACCCTGATCTTGTCCATCTTTTCTTGGCGTCTGGATTTCTTTGGAGGTGTTTTCTCTTTGGGTAGTTTTGCTCCATAGGCGTCTCTACATGTGGCATACACAATGTCCCCATATGTGGCTAGTTTGTGTTCCAGGGTGCTTTTCCCTATCAGTGCATCGAGTCTTTGGACGATTTTTGCATCCAGTTTCTCCCAATCTTCAGTTTCGTTTGCTCGTGGCAGGTTGAGTTTCAGGCGCCTGGCATCGAGGGCCTGTGCAAATTCCTCATCCGAACCAACAGCGTGGATGTCCTTGGCACTGTGGTTTAAATCCTGGCCTTGGTCTTCCGACGTCTTATCTGCTGATGCAGTGCGCTGCTGCTCATTCAGATGAGTCTTCACACATCCCATCTTTGTTCTGTGGATCTTCATGCCACGGGTGGTAGCGAAACGCTTTCCACAGACACATGGATATTCCATTTGGTCCATGTTCATAGTCCGTTTGGGATTTGCAGTCATGATTGGTTGAGCACCGATGGATTCATCATTCTCTCCCCCTTTCGGTGAATCCTGGGAGCATCTTTTCCTTTTATTCTTAGTAGCCACATGTTTAAGGCAAAGTGGGGAGCCAGCCCACAGAGCCCTTGGTTCTGGTCTTTCCCAGTGTCCTCCGGTCTTTCCCGGACGTCCTCCTGCCTATTCCCGGAAGTCAATGGTTTACCCATGCATCAGTAGAAAGAAACTCGCGGAGAGCGTGGCAGCAGAGAGTCCTCAGAAGAGAAGCCCCCTTCAAGCAAGTGTTTCGGCCCTTATCTCCTGACACTCTAGGGGGTTGGGCTACACCCGGTTCATGACTCCGGATGTCCCTCTGCTGCCCCTTTTTTTTCCCATCTTGGGACGAGCCATGGCTGGGATTCGAACCCATGACCCTCTGTAGATGTAAACGCAACCAATGATATCTGCTTATAGCTGTAACCTATTCAGAAATAAAATAAGCCCATTTTTGTGGCATTGCTGGTCAAATTGACCTTGTCGTAACTATGGCAGTGTCGGAGGTTTTCTTTCTTGGAAAAGGTGACGATTAGTGATGGAGTTCTGTGGGCCTTTCGTCAGTGTGCCAGATTTTGGTGCAGATGGAACTTCGAAAAATAGTTACTGCGTTGTGTTTGTCCTGAATGGTGCTGTGATTGCTTTGTTTCTGTCTGGTCAAGTCTTTTACAATGTTGAGCGATTTTTCTGTCGTCACTGTCTACGTCTAAACACTTTTACGTAGTCCAGAGTTCTTTTGAATTTCTGAATTTCTCGATCAGTCCTACTATTCAAGTGCTGCGCTTCTCCTTTCCAACTCACGTTTCTTGTAGAATTTCAAATTTCTTTAAGCGTCAAACATACGCAAAATTTCTCGAGATCAATGACTTCTTTTCCATTGGCAGATTCTGCGCCGACTTGTCCTCTAGCTAGATATAAACGCATCATTTGGTTACAAGTTGTTTGTGAGGGGATCTTGAAGCAAAATGTCCTTCTGAAGCTGCTTTAAATTGTTCAGCGATGTCAGGAACTTTCACTTTGTCAGGATCGACTTGGAGGCGGACGTTTTTCATCCTCCTGTGCGATAGTTTTCAGCTGATGAATTCCTCATCATTTATGCACACCCTCACTTCAGTAAAAAATGATTGGTGTCCCTCTGATGATAATGCGGTAGATGTTAGAAGGCAGTTTCCAAAAGCATATTTACACATGGGTACCAGCTCAGATGGTGGCATCTGTTAGATATACACCTGAAGGATGGAGATTCTTGATATACTTCCCTGCATTTCCTTGGAACACTCCATGCATTCATTATCTCCCCACCATCTCCAGCTACCAGCTGCAGTTCCTGAGATCAAGACGCAGTCTCACATCACCCGCCACCTGCCTTAGGTGTGCATGCAGACAGCTTGGTGAATCAGGGAAGTTCTGTTCTCCTGACGCTTCTTGCAGAATGTTATGTCAGAAATCCTTCTCTGCTACTGGCATCCGTGTAGCCGAGTAACACCTGCTGTATACGTGAAGTGGACTGGCTGTGCAAGCTCCCACATCAGACTATGATGATGACCAGAATGAACCATTGAACGAGCAGCTTCAAACTGTCATCATCAAGGCTGACAAGAAAAATACATAGATCAGGGTGACGGGAATGCTCAGTTTGGTTAAAAATTATGTAAAGAAGATCCTGCAGTAATAACTGCAGGTTTGTTTAGCCAAAAGCATCTTCAGGGCCTTGTTAGAATGTGCTGTCAGCAGCTTTGCGCCAGTGCAGTGATTTGGACTGTACTGTAGTGTAAGCAGGCGACCTGCTGCCAGCAGTTTTCACTATAACATACACGGCAGATTGATCGGGAGAGAATGATAATATGCGGACTCTAAACCACCCCCTCTTATTTTGCACGAAAACCCCCCTTTTCACATACTGATTACGTCCATCTCATATCAGTTTTGGCCAAAATTAACACCTGTTTTTTAAACAAAATTAAACACCCAAAACCTCTAAAAATTGACGCAATCAGTACATTCAAATGGGGGGTTTCCGTGCTAGATAAGATTTGGTGATATAGAGTCCGCATATTATCATTCTCTCCACCGCTATTAACGTTCGAGGGTCTTAGCCCTTTCTACTTCCAGCGCCATTAATAAGTCAGAACAAACAACTAAACCTCCATCTTGATTAGTTATTTTTACATCTAATGAATTTATAGCTCCCTCAATTAATTCTTTAAATTGGCTGTTTCCATCAAACGTATATAGCTGATAATCGCAAAACCCCGCCCTAATTGACGGCAAAACCTTTAGAACTGTAGATGGATGACCATTAAACAAATTAGTGTTTGTTTTTAACTGTTGTAAATGGACACACAGCATTGGATTCACAGAAAAATCAGAAGGGTTATTACCTTCAAACTGATAGATGCCTTCTCTTGTGCTAAATCTATAAGATTTGTCACTATTGTGGAAGCCCAAGATTCGAGCAAGCCCTCTAGGGAAAGTGTACTCTCTTCTTTCCTCTAGTGGAAAATTCATAGTAATTCTAAGGTTTGCCTCGTTAATTGTTAGCAATATGCCAGATTCGTTAAGTACTTCTTTTAAAGAACAAAAGTTGTAATAACCGTTAGGTATTTGTATATGGCTTATTTGATTGCCTTGCTCGCCATCAACATTAATCCAGTTATTTTGAGCTCCTTCAGATATGTTAACCCACATAACTTTAAAACCAATTTCTCTAAGGGCAATCCTACAACTCCCGCTCCAATTAGTAATTGGGTACGCTAAGAACACACGCTCGTTTTGCTTGGTTATATAGATGTACATCTTTTTTATAACTATTTTAAAAAACTATTTAAAAATGGAACCTTTTAAATATAATGAAAGTGCCACCTACAATGTAGGGGCGTTTTATAACCCCAAATCTTTGGACTTCAGCAATTTAACAATTGCAGTAGATGGATCATACGGCTTCCAAGTTAGACTTGTAAACCCACTAACTAGATATTTAAATCCGCCTATAAAGAGCGACAGAGTGCCGTCAGCATGGTCATCTCGCCCTATGACTTTTTTCCAGAATCAGTTAAATTTTGCCATTTACTGCGCAACCACTGGCTGCGGTGTTTCATATGCAAACCATTTAAACCACCCCAATCTCTTAGTAAGGTCAGTATATAACTTTCATGTTTATTATCAGTATAGACGCATACTAACTGAACTACAAGTACGCCTCCCCAATGACAACGCGTTTAATCCATTTCTCAGCCCAATGGACAATAATGCATATGAAAGAATCTGCAACGAATTTAACATTAATCCTTCAACTGACTTTAGACAAAAGTTAGACCGCAATCATGGGCTAGGCACATTGTATTTGTGGGGTACAAAAAGAGAATATACTTATGACTACTGGCCAGGCCACACCTCTTTTCAACCAAACAAACAAGTTCGATTAGGATCCATAGAACAAAAACATCCTAATGCTTGGGCAACATTTATCTTAGATGAAAGTAAAGGCCTAACAATGCCAGGAGTGCAAAGGCTTAATGACTCCATAAGGACATACGTTTGGTGTCTATTAGGAGCACAAGCACAGACTAAATCTAGCATAGTGGATCAATCTACAGGCTTTGATGCCAGAAAACAATTTCTAGCCAATTTAGAAGATGCTATTAACTCTGCCGTTGATTTGCCTGCCAGCATACAAAGGTATCAAAACGTTCTTTCACATGCTCGGTCAAAGGTTGACTTTGTTGTTGGTCATGGATTATACATGCTGCCTTCTGACCTTAGACTACAGATTGGCATGATACAGAATTATAACAATGAAATCTTTATAGCTGGAGACGATCAAAACTTAGGACACAATCAAGGCTTAAACACAAGGCCTTCTCCATCCATTTTAAAAAAAGTACCTAGCCTTGAAGAAAGCGATCCAGTTATAAGCACCCCACAGCCAGAAAGCGATCCAGTTATAAGCGTCCCACAGCCAGAAAGCACGCCACCTGTTGATCTGCCTCACCCCGACAGACACACTAGCGAAAAGACAGCCCTTGTTGTGTTTTTAACTTTTACTGGATTAGCCATACTTTATTTCACTAAAAATTAAACCAGCAGCCAGCACTCCTAACGTCCACAGATGGTCAGCCATATAACCGGCCACTTTGCCTATGGTAGACAAAACCCAACTAACAACACTGCCTATTATGCCAGGCAGAGCATCAAGGGCTTTAGCTGCTAACTTCTTTAATAAGTTTGCTAGGTGGTGTAATTGTTTTCTAATCCAACTTTTACCGGGCTGAGGCGTTGGAGGCGTTACTGGCCCTGTTGGCGCACTGCCAGTTAAAGCATAAACGAGTGTAGAGATAGCAAACCCAATGGCCGTTAATATGCTAACTACTGTAATCCCCTCTTCTCTGAACAGAATCCTTATTCTTTCTGCTAACGTAGTGTTTTCATGAAGTATTTTGTTTATAACTTCTCTGATTCTGGTTATTTGTGATTCTAGATGACCTCTGTTAAGAGAAATTGCGCCTAACAGTTCTGTCTTTTTGTTCATTAACTCCTGTAATTTTTGTTGTATTCTAGCCTTTTCTTCTAGTCCTAGATTGTTATCGTCTGCATCAGCCAGTTTAATTTTTTCTTCTTCTATATCTCTTTCTAGCTCACCAAGTTTTGCTGTGTTGTGCATTAGTTCACCCTTATTGTCTGTAGAGCTTTATCAAGGGCCTTGCGCTCTCGATCAGAATATTGAGAATTGACAAGTTCTTTTACGCCTGTCTCCTCATTAAAACTCGCCTCAATTTCTGTTATTGCTTCATCTGCTCTTTGACCTAAATCTTGAAAAGAGGACATTTCTATTACCGATCGTGTTGGCAACCCCCGCTCCAAGTTCTGTAAAGCACTAACAGCCTCGGGCCTTAAATCTTTAATAAGGGCTAACCGCCTTCGGTCGGCAACAGGGAGTTCTCTAAGAATTGTACTCATGCTTAAAAACTTGGTCGGGTCTGGCTTTGTAGTAAGTCGTACAAGGCCTTTACTAGTCCTTACATACAGATGATTATTTTTATCCATCTTAAAATCAAAAGCACTGTGGCCTTCTGGCGGCTCTAGTCCTATGCTTCTATAGAATGAGTTAATTTTATTTGTTAATAGTTCTGCACGAGCTGTAATAACTCCAGGGGGCGTTTCTTCTACTGAAGGGGTTGAAGAACGTGCTTCTTCAAGTTCATCTTCTAATGAAGGGCCCGATTCTGTTTCATCATCTTCCTCAATAGGATCAATCGCGTCAAAATCTTCATCCATATTTTTCATTTATATTCTTTTTTGTTTTATAAAAAATGAACTCATACGGTTGTGACCTTGATCCATACAGAAAAGAGAAGGAACCCCACGGCGTAAAAGGTATAAGGCAGACTGTAATTAGTGTAAATACTCCATCAACAGTTCAACCCGGACAAACTTTAATAGTCAAGTTCCCTGATCTTGGCGCTGGCGATGTTATAATGCCAGGCACTGCTAAACTATCATTCAAAATAGATATTACATCGGAAGATCCTAATGCTACTGTTGTTGCTAATTTGGGCAGGGCAATCGTTAATCATATAGCAATCAAACTGGAGGGCAGAGAAGTCTTTGTACTAAGCGAGGCAGACATTTTTGCCCTCTATTCTGACCTATGGTTGCCTAAAAAAGAAAGAAAAGAGAAAGTTTATCAGGGAATACAAAGTCCAAACGGTCTCAAGCACAGAGTTGGAGCGGAGGATGCAAAGGATGATGTTAAAGATGAAGCAGTAGCAGAAGCATTTGGCAACAGATTCTGCATCCCTCTAGATTTTGAACTGTTAAAGACGCATATGCCATATTACCAAGGCGCACTAAAAGAAAAACTTACTTATGAACTGACATTTAATCCTAGCAGTTCTGTTGTTCTGTCTGAAGACCCTGAAGCTAAATACACAGTCAGCGACATTTCTCTTGAGTTTGATGTTGTTACTAACCCTGAACTGGCCAGAACAATCTTAACTCAGTATAAAAATAAAACAGTTATTTATTATGAAAGAGTTATACACTCCACTACAGAAAATAGAAACAAGCGAGACACTCTCTGGAACATACATCTAAATCAGTCTCTGAAGTCTTTAAAAGGAATTTTGTTCTTGTTTACTGAAGGAACAACTCCTTTTCATAGAGAATCAGAAGCGTTTTATAATCCAAAAATTGAGAAGGTTGACTGTGCAATAAATGGTAAGTCTGATCAGTTGTATTCAGGGCGCGGACTTTTACCTCACCAACACTTTGATGAAATAAGAAAGTTATTCGCTGGAGGTAGGCAAAGAGATCCCGCAGTTGATCGTGTATGTAAAAAACTTCGTCTTTATGATGTAAGACTTGAAGACTACTTAATAACTAAATATGGGCTGTGGTTGGATTTTAGATCCACATTTGACAACAGATGTTTGGAAGTGGAGAAAGGGTGGGGCAAGATGGCATAAAAATAAATATTCACAAGAAAGCAGACGGAAACGCCCCAATAAAAATTCATATTTTTATGGTTTGTGATGCTCAGCTAAACATTGAAGAAAACAGGCTAAAAGATGTGGCTTATTAAAATGCAGAAGAAATATTCTAATAAAAACAGATGGATAGTTTGAAGTTTCTGCCAAAAGATCCGCACTGTTCTCTTATCTGCGGGATTACTGGGTGTGGGAAAACTGTCTTTGTACTTGATTTGTTACAAACAGTCTACAGGTTTCATTACGAGCACATTGTTATATTCTGCACAACCATTAAGCACAACAAGTCTTACAAAGAAAGGAAGTTTATTTGGACAGACGATAATATATTTTTAGTTGATCCTAGCGACAAACTGAGCGACTGTTTAGAACACTACTATAGACTATTTGAGGGAACTGAAACGCTGTTTATTATTGATGACTGCTCAGCCGAACAAGACATTGTTAAAAAAAGAAAAGCTTTGTCTAAGCTAGCCTTCAGTGGTCGCCATGCCTTAGTTTCTGTGTGGCTCTTAACTCAAAAATACAATGCTGTCTTAAAAGACTTTAGATCGCAGCTAAAATCAGTCATCTTATTCTATACTAAGGACAGGGATAGTTTTGAAGAATGCTTAAGTGAAAATTATATAATAAGGGACAAAGATGAGCTAAAAAAAATAAAAGAGCAGTTAGAAAAATCTAAGCACGCTAAGCTATGCTTACGGACTGACCCCCCAGTTCAATACGTTTGTTTATTGTAGATTGTTTATTGTAGATTGTTTATTATAGACTGTTTATAACAAATTGTTTATTATAATTTTAATATTAAAAAGAATGTCTCGAGGGCCAGAATCAAAAGCGCAGCTAGCTCCTAAATGCACTGCAGTAGAGCTAAAAGACCTAGCAGACACAACTGAGTTTGATCTAATAGGAGTTCCAGGAAATGTTTATGGATTTGAGTACACTGACGATGGTGTTTACAAACGAACAGAAATTGAAGATAAAAAACGGCAGCAGTATCCTACCCTGGAAGAGATAAGAAATCTAAGGGCAAACGATTTTGGCAAACACGAATACAAACTTCATAAACGAGAGAATGCTTGGGCATTGCTTCCTGAAATTGCTTGGAATTTAAAGTTTGAACTACAAAGCCCTAATGTATACTTTGATAAGAAAAACAATTTTAGAAAAGCTTTGAATGCAGGTCCCTTTCTTGTTAGCCTGGTCCCAGGAACACAACAGAAAAAACAGATTGAAATAACTAGGCAGGGTTCTGAATATATGCTAAAGAGAAAGAGACTCTTAGCTGAAGTGGGGGATGACACCGTTGGCTTAGAGTTTACTCCAACGCTACAGTCACTGCCTAGGCAAATGACGATGCTTTTTCGCTTATTTATTACTCCAAGGGAGGCTGATTCTAGTTTGCCAGAACATACGTTAATTAGAGGCATACAAATAAAGGCTGAAAACTTGGATGCCCCTCTGAAGCTCGCCATTGTTATTACTAAAAACGGAGATGAAATAAACACCCTTGTATCATCTGACAAGGTTACTGTGATGGTTGACAAAGACAAACTAACAGTACTTGACTTTATTTTCATTAAGTATGTTGATTTTATTGCGTTTTACTCTGTTGATGAAGTGCTGCCAGAAGGATTAATAAGTAGATATGTATAAGATTAATTAATAAAAATAATCTTAATTAAAAAATGGAGGCTCAACAGTTTAGGTTAGAGCAAATAACTGAACTTCAAAAGGAAATAGAAAGTGACTTAGATAAGTACAGGGTTACTAGAAAGAAATATGCTAAAGCTTTAAGTACTCTTTCTCATGTAATTACTGGCTCATCAGCTGTAGCTAGCGTAAGTGTTGGGTCTAGTGTTGCTCTTTTAGCTACTGGGGCTGGGGCGCCAGCCTCTTTAGCATTAGGGAGCCTTGGACTAGGTTTAGGCGCCATGTCTATGATTGTGAGTGCTGTTTTAAAAAAATTAACGCCTAAACTACAAAAGCACACTGCCATTGTAGCCCTAGCATCAGCAAAACTTTCTTCATTAAAATTAAGAATAAGCAAATCAATACAGGATGAAAACATTACAGACGAAGAATTTCAGAAGCTTATGGCTGACGGTGAGGATTATAGACAGCAAAAAATTGAACTTCAAAAGGAGTGGAGAAAGACTTTTACTTCGCGACAGGTAGACACTGGTGCAATTAAACAGAACATTGAAAAACAAACGCATGATTGGTTAAACCCAAAATAAGCAAAAAAAATAAGATGTGAACTAAAATAAATAAATCATAAGATGTGAACTAAAATAAATAAATTATAAGTTTAGCAAAAAAAATAAATTATAAGTTTAGCAAATACTATTTTATTTTTTATTTTTTTTTTTTAATTAATCGGCACTGTGTTTGGCGGGACAACTTGCAACTCTTCACGAACAAAGGATCTTTTAGGGGCAGGCCTTTTAGACGCAGTAGCACCGCTAGAAGAGAGAGTTTCTCTTAAATAATACACAGGAGGGGTTGTTTTCATGATTCTTTCAACTTCATATACGTCTACGCTCCATATAGGATCTGTGGCTCTAATTCTAACATCACCCTCTGCTTCTCCAGGCGCATACAAGTATCTTACTTTTAGTCCAAACGGCAAGAGTTTCTGAGTCCCCTGCACATTTTCAGTAATGCTAATTTTTTTTAATTTGATCGCGTTTACTGGCTTAAGACCTGTTGCTTTAAATTCTTCATTGTTCATGGCACGTAAGACTGCCGGCAACCTTCTGACCCATTCTGTGTTGCGTTCTCTGTCCATAAGGTCTCTATGATATTGATAGGTAAACAGGCGCTCAGCCAGATTCTTATTAAAGTTTTCTACTAGAGCTTGTGATCGATGGTTGCCTGGGATCCCTCTCTTAACTGTAACTCGGTGTCTTAAAAACAACTGGTTTACAGCTCCTTTAAACTCTTTCCCATCATCAACCTGGATTAACCTAGGATACTTTAATGGGCCTCGCATGTATATTTGCTGTAAAGCCACAGCCACGGCAGTTGAGCTTTTATCCGTTAGAGACTCAGCATCTTTATACCTTGAAGCCATGTCAACAACCGTAAGAGCATACTTAAACTTTTTTCTTCTAACTTTGTCATGTGGAAGATACAACAAGTCCATCTGGTGGGTGTCATTAGGAACTGAGTTAACAAATCGAGGTCTTATTATTCTTTTTGGGGCAGGCAGATATATTTGCCAAATTGCTTGTTTTGAAAGCCAGTCTTTCGCTTCTGATTCAGGCACCCTAGCAGCTTTACTCAGTTTATCAATAGCAGCCTTTCCTTTCCAATACCCTCCAGGAGAATAATATATTTTGTACTTTGTATTGTACTTCGTATTGTCCATAAGGGACTGTTTTTTATTACATTTTAACTATGTTTTTAGATTGAATATGCAAGAAGAAAGATTGCTCCCATAGCACCTATAATAAAGCCTACTTCTACCATTTTCTGATCCTCAGATGGTTCATAAAAGTCAGACAGTTCTGGCGGCGGCGATGTTAGAAACTTCTTTCCTGTCACTAAGTAATATTCATTCATTGCTTCATCAACGTCTGTAAATGTGTGCTCTGCATGTCCCTGCTCTCTTAACTTTTTATTAATAAAGTCTAAGTGAGCAATTCTCCTTTTCTCGTAAGCGTCTCTTGCCTTAGCTAAATCTTCCATTGCCTTGTTATGGCGTTCTCTCTCTTCATCGGACCGCAATTTACTAAACATATAATTGCTGCCAGAGAAAGCCAATGCATTAACAATAGCTCCTCCCACCATCAGAACCAATCCAGACATCTTTTTATAAATCAATATTTTCTAGATTAATCTGCCTAAATGCATTAATCAACCTATGCATTAATCTGCCTATGCCTTAATCTGCCTAAATGCATTAATCCGCCTATGCATTAATCTTTCTATGCATTAATATTTTCTGGGATAATCCCCTGCGTAACAAGAAAGTCTTTTGAGGCAATCCCTGCAGTAATTACAACTATAACCTTAACAACATCCTCAATGTCTAACCTTCCTAGATCCGCCGGCTTCATTTTAAACATGTTTTTTGCTAGCACGCTATAACCAATACTAAGGCCGCTAATTACAGCAGAATGGTAAATCGTATTGATAATCTTTTTTTCACTCATCTTTTTATTAACTAAAAAAATAATTAAAATAATCATAATACGAAAGGCTGTCTATGTGCTTTTTAATCAAATAATCTTTTGTTGTTAAAGCTAAAAATAAGGCCGCAACTAGCCTTGGCGAATCTTCTATCTTTCCCACGTTGGGCGGTTTTATTCCTAACAAACATTTTGCGAGGGCTGAATAGACTATAACACCAACGATAGGCACTGCATAATTAACCAGCGTTAAACTCATGGTTTTAAAAGTATTATATTATTTTTTTATTGCTTTTAAAATGGATTGTGACGAACTATTAAAGTGTGAGGAGCAGGCAGACCTCTGCCATAAAGAAAGATTATACTCTCTGGCCGCGTGTGGAAAAACTAAACAGTATTTAGGCGTTGAACTAAGTATCGAAAAGATTCAGCAATTGTCTACATCAGACGTTGAGAAGTATTACGCCAGGTACGAGGCACAGCTAGGATCAAAAATGGTTAGATCAGTGGGGCAGACAATGATTAGTTTATATGCTAAGTTAGTAAGTAAGATGGCGCCGGTTGATTCAGAAGAAGATTTAAAATATGACTTATCACAAGATCCGGTTTTAACAAAGTCATTAGAGTCTCTAGGATGTGACATGTATTATAGATTTGGGACGATGTTATGTCCATTCATCATGGGATTAATTACTTTTAATCATATTAATTTAATCATATTAATTTTAATCGCAATAAAAAAAATGAGCGATCAGGAGAAGAAGACTTCGCAGGAGCAGAATGCCCCACAAGTGAGTGCCTCACAAGCGAGTGCCCCACAAGTGAGTGCCTCACAAGTGAGTGTCCCACAAGTGAGTCCGCTAGAGCAGAATGTGCCGCAAGTGAGTAGTGTTACTAAGTCTAAAAGTGCTGGGCGTGTTGAGGCCGGTCGTAAACTAGCTGAATGGAACAGACTGAGAAAAGCAAACCAAGCAGCAAAACAAAAATTATTAGATAGTAATACAACATCGCCGCCGTCAACAACAACACAATTAACAACAACACAATCACAATTAAACGATAAGATGTATTATTATGTATTTGCTGCGGTTGTTGTTGGTGGGGTTTTTTTAGCATACAAATGTCTAACACCATACTTAGCAGCAGCAAAGTCACAAACCCCCACAGTAAAAGAAGAAGAACCAGCTTCTGCAAAAAAAGTACAACCTCCTGCTGTAGACCCATTTTCTATGGAATAGTTTTTAAAGAACTAAATAAAGTACAAGTTAAGAACTAGATAAGTACAAGTTAAGTTAGTTATAGAAAGTACTTTTTAAGTTAAGCGCAAGTAAATTACAAGTTAAGTGCAAAAAAAATATAAGTTCTAGTTAAGTTCTTGTTAGGCTCTTAAGTAAGTTCTTGTTAAGTTCTTAAGTAAGTACTAGTTAGGTTCTTAAGGTAAGTACAAGTCAAGTCAATCTTTTAAAGTTCTCCAATGTCCTACAGCATATGAAAACTCAGGGCTAACGTAAGTTCTCTTGTTATTGTTAGAGACTAGTGATTTCTTATTAACAGCAGTTGTGTTTACTTGATGAAGAGTAGAGCGCAGGTTAACATTTGTGTGATGAAATACTTTGCCTTCAAAGAGAGCTTGCTTGTAGTTGTCGTGACTTATATTTTTTTTGACAACTTCTTTACTTATGCCCTTAGCCTTCTTTGTTACAGAAGTTTGGCTGGCAACGCTATACATCTTCGACCGTAAGCCAACATATTCTTGTATAACTGTCCCATTAAGTTCATCCTTCATCTTTCCAATCACTTTCTTGTTCACAGTTGAATGTAGAGGCGAATCTTTAGGATAGTCACATGTGTCGTACCATCCATCAGCTCCTTTAGCTACTTCTGTTTCTAAATCCTTATAGAAGTCTTCAGTTGGGATGTCCAGAATAAAACTATCAGTGTCTGTGTAAAGAACTCTTGCTTCTGGGTACAGCGGCTTAAAGTAGTCGTATAGAAATTCTAACATTAATAACTTTGACAGCTCTAATACGGTGAAGCCGATAAACACAGGCTTGTCCAACTTAACATCCTTTTTCTTCATCATGATGCCAACCAGGCTGTCGCTAAATCTTCTAAAGTCTTGATAGTTAGGTTTAGAGGTCAGCTTAATTGCTTGTTTTTCGTTTGTAACTAATTTTACATCTTTACGATTGTGTACGTTTTCCATGGTTTTACCAAAACAACTGTTGTTCATTAGTTTAAAGAAGTCTTTTTCTGAAGCGTCGGTGGCTTGGGTTCTAAGATCAGTATTCTTCATGATGTATGGTCTCATGAAAGGCTCTTGGTCACAGGCAATTATTCTGTGAACAGCTGTCAGCTTTAATCCATGTCTTAAGTAAAACTGTAGGAGTCTGTAATGGCAAACGTACTTTCTCTTGTGCCTAAGATTGGGAACAAGTTTAGGAGGTTCGATGGGGCTCATCTTTAATCTTTCTGCGGCCAGGGGGTAATCGTTATGGAGGTTGTGTAATTCTTTAGGATAATCTAAGTCTACTTCCAAGATTAATCCTATTGGATTATCGGGTGTAAGCTGTGATAGCATACTCAACACAGTATTGACATCATGAGGCCCGTTTATCATTTTAAAGTTTCTTAATGGCAGTGCCTGGCTCATGGCCCACCCATACAGATTGTTGGCGTCTAAGTACATTAGATAGTTGGATGGTTTAGTGGGGTCATAGTCGTCTAAATATTTGTTGTTGGCTTTGCAGTAAGGATGTGAGGCCATGCTAATACCTCCCCTTAGGCCGTCTTCAATCATCTGGAGTGTGGGCAGATCAGAAATTAAGTCAATCTGGATGTTTGTAGACTTTAAGAATGCATCCCAAGAAAGGCCAGGGGCAGAGATGTAATGTGATGAGTCTAAGCTGTAATGTTTCATGCAAGTGGATCTGTAATTCTGAAAGACGTCTGCCAATAAACACACGTCAGCCATCAAGTACTGATCGTGATAGTCGCCCATCGTTCGACAGTGTAATTCTGTCCAGGCTTTCTGAGCGTATTCATAGTCAGCATCAGTTATGTCTTTGCCTCTAAGGCGGCTGTAAAAGTCTTCCTTTGCTGGCAGCGCCGGCTCGTCAAACCTATCCCACGAGTTCATGTATTCATAAGGATAAACTCCTTTACGAACTAAAGATGGGTCAAAATATTTTTTAGTGATTGGATAGTCTTGCAGAGATTCTGCTAATTTATCTAAACTCCCCATCAGATGCTGGGCAGAGTCATAAAAGGATAAACAGTCAAGAGTAAAAGTCATGTACTTTTCTGAAGACTGTGCAATGCAGGCAACCCTCTTATATTCAGAAGTCACTGCTTGCATGATAAAGTGAGAATCGTAGCCTCGTAAGTTATGAAAGAAGATTGGCAGTTTCCATGTCTTGGGATCAACCTTAAGTTGAAGATTACAGCTGTTGTGCGCAGCCCCTCTGAATTTTCCAGTAATGTGATCATGGTCTCTCACTGTCACGTCTTTACTGTTAGGCGTTAGCTCTAGGCCGCATATCCAGCAGTGGGTAGCTGATTTATAACGTTCTTCATCTTCAGGAGTCATCTTAATGCCTGAAAGATTTAGTTGGTTGGAGTAGTAATTGCGGAGATGTTTCATCTGCTCTAAAAATCTACTAGCTGCGTTGGGACCTCTGTAAATCTCCGGCTGTGTGTGTCGGCCATCTGACCTAACAGCAACAAATGCATAAGAACAGATCTGATGGCGGGACAATAAGGTTGTTTTTTGTTGTGTCCGTTCTTGAGGGCCGCAGTACTGTGGCAAGATTGACTCGAAGTCAGCATAGACTACGTATGGGCTCATCTGCATTTTTCGTACATTCTTAAAACTAACCTTAGACCCTGGTTTAGGTGTGAGGAGTTCGGTTTTACAGTCTACAATGCTTTTACAATGTTTCTTATGACTGGCAGCTGCTTCTATAGATGGAATTCTGACCAAACACCTTCTACAAATCTCTTGTTTAGATTTATGCTTTGATGTATATTCTAACAGTCTGCTCATTGTTCTGATTAATACATAATGGCTCTTTGTACTATCCGCAAACAGGATCAAGTCTACATGATTCTTAAGTAACTCGCCAAAAGTAGGAGCATTGGGAGAAGCCCTTAGAGGGACTAGATTGTCTACTGAATTCCATGTGTATACGTTTACGGTTATCGGTTTGTTTTGCTCTTCAAACTGAGATATACTTTCTATGCTCACTGGAAAGTCTATGTTATCAAAGTTCAGCTCATTTACATATGCTTCATAATTAGAAACTCTGTTTGCATGATTTTTAACAGGATGTAAATGCGCCAAAATACACCACATAAAACACATGTTGTCAGAATTATGTATATTTAGGACTGCTCGTTTTAACTCTAGCTCTCTCGGGAGAGGGATGTAAGAATTGCCGGCCATAGGATAGAACTTTGTTTGTTTCAATATAATTTGAAGGACTCTTCCTTCAGACCAGCCAGAACCCCTTAACTTAGCCTCCTCACTTGCATGATTAAACTGTGTAAGCATGTAATCAGCCCAGTCAGAGTTAAAGTCGTGATAGCTGATTACTTCTTTCTGTCTTGTTGAAACCCAAACTTCCATGCTAGTATCATCGGGCGTTATATAATCAATCAGAATAGTTAACAACACTTTTACTGGCGGCTCCATCTGAAGAAACTCTGGGATTTTAGAGATAGCATGTGTCACGCTTTCATGAACGTCTGTAGGGTTAATAATATCCATGTCTACTTCATTAAACTTATTGATTAATTGTTTGCCATTATCAATTACTTCCTCCCACGTATATAGTTTTCCATCCTCAAATTTACTTGTGGCCGCCATTTTTTAAAGTCATAATATTTACGTAAATTAAAAAAAATGAATGTAAATAAAAGTAAGTAAACGGGCTTTTTATTCTTCTCCCAAGCGTTGCAACACTTCAAGACACGTTAACCTTACAAGAACGCCTGCCAATACTTTAGCTTTTTCTGAATCACTACAGTCAATGTTCATCACTTTAATTGCTTCGTCAAATAGTTCACTATGATCTTTTATTATATTGTTTACATCATTCTCAAACCCAAATTCACTAAAATCAATGTTTAATACTTTCATTGTTTCGTCAAATAGTTCATTACAATTCTTTAAATCAGATTCACTGAGTTCGGCAGCCATTTTTAAATGTAAATAAAAAAATAATTGTAAATGTAAATTCGACTATTGTTTATTATTCATAGTCTTTTCTAATCGTAGAGCCTGATCTTCATTAAAGTGAATAGCTACTCCTTCAGGGCTGGTAGAAACAGTCAGATTAGCATCTTCAGGAGCCATATTATCAACTAAAATAGCAAGCAACTTTATAGCCGGTTGGGGCCAAGAATCTGGTATTTTGCTAATTGCCTGCTTTACGTTTTCTCGCATAGTTAGACGCTCAAAAAGATCAGTAATTAATTCTTCAAACCTGCTCTCTAACTGATCTTTATCACCCTCCCGCTCCCAATCCAACTCGTAAAGTATATTAATAAGCTCTGTAGCTACTTCGGGCTTCATTTTTTAAACCAGAATAAAAACAACAATTAAAAAATTAATTAACTAGCCGTTCCTCTTGTTTTGCGCAAGAATCAGAAGAGAAATCAATAAAAGGTAGCTGATTGAGTGCTGCCGCTGCACGCTTGTGCTTGGGCCGCCCACGGCCGCTTTAACGTGACTCATATGTGGCGTGATCGTCCCACAATCGCACCAGAAAAATCTATTGTCGCAATGCGCAATTCAGTCGTGCATGCGCCGCCGCAGAGGCAGATTTTGTCATTCTCTCACTGACTGTCGTGAGAGAAGGCTGTGCTCCTACTGTGTTTGGCTGTGTTGTTATTTTAACAAGGCCTTAGTACATCTACCAGTATGGAGAGGAGTAGTGTGTAGCCAGCACTATCTCCATATAAATGCTCCAAATATACAATGACGGATGTACTACTACTGGCGATTAGAGCCGCCATAAAAGCTCGGCTACAGCAGTTACTGCTGTAACTCTGCCAAAGCCAGCTGCAAGCCCGGTTGAAAAAGAGGAGCACAGCAGCGGTCTTACAAGAGCGATCGGCCTAGTTTACAGGGCTGGCAATTAGGTCGAGCGCTCTTACAAGAGCGTTCGGCCAAGAGATTGGGGTGGTTTAAATGGTTTGCATATGAAACACCGCAGCCAGTGGTTGCGCAGTAAATGGCAAAATTTAACTGATTCTGGAAAAAAGTCATAGGGCGAGATGACCATGCTGACGGCACTCTGTCGCTCTTTATTGGCGGATTTAAATATCTAGTTAGTGGGTTTACAAGTCTAAATTGGAAGCCGTATGATCCATCTACTGCAATTGTTAAATTGCTGAAGTCCAAAGATTTGGGGTTATAAAACGCCCCTACATTGTAGGTGGCACTTTCATTATATTTAAAAGGTTCCATTTTTAAATAGTTTTTTAAAATAGTTATAAAAAAGATGTACATCTATATAACCAAGCAAAACGAGCGTGTGTTCTTAGCGTACCCAATTACTAATTGGAGCGGGAGTTGTAGGATTGCCCTTAGAGAAATTGGTTTTAAAGTTATGTGGGTTAACATATCTGAAGGAGCTCAAAATAACTGGATTAATGTTGATGGCGAGCAAGGCAATCAAATAAGCCATATACAAATACCTAACGGTTATTACAACTTTTGTTCTTTAAAAGAAGTACTTAACGAATCTGGCATATTGCTAACAATTAACGAGGCAAACCTTAGAATTACTATGAATTTTCCACTAGAGGAAAGAAGAGAGTACACTTTCCCTAGAGGGCTTGCTCGAATCTTGGGCTTCCACAATAGTGACAAATCTTATAGATTTAGCACAAGAGAAGGCATCTATCAGTTTGAAGGTAATAACCCTTCTGATTTTTCTGTGAATCCAATGCTGTGTCCATTTACAACAGTTAAAAACAAACACTAATTTGTTTAATGGTCATCCATCTACAGTTCTAAAGGTTTTGCCGTCAATTAGGGCGGGGTTTTGCGATTATCAGCTATATACGTTTGATGGAAACAGCCAATTTAAAGAATTAATTGAGGGAGCTATAAATTCATTAGATGTAAAAATAACTAATCAAGATGGAGGTTTAGTTGTTTGTTCTGACTTATTAATGGCGCTGGAAGTAGAAAGGGCTAAGACCCTCGAACGTTAATAGCGGTGGAGAGAATGATAATATGCGGACTCTATATCACCAAATCTTATCTAGCACGGAAACCCCCCATTTGAATGTACTGATTGCGTCAATTTTTAGAGGTTTTGGGGTGTTAATTTTGTTTAAAAAACAGGTGTTAATTTTGGCCAAAACTGATATGAGATGGACGTAATCAGTATGTGAAAAGGGGGGTTTTCGTGCAAAATAAGAGGGGGTGGTTTAGAGTCCGCATATTATCATTCTCTTCGGGGCGTGGACAGTTTTCAGAGCATGCGCTTACTGTGTAGAGCTTAGAGAACCAGTATATGTAACCTTTAGATCGAATTTACTTAGTATAGCATGTTTGTTGAAGTCTACATAGTTGGCTTTCGATTTTTTGTGTGTGTGTTTGTTCAACACGCCGTTAGTTTTATCAGATGACTAACAGACCACATAATTTTGGAAAATTTTTTCAAGTCTCAGAGTCATTTTGATTAAACACGTATCTTAACAAAAATTATCGAAAATGTTGTAGTACATCAATATTACTAACACTTCTTTAATGTCCCGAACATTATTAGCTGCATCTTGAAAACTGATTGATTCACCTATCATCACTTCTTAATTCAGATCTAAACATTTGGTTTTTCTCTTTTGATGTGTGAGTTTCACTCCACGTTAGTTTATCAAATGACGTATGTACAACCTGCGTAATAAGTCTGGAAGTCTCTTTTAGTTCCAGAGAAGTGCTGAAAGCGCAAAAGACTCCCAGCAATCATTTCTCGAATCTTACGAACGTTTTGATTGGCTATAGTATGTCGTGGTTCCCATCCTTTCAGAATGTTCCATGCATTTGGATTTTTTTTAACATTCAACAAAAATGTTTCACGTTTGTTGCTTTAGGTGCTAAGCCATGTTTCTCAACCTTTCGATTTCATTAACTCTATACAATCAGCATTTTAGGGGTCGACGATATGGATTAGAGAGCAATTTTGAAAGCTGTTAGAATGGGATTTCTGAGAGTGAGCTGCAAAAGTGGAATGCATGTCTCTGTGTTGGGAAAGTTGTGACGGTTATATGAATACGACTGATTTGTAAATCAGCTGTTGGAAGGAAAATCTTTGAGTCTGTTACCGAAGTCGACATTTCCTCTCTTTTGGTCGATGTTAGTCAGGACCAGCATTTTTTTCCATTCATTTCAGTCACTGTCATATGTCCAGTGAAATGTCAAAGAACAGGCGATTGATTCTTGGTCGTAACACTTTGATATATGTCAGAGTTTCCGAACATTCCATGAAATTTCGAGCATTTTTCAAGTGGCTATTCTTCATCATGAACCTGAAACTGACCATGATATTCCATACTTGACCATACAAAGCCATTTTTCCTGAGCCTTCGATATCACTTAGCGTAATAATGGGACCTGATTTGTGTGAGGGGGAGTAGTCTATGGATGTTATCAGTTTAAGGACTCATCTCTGTTTGGGGACCACTGCAACAGTTATGTGAAGACTCATTCGTGAGCCTTGTGCTTGTAGTTAGGTCTTCAAACATGGTAATTTAGACCCTTTCTGGAGTCTAGATTTGATTTGACAAAAATGAAACAAAAGAGAAGAGGCAACTCTTGTCATTCACCCCAGTAAGCGTATCAGACTCTCACTCAGCAACGCCGACAAAACAACCAGTCAGACAAACCAAAAGAGAGTCCCCTCTTTCAACTAGCAACTGAATCTTTTTCACTATTTACTTACATATATTTTCTTTTTTCACAAAGATTAATAATACATATTATTTTCCTCAAAAATACCTCAACAAGGTCCTCACAGACTAAAGGAAAAGAATGTCTCTTTAGTTCACACCCACAAAATAATCGTTTCCATGAACAAAGTGTTCTGATCCTCACAGACTTACAACAGTTCTTCACCAATTTCCAGTCTTTGCGAGGTCTCGTCGACTTAGACAGCAAACCACAAACTGTTCTTGTTTTCCTCTCAACAAATACATTGTAGCCCTATTCCAACCAGGACAATGTTCCTGAAAGAAGAAAAGTACATTAATAATCACATTATCTTTTATCTAAAGAATATTTATCTTCCCTTTTCCCCTCACCTTTCATCTTCTTCATTTGGCTTACAGAGTGGTCTTTTCTTTACTCTGATCAGCCGTAGTCTTCAAGTTGCATGTACACAAGTCGCCTTCAGTGTCTTTGACTAAAACTGTGAGGCATGCGTTCCTGCAGAGCCTCGCTGTCGCTACGGCGCCGTCGACCAGACTTCTTTCCACTTCTCTTCAACTACACATATTACAGGTCACACATTTCCCTGAGCTCTCTGTCCACAGCTCAGCATCCATGCATGCTGCTTGGTTTTCTTGTTTGTTTTGTTTCGATGGCCTGCACAAGCAATCCATGTTTTCTGTCAACATACCCTTAACCTTTACCGTGCTTCCTGGCTCTTCCATGACCCAGTGACTCAATAAAAGCATCACATCTTATGAACGGATAGAGCTATGCTCACGAAATCTTAGGAGTTCCTCAACGATCTTAATAGCCGTTGGTCACTAAAATTTTATGTAATGTACACAACCAATTATCAGCGTAATTAGTTGTAGTTCCCCCAGGACCTACACACACACACACACACACCACACACACACACACGAAACACACACACACACACACACACACACACACGCACGCACGCACACACACAGAGGCATGCACACGCGCACGCGTGCGTACACACACACACGCACACACACAAACACACATATAAACGAACACACACACACACACACACACACATATAAACGAACACACACACACACACACACACACACACACACACACACACACACACACACACACACAAACATGCGCGCGCGCACGCACACACACACAGACACACACACACACACACACAAGGGCGAACGCACGCGCGCAGGCACGCAGGCACGCACGCACTCACACACTCGTTCGTGCGCGTGCGCGCGCGCACACACACACACACACACACACACACACACACACACACACACACACACACACATGTAAACACACACACACACACACACACACACACACACACACACCACACACACATACACACATATGTAAACGAACACACACACACACACACACACACACACACACACACACACACACACACACACACAAACACACGCATACACACACACACTGCGCGCGCCATAAAAAAGCTTTCAGTAAAATGAATGTACACTTTTCTTTCAAGATCTTTGTGTCCACTGCAGTTAGGATCACAGGTGAAGAAACAGTGATGCCCATTCTTTAAAAACACAGACAGTGCCTATTTCGAGTCCAACCCAATTGTCTCCTTCTCCGCTGCCTCGTTTTCATTCCACATACATTTTGCGCCCAATTTGAGGAGATAAGTGATTGATCGTTCTTCGTTCTCATGGTCTTGAATGTTGTTTGTCTTGCTTGAAGAAGACCAAACAGGTCGAAACGTGTCGTGTTTGTCTTGTAATTTGTTTGTTGTTTTCGTTCGGCGGCATTGTTATTTTTCTAAGTTTGTTTCTTCATGGAGTTTTCATTCGTTTATCTGGATTTTGTTTTAGTTTAGCGTGTATTTGATGACTGCAAGTGCTCATACATGCAGGTCTGTTCCTTGTGATGAGCTTTGATAACCATTAGCACAGTGTGGTGGACACACACACAAAAAAAAACTATATTGCATCTGTGGCCGTTGTGAAAAAAATAGAGATCGTAAGGAACAACATTCCATTCGGTGTTCACATAGCAAATGTATGAGTGAAGTGGATTTTGTTCCCTTTTGTGTACTAAAGCTCATGTTAATGATCAAAATGAAAAGATCTTTTGAAGCAACCCAAAATCTCAGGAAATTTTCGCCCCTTTAATATCGCCACAAAATTCAAAGTAGTGAAGTAATTTACTTCTAATGAAATGGTGCGGTTACTAACTACCCCACCCATCCCACTACAATGACCTAAGATTCTGATCTGGTGTTCAACACTTGGACTTTACTATTCGCATTATCATCATCTTCGATGAATGGTGATATCTACGTCTTATCAGTCCTTGACTCTCTGGTCAAACGCTTCACTGTGGTATTGTGCCTGTGCTACATTATATGGACGGAAAAGTTGTGTCTATGATTAGGTTCACCAGTGAACCATCATTGATTCCCTATAAAGGGGTCTAATGCAAGCGTTGCCATGACGGTGATGTCACCTAGCCGGTATCAGTAGCTGAAAGCAATTCATCAAGATTAATGTTCCAAGTTCATGTGACAGCTGTCAGTGGCACGAACATCAAACAAACTCATAGATCACCTGAATGTTGCACGATTTATACGTTTTGGAATAAGAAAATTCAAACTCTGTGTGTGTGTGTGTGTGTGTGTGTGTGTGTGTGTGTGTGTGTGTGTGTGTGTGTGTGTGTGTATGCTGAACAATGATACATATCAACACATGCGTGTGTGAGCGTGTGTGTGGGTGTGTGCGTGCGTCCGTGCGTCCATGCGTGCGTATGAACGCGTCTGTGTGTGTGTGTGTGTGTGTGTGTGTGTGTGTGTGTGTGTGTGTGTGTGTGTGTGTGTGTGTGTGTCCGCCTGTGAATGTGTGTGTGTGTGTGTGTGTGTGTGTGTGTGTGTGTGTGTGTGTGTGTGTGTGTTGGCGACTGGATGTGTGGTGTGTGTGTGTGTGTGTGTGTGTGTGTGTGTGTGTGTGTGTGTGTGTGTGTGTGAAAACAGATTGGAAGAGAGAGAGTCAGAGGGAGCACGCACGCACACACACACACACACACACACACACACACACACACACACACACACAAGCGCACACGCGCGCGCACGCGCACGCGCACGCGCACACAGACACACAGACACACACACACACACACACACACACACACACACACACACACACACACACACACAACACAGCACCACACCACAGTACAATATATTCCCTACACTCACTGAGAGAGAGAGAGAGAGAGAGAGAGAGAGAGAGAGAGAGAGAGAGAGAGAGAGAGAGAGAGAGAGTCAAAAACTTGATTTCTTGTTACTCAAGGACAGAGATCTTAGACAACGTCTTGTCTTCTGATCTTTCCACACAATTCTACAATATTTTTACTAAAGCGCAAAATAAGACCACAGCATGGTAATAAGAACAAAGAGGTTGAAGCAATAATGTAACACAGCGAGACCAACAATAATTCTGAAACCAATACCGACACACACAAAGAGTGTGATAACTGTTGCTTAAATGAATGTGTATATGTGGCTGATTAAAAGCACTGTAATGACTAATATGTCTTGACAGACACGATGAGAGAGTTCACAGACAGACAATGGAAAGATGAAAAGCAGGATTTGAATAAACCGACGAGTGCCCGTGAGAAATGATAGTTATTTGAATGATAACGTTTTGTAGCAAACGTTTTGATAACGTTTTATAACACGCTCAGGAAGATATTGTTGTGCATTGTCAGCACAGACTTCGAACATAAACCGCATTTTGTTTTTGGTTGAAGGTTACTTGTTTATTTAGTGCTAGCATGCTCTGTTTGTTTCTGTTTTTTTCCCCCCGTGATCGATAAAGTTTTCTTTTCAAGGACTTGGAATGCACTACCACATAAAGTCAGTCACTTGCATTCTTAACCAGCCTTCAAATCGAAGTCAATGACTTACTGTTTCGCACACAAATTCAACTGATATTCCTTAGTCAGTTATTGTATGCCTTCAAATAGAAGTCATTGACTTACTGTTTCGCACACAAATTCAACTGATATTCCTTAGTCAGTTATTGTATGCCTTCAAATCGAAGTCAATGACTTACTGTTTAGCACACAAATTCAACTGATATTCCTTAGTCAGTTATGGTATGCCTTCAAATCGAAGTCAATGACTTACTGTTTCGCACACAAATTCAACTGATATTCCTAAGTCAGTTATTGTATGCCTTCAAATCAAAGTCAATGACTTACTGTTTCGCACACAAATTCAACTGATATTCCTAAGTCAGTTATTGTATGCCAAGGTACAATGTGTGCATATGTTTCTGGGAGCAGGCATGTGCGCGCATGCCCTTGTGTGTGTGTGTGTGTGTGTGTGTGTGTGTGGTGTGTGTTGTGTGTGTGTGTGTGTGTGTGTGTGTGTGTGTATGCGTGTATGTGTGTGATCATCATTATGATGATGATGATGATTATAGTTATTACTGATATTATCATTATCAGTATTAGTGTTTTTGTTGTTGCTACAAATCCGTTATTGTTACGTTTACTATTATTGTTATCATAATCTTCATAATCTTCATCATTATCATCATGATCATAATAATAATAATTATAATAATGATAATAATAATAATAAAAACTGTGTGTTTGTCTTTTGATCTCCCTTGCATCTTTGGGTGGATCCTCAAGTGTAGGCTCAAAGATTGTCCCCTACATTTTATACTATTTGCATAATGTCTTTAGTTTTTCAGCAACTTTTTTCCTCCCCACACTTTCGTTTGGTTTCATTTACTACTCTTTGCTGGCTGCTTTGGGGGTGCTATTGGATTCTTTTTTGCACCCTTTGTGGTGAGAACACCACAGTGTTATGCACTGTGGTGTGTCTCTATTTGACGCCAGGAGCGCAGACACAATCAGCCGTGTCTCCCTGATGAGTTCCGACCCAGCGGACGAAAGGCCTCGGAGCAGGCAATACAAATATATCTGCCTTCAAAAGAGATTCCGATGGTTCCCTTATGCAGCTAGAGAAGAATTTTCATATCTATAACATATTTTCTTAATTTCATGTTCCCAGTTTCTCCATTTTCAACCCCCCCCCCCCCCCCCCCTCCTTAAGTCCAAATCTTTGCCAACTCATTACTATGAAGACAGTTCAGTTGTTGGCCTGCACTTGTTTTTTCCCCCACTATTAGATTGTTCGTCTATGTATTTGTCTGACTTTATTCAAGTTTAAAAAGCTGTGCCAGTCTTGAATGAAAGGTACTCTGTGTTAGGCTTTCTTATGGGAGCAAAAAATACCCCACTTGTTTACTGTTTATCGTTTACTGTTCCCTGCCTCATTTCATTTCCGATTTTGTTTTGATTAAATTGAGGTTATTTGTATTTGTTTCTGTTCGTCTGTGTGTTTGTCTTTTGATCTCCCTTGCATCTTTGGGTGGATCCTCAAGCATAGGCTCAAAGATTGTCCCCTACATTTTATACTATTTGCATAATGTCTTTAGTTTTTCAGCAACTTTTTTCCTCCCCACACTTTCGTTTGGTTTCATTTACTACTCTTTGCTGGCTGCTTTGGGGGTGCTATTGGATTCTTTTTTGCACCCTTGGTGGTGAGAACACCACAGTATTGCACTGTGGTTGTCTCTATTGACGCCAGGAGCGCAGACACAACCAGCCGTGTCTCCCTGATGAGTTCCGACCCAGCGGACGAAAGGCCTCGGAGCAGGCAATACAAATATATCTGCCTTCAAAGGGATTGCGATGGTTCCCTTATGCAGCTAGTGAAGAATTTTCATATCTATAACATATTTTCTTAATTTCATGTTCCCAGTTTCTCCATTTTCAACCCCCCCCCCCCCCCCCCCCCTCTTTAGTCCAAATCTTTGCCAAGTCATTACTACGAAGACAGTTCAGTTGTTGGCCTGCGCTTGTTTTTTCCCCCACTATTAGATTGTTCGTCTATGTATTTGTCTGACTTTATTCAAGTTTAAAAAGCTGTGCCAGTCTTGAATGAAAGTACTCTGTGTTAGGCTTTCTTATGGAGCAAAAAATACCCCACTTGTTTACTGTTTATCGTTTACTGTTCACTGCCTCATTTCATTTCCGATTTTGTTTTGATTAAATTGAGGTTATTTGTATTTGTTTCTGTTCGTCTGTGTGTTTGTCTTTTGATCTCCCTTGCATCTTTGGGTGGATCCTCAAGCATAGGCTCAAAGATTGTCCCCTACATTTTATACTATTTGCATAATGTCTTTAGTTTTTCAGCAACTTTTTCCTCCCCACACTTTCGTTTGGTTTCATTTACACTCTTTGCTGGCTGCTTTGGGGTGCTATTGGATTCTTTTTGCACCCTTGTGTGAGAACACCACAGTATTATGCACCTGACGCCAGGAGCGCAGACACAACCAGCCGTGTCTCCCTGATGAGTTCCGACCCAGCGACGAAAGGCCTCGGAGCAGGCAATACAAATATATCTGCCTTCAAAGGGATTGCGATGGTTCCCTTATGCAGCTAGTGAAGAATTTTCATATCTATAACATATTTTCTTAATTTCATGTTCCCAGTTTCTCCATTTTCAACCCCCCCCCCCCCCCCCCCCTCTTTTAAGTCCAAATCTTTGCCAAGTCATTACTATGAAGACAGTTCAGTTGTTGGCCTGCGCTTGTTTTTTCCCCCACTATTAGATTGTTCGTCTATGTATTTGTCTGACTTATTCAAGTTTAAAAAGCTGTGCCAGTCTTGAATGAAAGGTACTCTGTGTTAGGCTTTCTTATGGGAGCAAAAAATACCCCACTTGTTTACTGTTTATCGTTTACTGTTCCCTGCCTCATTTCATTTCCGTTTTGTTTTGATTAAATTGAGGTTATTTGTATTTGTTTCTGTCGTCTGTGTGTTTGTCTTTGATCTCCCTTGCATCTTTGGGTGGATCCTCAAGCATAGGCTCAAAGATTGTCCCCTACATTTTATACTATTTGCATAATGTCTTTAGTTTTTCAGCAACTTTTTTCCTCCCCACACTTTCGTTTGGTTTCATTCATTTACAACTCTTTGCTGGCTGCTTTGGGGTGCTATTGGATTCTTTTTTGCACCCTTGGTGGTGAGAACACCACAGTATTATGCACTGGACGCCAGGAGCGCAGACACAACCAGCCGTGTCTCCCTGATGAGTTCCGACCCAGCGGACGAAAGGCCTCGGAGCAGGCAATACAAATATATCTGCCTTCAATAGGGATTGCGATGGTTCCCTTATGCAGCTAGTGAAGAATTTTCATATCTATAACATATTTTCTTAATTTCATGTTCCCAGTTTCTCCATTTTCAATCCCCCCCCCTCCCCCCCCCCCCCCCCCCCTCCTTAAGTCCAAATCTTTGCCAAGTCATTACTATGAAGACAGTTCTAGTTGTTGGCCTGCGCTTGTTTTTCCCCCACTATTAGATTGTTCGTCTATGTATTTGTCTGACTTTATTCAAGTTTAAAAAGCTGTGCCAGTCTTGAATGAAAGGTACTCTGTGTTAGGCTTTCTTATGGGAGCAAAAAATACCCCACTTGTTTACTGTTTTATCGTTTACTGTTCCCTGCCTCATTTCATTTCCGGTTTTGTTTTGATTAAATTGAGGTTATTTGTATTTGTTTCTGTTCGTCTGTGTGTTTGTCTTTTGATCTCCCTTGCATCTTTGGGTGGATCCTCAAGCATAGGCTCAAAGATTGTCCCCTACATTTTATACTATTTGCATAATGTCTTTAGTTTTTCAGCAACTTTTTTCCTCCCCACACTTTCGTTTGGTTTCATTTACTACTCTTCGCTGGCTGCTTTGGGGGTGCTATTGGATTCTTTTTTGCACCCTTGGTGGTGAGAACACCACAGTATTATGCACTGTGGTGTGTCTCTATTTGATTCCAGGAGTGCAGACACAACCAGCCGTGTCTCCCTGATGAGTTCCGACCCAGCGGACGAAAGGCCTCGGAGCAGGCAATACAAATATATCTGCCTTCAAAAGGGATTGCGATGGTTCCCTTATGCAGCTAGTGAAGAATTTTCATATCTATAACATATTTTCTTAATTTCATGTTCCCAGTTTCTCCCATTTTCAACCCCCCCCCCCCCCCTTAAGTCCAAATCTTTGCCAAGTCATTACTACAAAGACAGTTCAGTTGTTGGCCTTCGCTTTTTTTCCCCCACAATTAGATTGTTCGCCTATGTATTTGTTTGACTTAAATCATGTTTTAAAAGATGTGCCAGTCTTGAATGAAAGTTACTCTGTGTTAGGCTTTCTTATGGGAGCAAAAAATACCCCACTTGTTTACTGTTAATTCTTTGAGTTCCTGGGGAACACAGGCTGTGGCAATGCTCCTCCAGCAGACTACATTCAAGGCTGACCTCTTCAGCTAGGCCCATGTCATTCGGCTGTCTTTAGTTCAGAGTCCATGCACCTTTGCCAAGTCTGTCAAGATCGTCCTGCCTTCCTTTTCCCCTGTGGGTTCCATTCGAGTGCCTGTCTTGTGATGTTCGTAGGAGTCTTTCGTATCGTGCGACCAAGCCAGCCCCATTTCTTTCCTTATTTTTCAATTCCGTGTCTAGAATTTCTTTTGGTTCTTTCCCACAGGTTGAAAATGACTTTTGGCCATCTGATATTGAGGATGCACCTGGAGCACTTGTTGATGAACGCCTGAAGATTGTGAGGTCTGGACTTTGTCGTTCTCAGAATCTGTGCGCCATATGACAGAAATGATTCCATATTCGATTTGGAAATTCTGATTTTGGTGAAAGGGCAGTGAAACCCCAAATGGGTAGCTGGGTGTTAAAGCGTGCCTTGCCTTGTTGATGCAGCTACTGATTTCTCGGTCTGCTTCACCATCTTTGGTGATGATACCTGCCATGTAGACAAATTTCTCGACTTCTGTGATGTTCTCATATTTTAGCTGAATGGGGTATCGTTGTTTGCCTTTTATCTGCATTACTTCAGTTATCTTTGTATTAACCCTCAGAACTGTTTTCTTTGCTTCTTCAGCCTGGCGGATAATCATGCTTGAGCATCCTCATGTCTGTGAGAGAGGAGACTGACATCATCTGTGAAGTCCAAATCTTCTGGCTCCTTGATAACCATCCACTGGATGCCGGTGTTTTTACCATCTGGTGCATTCTTCATAATCCAGTTTATCACCAACAGGAAGATGGTTGGTGATAGAAGGTAGCCCTGTCTTACACCAGTCCGCACCTGGAATGGATCAGATAGTTTTCTGATGTGTATTATTTGACTGGTGGACTTGTCAAGCAATTGCTGAATGACGGTGATATATTCTGGTGGAAAGCCATAGTAGTGCATAAGTTTTCAGATGACTTCGTGGTCAACACTGCCAAAGACCTCAAAATCAACAAACTGTGCACCGTGCACAGGGGAGACTGCCAAAAATGACTGCTCGATGATAATTCACAGCGTTGCTATCTGGTCTGCGCATGAATTTTTTCGTAGAAAACTAGCTTTTTCTTCTTGAAGTCGTTTGTCTAGGTCTTTCTTTAGTCTTAAAAGCATTATTCTTCTTGAAGTCGTTTACCTAGGGCTTTCATTACTCCTTAAAGCATTATTCTTCTTGACGTCGGTTATCTAGGGCTTTCTTTAGTCTTAAAAGCATTATTCTTCTTGAAGTCGTTTACCTAGGGCTTTCTTTACTCCTTAAAGCATTATTCTTCATGAAGTCGTTTCTCTAGGGCTTTCTTTAGTCTTTAAAGCATTATTATTCTTGAAAGCGTTTCTGTAGGGCTTTCTTTCGTCTTAACAGCATTATTCTTCTTGAAGTCGTTTCTGTAGGGCTTTCGTTCGCCTCAAAAGCCTGATTCTTCTTGCATTCGTTTCTCTAGGGCTTTCTTTAGTCTTGAAAGCACTGTTCTTTTTGAAATCGTTTATCTGGGGCTTACTTTAGTCTTAAAAGCATGATTCTTCTTGAAGTGGTTTATCTAGGGCTTTCTTTAGTCTTGAAAGCACTGTTCTTTTTGAAGTCGTTTCTCTGGGGCTTTCTTTAGTCTTAAAAGCATTATTCTTCTTGAAGTCGGTTATCTAGGGCTTTCGTTAGTCTTCAAAGCATTACTCTTCTTAAAGTCGTTTATCCAGGGCTTTCTTTAGTCTAAAAGCATTCTTCTTCTTGAAGTCGGTTATCTAGGGCTTTCGTTAGTCTTAAAAGCATTATTCTTCTTAAAGTCGTTTCTCTAGGGCTTTCTTTAGTCTAAAAGCATCCTTCTTCTTGAAGTCGTTTATCCGGGGCTTTCGTTAGTCTTAAAAGCATGATTCTTCTTAAAGTCGTTTATCTAGGGCTTTCTGTAGTCTTAAAAGCATGATTCTTCTATAAGTCGTTTATCTAGGGCATTCTTTAGTCTTAAAAGCATTATTTTTCTTGAAGTCGTTTATCCAGGGCTTTCGTTAGTCTTAGAAGCATTATTCTTCTCAAGGTCTTCATGGGAAGTGACGGAAGCAGGCTTCCTCTCCAGCTGTTGCAGGAGAGGAGGCCACCTGTCTTTAGCAGTTAAACTAGATGTCCGTTCTCCATTCAGTGGGCACTCCCCCCCACTCCCCACCCCAGGCTTTCTGTAAGAGCTGGAACAGCATTGCAGTTGATGTTGTAATGTTGGTTTTAAGTGCCTCAAGAGGTTTATTATCTGGGCCCGTTGCTTTCCCTGTTTTGAGGGAACTGATGGCTTTGGTGACTGAAGTATTAGTTGAAGGGTTGGCATTGATGTCTACAGGCTGGTTGCTGGCGTTATGTCTGGAGGCTCAGGTGGGGAGGGCCTGTTCAAGATCTCAATAAAGCATTTGGCCGATCTTGTTCTCTGCTCAGCCTCGTTCGTGCAGCTTTTGCAGTCTTACTTTTCATTGACTGTATAGGACTATTCTTCATGGCACAAAGTGATCCTGTCATATCACATGGTCTTTTCATATTTCTTTGTCCTGTGGCTGCTTCTGCTTCTCCAGTGAGCTCAAGGATGAATTTACATTGTCTTCTCTGGCACTTTATTTTCGCTCAGCGATTGATTTTCTAGTACTGTGCTCATAGATCTTACTTTTGTTTCTGTTCTTGTTCCAGGGTCTGGTTAATCTTTCCTTTTAGTTGTGTTCTTTCCATGATAATGGCCCAAGTGTCTGCAGTCAACCGTGCTCTGTGCTCTCTGGTCCTTTCCTCAATACAAGTGTACATGTGGTGATCCAGGCCTTTTTCAACACCTGCCAATGGCCTTCAGCTGTTTCTTCTATCAGCCCAGTGAAAGCTTCGAACTTTTTTCTTTTTTTAAGCTTGCATCGGAATCAGTTTCAAAGTGAGGTGTTCGGCGGATTAATCATGATTTCTTTTTAAAATTTGCATTCGAATATTTCAAGTCTTCTTTTGGATCTCAAACCCTGCACACTGTGTTTGTGAGATGGTGTTCTGGCCTGATCTTTATAAGCTCTCACCTTGTTTTTCGGAGTTTCAGGAACAAGGTGTTGGTCTAAAGGAAGGTGTGTACCATGTTTTATTCCAACATCAAGTAAGCTTCTTCTCCACTTCCTTCCAATGGCAATGTGATCGATATGATCGCGTTTTTTGTCCATCTGATAACATCCAGGTTGTCTTATTGATCAACTCGTGGAGAAAGATTATGCCCCCAATTACTACGTTGTTTAATGCAGAAAACTCCATGAAAAGTTCTCCGTTCTCCTTCTGTGTACCAGTGCCATATTTCGCCGAGATGAGCTCTCTGCCTGTGCTGATTGCAATCACTTTAGCGTTGAGATCTCCAGTGAAGACCTTCATCTCTCTTTTTGGGGATCTGTCCAACGCTGTCTGGAGTGTTTTGTAAAACTTTTCCCTGCTTCTTCGTCTGATGTATTTCTAGGTGCATAGCACTAAATCATGGTGATTCTCCGACGCTTGGGGTTAATGTTTGCTGTCAGGATCCTTGATGATATTGATTCCCACGACAGAAGAGCTCCTGGTGCCTCTGGTGTCATCAGCAATTCGATTCTGTGGATGTGTGGATGAGCTGGGTCTTCATATTCTGAATAGATGATGGTGTCCTTACTTATAAGACTGGTCTGGCCTACGCCATTCCAACTGGTCTCGCACAGTCTCAGGAGTTTGAGGTTGTAGCGTTTCACTTCACTACACCCTTGGGCTGTTTTCCACTCAAGTGTTTGGACCTTCAGGTCCTTATCCTCGTGTCAGGTTTAGTCGTCAGAAGAATTGTTAGCGCACTGGTTACCTGAAGGCTTTCACCAGTGCTCGTCAAAGACTACTGAAGAGGAATCCTCCTGCACCATGGTGATATTTGGCAATGTTGCCGCAGTTTCTGTTACAGACAGGGTTTTTTTTTTTTTACAGAACTGGATTGTTAGCCCAGTGCCAAACTCCCAGCAGGACCAGGGATCGCTCTTCGTTTGGTCTCTACCCTTCAACTTGCAGCTTGGGTGGCCCTGCTAGAAGCTTCAGCTCCTGCTTGCGTAGCTCTAGCGGTTACTGAGACACGCAAGCTACCAACCATGCAAGAGGTGGCGGTCCGTCTGGGAGAAGTATGTTGTATGGTTAACTGAAAAACTCCAGCAATTTATTCAATTTGATTTGTTTCATGTGGGAGGATGACACTACCCATAATATGCCCGCATGGCCCACCTCGCGTCTTTTCGACACATGCGATACGCCAAAACGTTTACTCGCTGCTGCCTGGCCCCAGTGATGTGACGCGAGATTTTCCACTCCACAGTTTGATCGCCGATCAAATCGGTCACAATTTAAGCTTGACCAATGGACGAAACGTTTTTGTTTCGCTGTCCATTCGAGATGTTAAACTTATAGTTCACATTAAAAAAAAATTCCTCCTTTTCCCTCGACAGGTTGAAATGAATGATTGTCTTGCACACTTGCTGAAAGAGAGATTTTGATTTTGATATGCTCTGTGTACTGAAGTCGATCAAATCTGGTCAGTGTTTTTCTTCTTTTCCCTCTTTGATTATATTCCATGATCGACCAGGATGCTTGTTTAATGATTAATGATAAGTATTAATTTTACCGTAGTGTTCATTACTCCAGTCTAATGTTTTTTGTCACACAGGTATGATAATTAGTCTTTCACAGGTAATCGTATGAAACATGAACTCAGGTCCCATTTGTTAAAAAATCTCTGAAGTATCGATAATCTTTCAATCATCATCGTCATCATTATCATCATCATCGTCATCATCACCATCATCATCACCATCATCATCATCATCATCATCATCATCGTCATCGTCGTCGTCATCATCATCATCATCATCATCATCATCATCGTCGTCGTCGTCGTCGTCGTCGTCGTCGTCGTCGTCGTCATCAACTTCATCACCCTCATAATCGTCATCCTCATCATTATCATCATGTCATCGTCATCATCATCCGTAGTTGTAGCAGAAGTAGCAGCAGCAGCGGCAGCAGAAGTATTAACTGTAGTAATGGTAGTAGTAGCAGTAGTAGTAGTAGTAGTGATGGTGGTGGTGGTAGTAGTAGTAGCAGCAGCAGCAGAAGCAGCAGCAGAGGCAGCAGCAGCAGAGGCAGCAGCAGCAGCAGCAGCAGCAGCAGCAGTAGTAGTAGTAGTAGTAGCAGCAGTAGTTGTTGTTGCTGTTGTTTACAGGTCCAGGTACTATCTGTTGTAAGATAACCAGTGTATATCTGTATCTATAGAAGTGATGATTCCCAGTATCGACATCCAAACAGTATGTCCTGTGTTGGTCTAAGACCCTTTTTAAATTGTGAAAATGACTTGTTTTTATCACTAACTGCACACCGACGGTTACTTCATGGTTTGGTTGCTTAGTCGTTCTCATTATTGGTCAGTTGTTTTTTTTCTGTTTTTTTTTCTCTCTTTCTTTCCTGGTTTGGCTTCTTGCTCACTGTATTAGTGTACAGGTGGAGTGTTCAGCGTATCGCTGACAGGTTTGTGAACATATGTCTGTCATTCACCAAGGGCAAAATGAATCGGAGTTTGTGGTGTGGAATATGACGTCACCATCATCTGGTTACCTCACGGTGAGGGGGAATCCGAGTTCCTTGGACCAGACTGAACTGCACGTTACTGTACCCGTGCCTGCAAGACAGAAGATCATGGTCACCTTCAAGGAAATGGCGCCACATTTAGTGCCGACCAGATTGTATCGTTACTCATTGACATATCACAATTTGACGGGACATTTCAGAGAATTAGCTGTTCTTGTGTGGGACAGAAGAAATGACGTAACTACCGATTTTGCCCGTATTTTCAATGCTACAAAAGTAACTGTAGAATTTTCCAGAGAATCATGTTTAACAACAGAAATGAACTGCTTTCAACTTTTCTTTTCCTTTTTCCTCCCAAACAAGGCACCTCAGCGACTACCTAGTGGTCTGTGGAACTGTTCTGTGGATCACTATGTCAACTTCCATCAGCACCTGGCCTGCAACCATCAGACAGAGTGTGAAGATGGACGAGATGAAACAGAGCGCTGTCCCTTCAGCAGTCCCACTTGTCAGGGTCTGGTGGCATTTTGTGGCAGCTGCTACAGATTTATCAGTCTTTCACATTTCTCTTATGACACTTTAACTGATGGTATAACATTTGGTGTTCAATATTGTAATTCACTGGGTGGCACGCTGAATTTCCCAAAGTGTATGTGTAACTGGTTTGATGTGCTTAAAAGCGCAGCGAAAATACACGAGAATAGGTTACGAAGCAAATGGATCGGCTATTATTCAAATATTTTGTCTCTACCTACCATGTACAGACACGAGATTCTACATGATCTTTCTGTCATTTACCACTCTTTTGAAAATGAGTTTGTGTACAATGGAATTAAACGGTGCTATACAACATCGGGCCAAACAACATGCAAAGTGAACTTGCAGCGTCATTTCAGTGGATTAGTTTGTGAATTCAGGCCAAACCAGACAGAGCAGCATTTTAACAAAATTTGTCTGATTGGCAATTACGATTGTCCCACGGGACAACAATCAGTGACAAAGTGCTATGGTGATCATATCACACACACTTTTCTGTTGTGTGGTTCCACTCCACACAAAGTTTGCAAAGAAGATGCCACACACTGTAATGTTTCTGGTCAGTTGTCACATACACACGAAAAAAAGTGGTATTCATCAAGTCACCGCGCCACATTTCTGCCTCTGTTTGCTTGCAATGATAAGATCTCCACATTGTCGTACACTCTTCTGTGTGACTACGTAACAGATTGTCAAGACGGAAGCGATGAAACCATCTGTAAACATCCTGTTTGTATTAACAAATTTATGTGTAGAAATGGTCAGTGTGTGCGCTATATTAAGATATGTAACCAGATATCCGACTGTCAAGATGCATCAGATGAAGGGAATTGTGACTGTCTTTTTTGTATGAGACTGAAAATGATAAAACACACATGTTTCCCGTCTCCTGCTCTCATTAATTTCAATGGAATTGATAAATTCAGTTCAGTCCAAATGGACTACAACGAGTCTTGTCCTGACAGTCACTACCGTTGTCCCGGTGACATGAACGACTGTCTGCCTGTCTACACACGGTGCAATGGGATGCACGACTGTATTGACCACCAGGATGAAGAGGGATGTGCAGACTTGACGTGTCCAGGATTTTTTAAGTGCAGAGCGTCAACAACCTGTGTACACAGTGACCATCTGTGTGATGGCTGGCCTCACTGCCCACTGCGTGATGATGAGTTAGTGTGTGACATGACCTGTCCTGTGGGTTGTCTCTGCCAAGGTCTCACATTCCTGTGTTACCAGCCTTTCTCCGCCACACTATTCCCTCAGCTCCGTTTCTTGGATGCCACAGGTTCAGGTATGGCACTGTCTGATGTGAATAATCTTGCATGTCTTTTTCACTTGATTCTCGTTGAATGTTCTTTGACTCTTTTGCCTGACCTGAACTTTTTGAATTTGAGAATACTTAATCTCAATGCCAACCAGCTCCAACATGTTAATGTAACACAATTTTTTGGATTAGAAAATCTTCAAGTGTTATCCCTGTCGAGAAATCCTCTCATCTCCCTCTCCTCAGATGTGTCATCTCTTATTCAACAAAACACACTGACGACGGTGGATCTGTCCTACACATCTCTGACAATATTAGACACCGAAGTCTTCTCGTCATTTCCTAGACTCCAGACACTGAACATAACCTCCACTTCCATTCATACCATCAGCCAGGCTGGGTTCAGGTTCACACAACAGTTGACTGAACTTCACATGGATGGTACGTTTGTGACCACATTTCCACCTGATCTGTTCAAATATCTTTCACATTTACATGTGATATTCACGAACAATTACAAGCTCTGTTGTGATGAAATTCTCCCCTTTGGCTTTGATAAATCGTCGTGTCACGCTCCAAAAGATGACGTGTCTTCGTGTAAAGATCTATTGCAATCATGGTCGTACCGTCTGTTTCTGTGGCTGGTCGCTGTTCTGTCAGTGACTGGAAACGTCTTCTGTTTCTGTGGACGTTTGTTTGCAAGGCGAATGGCTTCTTCTAGTGGCTTCCGAGTCTTTGTCCTTAATCTGACCATGGCTGACTGTCTGATGGGCATCTACGTTGCTATCATCGGAGTGGCTGATCAACGTTTGCGTGGCATATACTTGCATTGTGATGATACATGGAAGAGCAGCGTGGCTTGTATGACCGCTGGTTTTCTGTCTTTGCTGTCCAGTGAGGTGTCAGCTCTGATCATCTGGCTAATCACGATGGACAGGTTTATCGTTCTCCACTTTCCCTTCAGCACTCTGAGGTTTGATAAAACGTCAGCAACTGTGGCTTGTCTTGTAGTTTGGCTGATTGGTTGGCTTCTGGCTGCAATGCCATTGCTTCCAGTGACCTCACACTGGGAGTTGTATGGCCAGACAGGTGTGTGTGTCCCACTTCCAGTCATGAGACACAAGTTTAAAGGTCACGTATATTCTTTCAGTATATTTATTGTCTTTAATTTCATTCTGTTTTTGTTTGTTTCCGCTGGTCAGGCTTTTATTTACTGGACGATACAAACCAATTCTTTAAAAACGAACACAACAAAAATGTCACGTGATATGACCATAGCTCGGCGATTGGTCAGTATAGCAGTCACAAATTTCATGTGCTGGTTTCCGACTGGAATATGTGGGATGTTGGCTTTAACTGACATACCCATCCCAGGTGCAGTAAACGTGGCCTTGGCGATTTTTGTGCTACCCTTAAACTCTGCAGTGAATCCTTTCTTATATACATTCAACACACTGGCAGAAAAGTGGAGGCTGTCGAGGGAGGAACATTTTATGAAATGGTTTGAATCCCATGCTGATTTCATATCAATGTAACATTCAGATTTGATCATAACCTAGCAGTAAACATGTTGACTGGTCAGTGGATTGCGGACATTGCACTGCACCGCAACGTGGCGTAAATGAATGTTGTTTGCCTTGAGTTGAAACTATATTGGAAAACATATGTACACACTCCAAATGTGAAGCTGTCTGTTGATCCAAAAGTGTCGTAATTAAACAATATCAGGAATGCAAATAGTTGGTTGACTGCAGGACCTGGATCGATAAGACAACACTGCCCAGAAACACTGCTCTTAAGCAAAAGATCACTCCTTCATCAGACGACAGGCCTGTTCTTGCTATCACCTTCCATCCTCACAACCTCGCCATCAAAAACATCCTTATGAAGAACTACCACATTCTGCAGACTGATCCTTCCCTGAAACACATTTTCACCCAGCCTCCACTAGTTGCCTACAAACGTGACACCAACCTCAGAGATCTTCTTGTGCATTCAAAATTGTCCACAAACACAGTCTCACCACCTGGCAATTCTCCATGCAAGCAACCCAAATGCAAAACCTGTCCTCACCTAAACTCTTCTACAACCATCTGTGGCCCCTCAGGCAAAATTTCCATACGCAACCCTTTCACTTGTCAGTCCCGCAATGTAGTTTACATTCTTTCTTGCTCCTTCTGTGGCCTCCTGTATGTTGGAGAAACCTACAGAACCCTCAACGACCGTTTCACAGAACACCTACGAGCAGTCCGTCTCGGTTACAATACACCAATTGCAAACCATTTCTGTTCTTCCGGCCACAACCTCTCCCACATGCAGATTGCTGCAGTCTGGCAAAATTCATCTTCCTCTATAAGACGTAAAGAACAAGAGTCCCTCCTTATTCACAAACTTGGCACTATCCACCCAAATGGAATCAATATCAAACACTGACTTTCCTCTATAACAGCCCTTTGTTCTTACTTATCTTGATTTTGTCTCTTAACATTATTATTACTATTTTTATTTACTTTATCCCCCCCCCCCCCCCCAGTCCTTCTGCTCTTGGCCCATTTCTCTCTTCTTCCCCACCCTGCCCTCTCCTTCTATACCCCCCCCCCCCCTCATCCCTTCCAACTCTCTCCTTCCTTCCCCCTCAATCCTTGCTGAACACTTTTCATCTTCAAGCAGTATTCACTTTTCAGCTTTTTGGCAGTGCTCACTTCCTCACTTCCCCATTTCTCCCTGCCCACTGTCACCCATTCCCACTTGTCCCTCTGAGCAAAGAAGGTTTTAAACCGAAGCGCCCTCATCCACCTCTTCCTCAAGGACCTGCTACCATACCCCAGGCAAAATATCAGGAATGATGTTATGTATGAGAGCAACGATAACAAGGATGATTTCTCCAGTAATCAGATTAATTAACAATCCTGAACCTAAATTCCAAATGTTAGTGTCCACACACACACACACACACACACACACACACACAATATATATATATATAATATATATATATATAAACTAATAAATTCCAAGGATAAGTACCGAGCACCATTCCAGCAACTTACAGAGCAGCTTGGTGTTGCAATGACTGCAAGAAATATTCTATTATAAACAAAGCTTGCTCTTATGTCTTAGATTGAAGAAATAGGGGGAAATAAGTATTCATATCTGCAGTAGTAGATAATTCTGCCTAACTAACAGTATGTGCTTGAGTGGGTGAATGGGGAATAATAAATGCTTCTCAAAATGAGCCTTCAGCAAGCTTATAGTCTCCAAGCGTGAGACAATCTCCAATGTGGAGGAAACTCACTAACATATAACTCCTGGTCAGATACCGATATTTCGAAACCTGATTGTTTCTCCTCAGTGACCGCGGAAAGTGGTAATTTGACTCCCCTGCCTTTTCGGTTTTAAGAAGAATGCTATCCCAGAAAAAGGCTGGTGTGCAATATCGTAGTATGTTTGTTGAGTTTTCAAAAAAGAAACCAAAAGTGCCACCTAAGAAGCGAAAGAAAATCATGAAAGAGCAAAACAAGCTTCATTTTCTTGTGAAAAGTAGAAAATATGAAAAGATAACGTCTTAAGACACAAGTGCTGAGGGTCAGTTCTTGGCATGAATCCGCAAGGGATTAAATTACAAAAAACTAATAAATTCCAAGGATAAGTACCCAGCCCCATTCCAGCAATTTACAGAGCAGCTTGGTGTTGCAATGACTGCAAGAAATATTCTATTATAAACAAAGCTTGCTCTTATGTCTTAGATTGAAGAAATAGGGGAAAATAAGCATTCATATCTGCAGTAGTAGATAATTCTGCCTAACTAACAGTATGTGCTTGAGTGGGTGAATGGGGAATAATAAATGCTTTTCAAAATGAGCCTTCAGCAAGCTTATAGTCTCCAAGGAGGAGAAAGTCTCCAATGCAGAGGAAACTCACTAACCTATAACTCCAGGTCAGATACTGGTATTTCGAAACCTGATTGTTTCTCCTCAGTGACCGCAGAAAGTGGTAACTCGACTCCACTGCCTTTCCTGTTTTAAGCAGAATGCTATCCCAGAAAAAGGCTGATGTGCAATACCGTAGTATGGTTATTGAGTTTTCAGAAAAGCAACCAAAGGTGTCACCTAAGAAGCAAAAGAAAATTATGAAAGAAAAAGAAACAAGCTACATTTTCTTGTGAAAAGTAGAAAATATAAAAGATAACCTCTTAAGATACAAGTGCTGAGGGCCAGTTCTTGGAATGAATCTGCAAGAGACTAAATTACAAAAAAAAAAAAAGCTACTTTTTTAAATTTTTATTTTTTACATTTTCCTTGCACAATCAAAAATGACAATATAGGAGATTGTACAAATGAAGGCAAACGAAAAAAAGAAAAAAAAAAAACATTATTGAATGGAAAGGGCACTACAAGTAAACATCTAGACAGAAATGAACTGTAGCTTGAATACTAGATGGACAAGAATATGTAGTTACATTATAGTATTTTTGGTGACAGGCATGAATATTTATGTCTCATACACATTACAAGTATGGCAATAAAAAAAAAAACAAGTAACGGCATGATGGGTTTGCTAGCTCGTTTCTTTATCTATTCAAAACGTTTTTGAAATAAAACCATTCTGCCTGAAAACTGTTATATCTCATATTTGTTAAAGAAATATACTTTTCAGTTTCATATTTAATCTTCAAGAAGGATTTAAAGTTAACATAGAGTGGTAAAGTTTCCACCGTTTTACATTTGAAGATGAAAAATTTTGCAAGGATTATAATATAATCAAGGACATGATTTGACTTTGTATTCTTTTCATATCCAAACAGCACAAACGTTTCGTTAAGTAAAAGGTTAAAGCTATTTTCTGTGCTGGAGTTGATACATGCTTCTAACTGTCCCCAAAAACGTTTTACATGTGGACATGCCCATAACATATGATTAATACTGTCTCTCACATTTTTACAGAAAGAACAATCCTCAGAGTTAACAACATTCATGTTTGCAAGGATGACATTAGTTGCTAATATTCGGTGCAGAATTCTTATTTGGAACCATTTCAGTTTGATTTCTTGTATTTTCTTGGCCTTGATGAAAATATTTTTCCAGTTAAGCTCTCTTTTCATTTTTTCATTCCATCTTTTACAAATTTCTAATTTGTCCTTTAGCATATCATAATAAAACTTCGTTCCTTTTGGGATGGAATATATCAATTGAAGCGTTTTGTGAGTCAATGCAATGGAATCGTTACTGTTAAGGGTTAATCCTGTCTTGTTGATATAGCAACGTATAGCACCGACACATCCATTATAAGTGACAAAATCGACGTTAACACCATGTTTTTGTTTAAACTGATTCATAGTCAAAAAGGTTCCATCATCATTTAACAAATCTCTAATCAGAAAAATATCCTTGTCAGCCCATCTCTTGTAGTAAATGATTCTTTGACCTACCCTAATATTTGTATTATAGAAAACAGGTTCCAAAAGCAAATCACTCGTTGTTTCAATATTTACCTTTAAGCTAAATATTTTATATGCTTTGAAGACATTGATCCAAAAATGGCTTAACATGTGTTTCTCAGCAGGTATTAATGGGCCCAATAAATCTAACTTAGCTATGTTCGGATAAATTGTTGTGAGTAATCTTTTCCATTTGTGATTATTGTTTTTCAGTCTTCGAATCCAGCTGAGTTTTAATGCTGTTACTGCATCCTTAATATGAGGAATTCCAAGTCCACCTTCATTAATATTTCTTACAGCTACTTTCCTGTTGATTCTATCTTTTTTCCTACTCCAAACGAACTGAAACACCGAGATTTGTATTGATTCTATCAATTGGTCGGGTGGATTTGGTAGCAACATCCATAGATAAGTAATTTTTGACAGAATTAAAGACTTGAGAACCGCTACTCTACCCAAAGGCGTTATGTTTCGCTTAAGCCATATCTTGTACAGTCTTCTAATTTCAGGCAAATTTTTCGTTCAAATTAAAGTTCGTACAGTCAGTTAAATCATTAGTTAACCAGACGCCAATCACTTTGAATTTCAGGGGATTCCATTCAAAGTGTAAATGAGGCATAAATCGCTCTTGGGAATTGCATTTGTTTCCCAACCATATAGCCGCCGACTTTCCTGTATTAAGTTTCAAACCAGACTTTTTACCAAACATATCTAATGTGCTCAAAGCTTCTTCAAATGATACTTTTTTGTCATGTAAGAAAAGTTCAGTGTCAACAGCAAACTGAGAAATTTTATATTCTGTATCACCTATTTTAATTCCTTCTATTTTATTATTTTGACGTATCATGCAACCCAGGATTTCCACACATAGGATAAACAAATATGGAGAGATAGGATCCCCTTGTCTACAGCCCCTCCCAATTTGAAACCATTCAGAGATAATCCCATTAACACAAACTGCTGATTTAATGTCTCTATAAAAGTACTAACCCACTGGCATTTATCTGGACCAAAGCCAAATGCACGCATAACTTTTGACATAAACTTCCAGCTAACAGAATCAAAGGCTTTTTGAAAATCTAGGCATATAAGTAAACCAGGCATTTTATTCTTATTCAGATAATCAATTAAGTCATATATTAATCTTATGTTGTCACCTATACAGCGGTTAGGCACAAAGCCTGACTGATCTTCATTTATGATCGAAGGTAAGATGAGCTTAATTTTGTTAGCAATGCATGCAGACTCAATTTTATAGGCCACATTTAATAATGATATTGGTCTCCAGTTATTTAATCTACTCCTATCCTTATCGGGTTTGGGTAAACAAACAATTAGACCCTCTTTTTGAGTAGCAGGAGTGACGATAAGCTGAAAGTTGGAGGAAGTGAAGTAGAGGAGGTAGAGAGCTTCACATATCTGGGTGCAAATGTGACAAAGGACGGTGGAGGCACAGCTGATGTCAAGAAGAGAGTAGCCTTGGCCAGCGCACAGATGAAGCAGCTATCAAACATCTGGCAAGCCAGCGACATAGGCAGAAAGACTAAAGCTTCCCTTTTCAAGAACCTTGTCTTGTCCAGGAGGATTTTCAAGATCCGATGGCAACAACATGTCTCCAATAAGACAGTTCTTGAGATGGCAGAAGCAGGAAAGACCAGCGAGGAGGTGAGGAGACGGAGGTGGAACTGGATTGGACACATAATGAGGAAGGAGAGTAACGACGACTGTGCTGTGGCCCTTGGTTGGACACCAGAGGGAAGAAGGAAAAGAGGCCGACCGAAAACAACATGGCGGCGAATGGTGGAGAAGGAGAGAAACGGCGCAGGCTGGAAAACATGGAGTGTTGTACGCCATGCAGCTACAGACCGAACACAGTGGAGGAGAGACGTCCAAGCCTTATGTGCCTCCTGGCACAGAGAGATTTAAGGTTAAGGTAAGGTTAAGGTAAGGTTTGAGTAGACGATAGTTCTTGATTGCAAAATCCCTCATTTAACGATCTTACTATGAATGCCCCTAATTGACCCCAAAACACCTTGAAAAATTCAACGGTGAATCCATCTGTGCCAGGACTTTTATTATTTTTCATTTGTTTTAAAGCCTCACTGGCTTCATCTAAAGTTATCAGTCCCTCCATTAAGTCCTTTTCATCCGCTGTTATTGTAGGCAGGTTATTTACAAGTTCACTAAAAACACTGTCTTCCACTTCCTTTTCCTCGTAAAGCTTTTCATAAAAATGTTTTACTTCTTTTACAATATCATTGGTTTCTTTTATTTCAATTCCATTATCAAGTACAATTTTACTCATACATTTACTGACATAATTTCTTTTCTCTAAACAACAAAAATACTTATTCACTTTTTCCTCTTCGGCCACTCATCGAGCCTTTGATCGCAACAACACTCCCTCCATTCTATGTGCTCTAATAGCGACCAGTAGGCTAGGCCTCTGAGGGTCAGAGGAGGTAAACTAAGGGGAAATTGCAATAGTAGGTTTCTTTATCCTAAGATTATTATTATTATTATATTGGATATTTATATAGCGCCTTTCTCCTCGGTCACAGACCAAGCTCTAAGCGCTTTACAATAAACACACTACCTCACTCACTCAACGGGCTGCCTACCCAGGTAGAGCCTGCCGAAGAGCAGCCTACTGGCGCTCATTCAGTCGTTTCCCGTACCATTCAAATATCAGTCACTCATTTTCATTTATCTCATTTATTCCTCCAGTTTCTCACATAGGATGCATACGATGTTTTATTCGTGTCCTCCATTTCCACCGGCACACGACGGCACACGACAACAGTAAGTGACAATTTTTGTGGCTTGGTAAGAAATACCAGGCGGCTATCTTCAATTTACATCAATTTTGCCAGGGCAGCGGGGACCCCCCTGCTCCTTTCGATTTTCAACTGCCGTGGGTTCTTTAACGTGTGCAGTTTGGAATTGGTGTGTCTGATATCTTTGTTCATCATTATCGTCATAAACGAATCAATGCCTCTGATCTGAGATAAAGATAGCTAAATGTCAACTGTTTAAGAAACCGCGGAGATTAGCTGCGCTGGATATCGGGAAAAGTCTTTTTTTTTAAAATGACGTCATAACGTTATATCAGAAGTCTGAAACATTGCAAAATTAGAGAAAATACCATCAAGTTGCACCTCATTTTGAAGGTCTTGATGAGAAGCATGCAAATATGACAATTAAAATGTTCCCCGTTGGACGTACTTGTCACAATCGTCATCAGTTAGACCTACACATAGCCGCACATACAAGAGCACAAATACCTGTTCATTATCACCTTAGATGTCACAGTTACATGGACAGTAAACTCTCACATACTGATATAAAAGAACACTCACCAGCAGTTTAACAGAGATCTGCAAGCTCCACTGGAACTTCCTGCAGGGGTTCTACTGGAGGGGAGTTGGTGCAGGTCAGGCCCCGGCACGTGACACAGGCAAGAGTGCACTCCAGTCCCAAGGTCCTGCAGGTACAGCGGCCACCCTTGAAACAGTCGGTCTTGCATTTGCACCGAATGCCTTTCATCAGATGAGGTGGAGCAGGGGCAAGGTCTGTTGTTCGAGGCTCGTAAACATGTTGGGATGACAGTTTCCACCCCCAGTCTTCTGGCTTGAGGTCACAGTTGAAGTGGAGCCAGCGCTGGAGGATACACAATAAAAACCGTGCATGTGATCATCTGACAGTGGTTGCAGGGCAAAGGGAACAATGTCTTCTTAAATATAAACAAAATAAATGAACTCTGTGCCTGATGCACTGCAAGCCAGATGTACAGTATGCTTACTCAAGATACAGAATTATTGGCTGTATGACACAGGAGTGAAGCCAGACTGCACTACACAATTAAAAAAATAAATAAATAAAAATAAAAATAAAAGAATCAACAAAACTAGATCCAGCTTCCAGTAACATAGAGTTTAATATAAATATATGTATTTATGGTTACAGATATTCAGAGCTGAAGTACTGAAGTTCGTCTCATGCTTTTGTTCACAGGATGTTAAGAGTAAACAAATACTATATTTGGTAAATATCCATAATTGCTCCAAAAAGTAAAATTAAAAAGTTAAGAAGGTTAGACACACAATAAGACGAAAAGAGAGAAATAGTGATGAGGGTGATGGGGGAATATAGTAATGCAGAGGCGTGGAAATGGTAACAAATGGTAAATCAGACCTCTGCCCCTTTTAAAGCTCTTTTTTGTCAGTGTCTTGTGAATAGAGAACCCTGGTGTCTGAAAAGAAAAACAAGACTAATCAGTTTAAAACAAGTTACAGAAATGGGTAGAGGTACGATTTGCAAGCTCTTACCCTATTAAAACAACGAAACACTGATCACTCACCTGTACCTGGAGATACACCCTCAGACTGTGGTATTTGCCAGCACCAGAACTTGGCGGCAAGGACTGCACAGGAACTGTCGTGAGGCAGGATGTCGCCTTTTCACAGAAGCGTCTGTACCTCAGAAAGTCCAGGTTGTCATCGGCCTGACCATTGTACAGGCACACAAGGGCCTTTTCACCAGCTTTGATGATGTCCTCTTGAATTTGTTCTGCTTTGGAAAAGATTTCTGCTGCATCTTTCAACGCACTTTCTGTCATCACTTTCTTCAGAGGAAGTCCTTTGCCGATGCCAAACAGCCGTGAGGTGGTATCACAACCATTTATAGCATGCAGAAATGGAAGCAAGCGGCAGCATTCTGGGCCAAGTTGTGCTTTCAACCACAAGATGTTCAGTTCTGGGTGTTTCTTCCCCTTCATGTCCGATCTCAGCAGGACTGGCTTGCCATTCAACTCTGCATGAACAAGGAGCAGAACAAGCAGGTCTGTGTCTTCTCCCAAGACAATGGTAGTGTGTGTGTCAGCATACTTGACTGAAGTGTTCACTATTAGAGTGTCTGCATCTTCAGAAGCATGGAGCACTTTCACTCCCTCTTTCTCCAGAATATCACTCAAATAATTTATGAATCTCTGCTTGTTGGTTTGGTTGGCAAGAAACTGGTCCTTCCTTGTAGTGCACAACATGTTAGGGGCAAATCTGATCGAGGGTCCGACCAAACAGGCAGAACGGCGAGCGTGAGTCACATCTTTTGTGGATGGTCCATTGCCATAGCCGTCAAAGACGACAACCAACTGGTGCGCTTGACTGTATCTCCTGCTTACATACTCGACATACGTTGTTGCAATACGAGCAAATGAATCGCCTCTCTTCCAAGGAAGTTTGTGCAAAAGGGAGCCACCATCCATGACATAAACAGGATTTCTGACCTCCATAGTAGGTTGAGTGCCGTGTCTTGCAGCTTCAGTCACCAGTGCATCAGCAAGTTGCGATTTAGCAGCTTCTCTCAACAGTCCACAAGTGTCAAATAGCGCTGCTGGGGGACATGTCAAGTCATATTTGAAGAGATCGGGCAGGTTCGACTTTGACTCTGCTTGAGCGGCAGCCACGAGGCGTTGAAACAACAGCTGTGGGTCAGCTTGGGGGCCAGTACACACAGGAGACGCTTTGGTGTTCATTGTCACAATTTGGTCTTTCTTCTTGAACGAAAAATCTTTGACTTTCACATTTCTCATTTTATTTAGAATGGCTCCTCCCACCTCTCTGGCCTTGTCAGCATTTACTTGCTTGTCCGCAATGGCACCAGTGCTGATGCTTCTTAGCGATTCATCACAGGAAAACGGATTTCTTGGAATGAGGAAGCTAAGGAGTGATCGCATGTCTTTGTCATCTTTCTTTTGCCGTGGTTCAGAGCTTTCAACGTGTTGGTCACTTGTTGTATACCTGTTTCCAGTAACTTCCTGCATCGGCTCGTTGACGTCAGCACATGCAGGCATCGACAACAGCCAAAGTGTGCGCTGACTTTCCCCCATGCCTCTTCCGTGTGTCAACCCACCTGCTGTTTTCATGCTCCTCATTAATATCTGTTCTATCGCCAAGTCCTGAGAAAGGCCTGCCCAGAAGCGGTCTGTTTGACGAACCACATGGTAGCCTTTTTGAAAGGCTTTGAACACATCTGGCTGATGATGACAAAGAGACTGCATTTGTTGCATGTAAATATGGATTGACTTTGCATAAAGGTCGTGTCCGGCAGCAGCCATATATGGCAGCATCTGCTGCAGAGCATGCAAATGCAGACTCCAGTTTCCTGTTCGCTCAGCCTTTATGAATAGCTTCAAAATATCCACAGTGTGCATGTACTGAAGCCACAAACATGATGTCCGACTTTTTTTCATCAGTTGTTTCACCTCACAGAGTTTGTGGTCAATGATGTCTAGCTCTCTGTTCACAGCCATCTCCTGTGGCGAAGCAAGCTTCTCGACAAGATTGTCAAACAGTTTGAGACAAGTAGACAAGATTTCTAAGTCATCTGTAGGTTCATTTGTCTCTGGCGTCGCTGTATCTTCACTTACCTTCATGTCTACTATCACTGTGAGTTCATTTGTCTCCATATCTGGTATCACTGTGTGTTCACTTGTCTCTGTTATCAGTGTGTGTCCATTTGTCTCTGGTATCAGTGTGTGTTCACTTTTCTCTGGTATCAGTGTGTGCTCACTTGTCTCTGGTATCAGTGTGTGCTCACTTGTCTCTAGTATCAGTGTGTGCTCACTTGTCTCTGGTATCACCGTAGTGTGTTCCAGTGTTTCTAGTATCACTCTGTGTTCAACTGTATCTGGTATCAGTGTGCGTTCACTTGTCTCTGGTATCAGTCGTGTGTGCTCACTTGTCTCCATGACTGGTACGACTCTGTGTTCACCTGTCACTGGTGTCGCTGTGTGTTCACTTGTCTCTGATATCATCGTGTGTTGACTTGTATCTGGTGTCACTGTGTTTTCATTTGTCTCCATGTCTGGTTTTGTCTGATTCATTGTCTCTGATGAACTGTTCCCACTGTCTCCATCTTGTTTTAGTGTCTCGTTTGCATTTTGTTCATAATCAGAGACGTCTGGAAGGCTGGCACCGAGAGCAGATGATGACAACAATGCGTTCATAACAGCATCAACAAGCATATTGACACGAACAGCTCTTTGGACACTCTTCCCAGACAGTATTTGCAGGGCAGTGTTTTGAGTCATCACCACTTCCATAAGCTGTTGTAGTCCAGATCCAGACATCAAGTGCCCCATCGCCCCCAGAAAACTCATCTGGGTATGAAACCCTCCTAAACACAGTACCATGGATCGAATAGGACTTTCAGCTGGTTCACTGTCAACAATCATTTGAGCCTTCCACCACAGGGGTTGATCGAAAGTTATGACTGGAGTAACCTCGTATCGACCCGCCAAAGCGCAGACGAAGTGCAGAGTTGAATAGATGCAGCTCAAGTTGGTAGGGTCAAGGTCGATCATTGGCAGAAATGTTACCTCTGTGCGACCTGGGTAGTCTCCAGTAGACACCGCTGGTCAAGGTCGATCATTGGCAGAAATGTTACCTCTGTGCGACCTGGGTAGTCTCCAGTAGACACTGCTGGTCAAGGTCGATCATTGGCAGAAATGTTACCTCTGTGCGACCTGGGTAGTCTCCAGTAGACACTGCTTGCATAAGTCCAGACCAGCCTGGTCGGGGGAAGCGAAGGGGCCATGTGATCTTCCACAGAAGGTCCAGCTTTCTGGTCGGGTCATCAACTCTGAAGTCTTTCAGCTCTTCATACTTCAGTGACAAGTCAATCGAAGATGCGCTGAAGAAACGCTGAGGTATTTCACCAACAAGGTCCACAACATTCTTCGCAGTCATGCTGGTGTCACGAGGTATAGTGCGAGTTTGCTTCTTCCCAGGAGTTGCTGGGCCAATAATACCCATCCCATGGAATGTCCCTGCCCCATCAATCGTTCTAATGTTATGATCGACATTGTCGGCAACAAAGGTCACATGGCTCTCTTTGGTAACTCCTGACAGGTCAGTGCCTTGGGTGGCAGCAGCGCACTGCTCAAACAGCTTGACTTCTCGGTATGTAGAACAGAAAGCCATCTGGTTTAAATGTTCCACCAGATACCGAGATCCGTACAAATGGTGCAACTCCACTGCAAGGCCAATCTAAAGAGGAGGCAGCAATGACTTTGGTCTAACTACTGACATAATAGCTTGACCAATGGATGCTGTGGTTTGACTGGAGTCTTTTCTATGACAGAATAAAGTCTGAAGGAAAAACAGTAGTGATGATGGCAAGTAGCTCAGATTGTGTCCCAAATCACTTATTTCTTCTTTTGTTGGATATATTTCTTTTGAACAGGTCACATCTTTGATATCAGATATCATAAGTTTTGCAGCCGTTTCTATTATTCGCATTTTCTCTTTTGTTTTATCACTTTCTTTTGCACTTTTGGCAAAGTGATCCAGGATTTTTTCTGCCTTTTCTCTGTATGTCACTATGTTTGCTTTTCCATGGAAACTGGTTATAATAATGTCCCCACCCAATGTCTCCAAAAGTTTCTCTCTCATGTGTCTCTCTGAGTAGGGGTGCTCACAGTACTGACCCATCTTTAAACACAGTTCTTTCAACGTCATTTGTTCTTCGTCGTTCTCCTTCAGGTACGAGATGACTTTTTCAAACGCATTTGACCTCAAATTATCCGTTGGCCGCCCAGGCGCAGGCCTTGTGTCTTGTTGGAGTCCTTTGCTGTACACTCGTGGGATACCTCTTCCAGTTCGAAAATTTACAGAGCACTGGTTGTGATAGACTGCATCAGCTGCATGTAAGTCATTTGTGAATTCTATTCGACCTTTCACTGCTTGGGACCATGGTCATCTCTTAGCAAACAGGCCAGTTCTATTGCACTCTGGCAAGCAAATGATCTCACAGAAAAGACTGTTCTTTGACCAGAATGTTCTTCAGCACGTCTGTCCTTCTCCACGCTTGTTCCACAAAGGATACAGTTGTTTCTGTAATCAAATTTGCTTTTAGTAGATCTAAGTCCTGGCGCTGAATTTGGTTGGGAGTAAGCATATTTGGCACGAGCAATGTAGTTAGGATTTATATGATCTGAGCGACATTTCTTGTGAAGAACCTGACCGATGTAGAAGCACAAGCTGCTGATGCCTCTTTCACGGCTTGCTTTCTGCAGACCAGCCAGGCCTCTTGGTGTTGATACAGTTGAACACTGTTTGCTGGCGTCAGTGAGAGAACCATTGCACAGAGCGCAAAGGTCACTTTTGTCTGGCTGCCCTGCAACTGAAAACAAGAAAAAAACTCAGCAGTTTCCTCTTTACAATTAATTAATTAATTAATTAATTAATTAATCAATCAATCAATCTATCTATCAATCCATCAATCAGTCATTCAGTCAGCCAGCTAATGAGTGAGTGATTTAGTCAAGTCAGTCAGTCAGTCAGTCAGTCAGTCAGTCAAGTCAGTCAAGTCAGTCAAATCAGTCTGTCTGTCTGTTTGTATGTATGTATGTATGTCAGTCAGTCAGTCAATTTGTTTGTTGGGGAATACCCCCACTCTCCACTTCTCCGTCTCTCTCACTCTCCCTTTGTATGTGTCTGTTTATATACATAAGGCTTAAAAATCTTAAATCACCTTAAAAAAAACAAAAAAGCTCATAACCCCCTTTGGCAAAGGTAGAGAGTAGAGAGAGAGAGAGAGAGAGAGAGAGAGAGAGAGAGAGAGAGAGAGAGAGCTTTAGTGTGTGTTCCAAATCCAAGGGACATAACTAGCCTTTAGAAAATATCTTATCAACTATAAAATTATGTTCTTGTACATGAGGCAAGGATAGTGCCTTTTTATTTTTAAAAAAAAAAAAAAAAAAAATTAGTTAGGCTTATATTCTTTTATCCTTATTTTATTTAATACTGCTATTTTTTTATTAAAAAAAAACGTTTGTAGCTTTAATAATAATAATAATAATAATAATTAATAAATAAATTTTAAAAAACTGTATCCAAACAGCTTGTCAGTTTAACTCCAAAATTTAATCGATTAGTTGTAGACTTTCCCTGAACATTTCATTTAAATCGTTCGTGAACTTTTTGATTGATCGCATACACACTTTAATTCATACACACACACACTCATAGATCTACATGTAAACAGTAAGGGAGGATGCGGTTTTGTCTGATTTACTTCCTTGGCAGGGATAAAAAATATAGATCTAATGCCAACACTCATATAACTAATGTGCTTTACATCAAGAAATAAAATAAAATCAGAAAAAAAAAACCCAAAGGGATGGGAAGGGGGAAGGGGGGATGGGGGTGAGTGAGGGATGGGGGTGAGGAAGCATGCATAAATTTACCTATACTTTTGCTCTCATGGATCGAGAATAGAAGTTGTGAAAGAGCATATTCATGTTTGAAATTCAAACTAACAGACAGCAAGAATTAAGGCCTTATGTTTATGCATTTCAATACTCACAGATCTATGCTGCTCTGGTTTCATTGACGTTTGGAAAATTTACTAGCTCAGGTTTGAACCCCACCCCAACCCCACCCCACCCTCAGCTCTGAATTTTACAGATCAGAAACAATAATGCAGCATCATAGCATGGCTATATATATGGTCGTTAATGCTGTCAAAAATATTTCTCTGCCATGTGCAAGTGAAAATCATGTTCAAATGTGCCATCATTTTCTGTTCAACACTAGGCTAGCAGTGAAATACTGAAAGATGAAATCTAGATCTAGCCTGAACCACGCAAGAAAATAATGAGAGATAGACTTAAACAACGTTTTTTTTCTTAAAATATCAATAAAAATGCTAAATTTCTTACCAGAAATGTCTTCTTCACTAGGCGCAGCCATCTTGAAAATGAAGCCCAGAACAGTTGAATCTTTCCGCAAGGCGCACCGTGAAATTATGAATGAGCGATTAAAAATAATGTTCGCAACAATCTTGATTTTTGCTAAATTTTCCCATTGCCGACAGATCCTAATCTCCTCGGTTTTTTTAAATACATTCTTTACTTCACATGATAAATCAGAGAAACCTACTATTGCAGTTTCCCCTTAGATTTAGCTGGCATTCTTAGGCTACAGCCTATCTTTATCATCATGTAACTGCTGCTTTTCAATATTTGTTAAGCTTCTCTTTCTTTCTAACGTTTCAATGCTGCTTTCAAGCTGTCTCTCTATTTCGTTTTCATTGCGTTTTTTCATTGTTGCATAAGATATTGATTTAGCCCTAATTTTCATCAAAGTACAACAAGAAAGAGCTGGTCCGATACCGTTAGCTGGATCTCGCTTTTATTTGCCTTTTGCAAATATTCTCTACTATAAGGTGCAGATGCATATTCCTCAATGACTTCCTGTATAGTTTGATTGATATCTTTTAAATATGCCTTATCTTTCAACAGAGAACTATTAAATTTCCACAAAAGGCGGTGTTTTGTTTGTTTGTTAAGCTACAAGCTACATTTTCTTGTGAAAAGTAGAAAATATGAAAAGATAACCTCTTAAGACACAAGTGCTGAGGGCCAGTTCTTGGAATGAATCTGCAAAGGACTAAATTACAAAAAAACAAATACATTCCAAGGATAAGTAACCAAGCACCATTCCAGCAACTTACAGAGCAGCTTGGTGTTGCAATGACTGCAGGAAATATTCGATTATAAACAAAGCTTGCTCTTATGTCTCAAACTGAAGAAATAGGGCAAGACAAGCATTCATATCTGTAGTGGAAGATAATTCTGCCTAACTAACAGTATGTGCTTGAGTGGGTGAATGGGGGATAATAAATGCTTTTCAAAATGAGCCTTCAGCAAGCTTATAGTCTCCAAGGAGGACAAAATCTCCAATGCGGAGGAAACTCACTAACCTATAACTCCAGGTCAGATACCAGTATTACGAAATCTGATTATTTCTCCTCAGTGACCGCAGAAAGTGGTAACTTGACTCCACTGCCTTTCATGTTTTAAGCAGAATGCTATCCCAGAAAAAGGCTGGTGTGCAATACCATAGCATGGTTATTGAGTTTTCAAAAAAGCAACCAAAGGTGTCACCTAAGAAGCAAAAGAAAATCATGACAGAAAAAAAGCTATATTTTCTTGTGAAAAGTAGAACATATAAAAAGATAACCTCTTAAGACACAAGTGCTGAGGGCCAGTTCTTGGAATGAATCTGCAAGGGACTAAATTACAAAAAAAAAAACTAATACTTTCCAAGGATAAGTAACCAAGCACCATTCCAGCAACTTACAGAGCAGCTTGGTGTTGCAATGACTGCAGGAAATATTCGATTATAAACAAAGCTTGCTCTTATGTCTCAGATTGAAGAAATAGGGCAAGACAAGCATTCATATCTGCAGTGGTAGATAATTCTGCCTAACTAACAGTATGTGCTTGAGTGGGTGAATGGGGAATAATAAATGCTTCTCAAAAAAAGCCATCAGCAAGCTTATAGTCTCCAAGGAGGACAAAATCTCCAATGTGGAGGAAACTCACTAATCTATAACTCCAGGTCAGATACCGGTATTTTGAAACCTGATTGTTTCTCCTCAGTGACCGCAGAAAGTGGTAACTTGACTCCACTGCCTTTCATGTTTTAAGCAGAATGCTATCCCAGAAAAAGGCTGGTGTGCAATACCGTAGTATGGTTATTGAGTTTTCAAAAAAGCAACCAAAGGTGTCACCTAAGAAGCAAAAGAAAATCATGAAAGAAAAAAACAAGCTACATTTTCTTGTGAAAAGTAGAAAATATAAAAAGATAACCTCTTAAGACACAAGTGCTGAGGGCCAGTTCTTGGAATGAATCTGCAAGGGACTAAATTACAAAAAAAAAACTAATACATTCCAAGGATAAGTAACCAAGCACCATTCCAGCAACTTAGAAAGCAGCTTGGTGTTGCAATGACTTCATGAAATATTCGATTATAAACAAAGCTTGCTCTTATGTCTCAGATTGAAGAAATAGGGCAAGACAAGCATTCATATCTGTAGTGGTAGATAATTCTGTCTAACTAACAGTATGTGCTTGAGTGGGTGAATGGGGAATAATAAATGCTTCTCAAAATGAGCCTTCAGCAAGCTTATAGTCTCCAAGGAGGTGACAATCTCCAATGGGGAGGAAACTCGCTAACATATAACTCCTGGTCTGATACCTGTCACCGATCGGCGGTACTAAACCAGTACGTCCACGTGTTTGGAGTAATGGGAGCTCAGAAATAGAGAGCGCGTGTGCGTGTGCGTGCGTGTGTGTGTGTGTGTGTGTGTGTGTGTGTGTGTGTGTGTGTGTGTGTGTGTGTGTGTGTGTGTGTGGGCGCGCGTGCGCGCGCGCGCGCGTGTGTGAGGTTGGGGTTTAGTTAGCTGGGGGTTAGGCTAAGTTCCTCAGGGTTAGGTTGGAAGGTTAGGCTAGGTAGGGGGGCTGGGGAAGTAGGACACACAATAATCTTGAATTCCAGTCTTCACATAATGAAGGAGTGGAAGCGGGAGGTTGGTTTTGTTTCCGACTGTTACCCTTTTGTTACTTTGGTTCTACACCAGAGAGGGCGGGGCAGGATATCGGCTGTTGTTGTGTTGTCAAGTCTGTGAGTTGTTGTTGTAAATTGTCGTGTTGTTGCACGAGCAGTAACTAGTCCGTTGGTCAGGTGTGTCAGCTCTGTGGAGGGATACACTGTTCTGACCAATGGTTGCGTTGTGTTGTGAGTGGAGCTCGCTTGATTCCGACCAGGGCGGAATGCGTTGGGGTAGCCTCTTTTCGGTCCCTGGTGTTCGTCGGAGGACGTGCTCCTTGTAGGTGCGGTGGCAGCACCGTTAGTTCTGAGTGAGTGACTTCGAGTCATAGTTAGGGCCAGGTCCTCGTCGGGTTTGGGTGCCCTTGGCCTGTGCCGAGTCTGTGTCGTCTTCGTTGGCAGCCACTTCAGCCAGTTGCAGAACTGGTGTGGTTAGTCGTCTGTCTGTCCAGGTTGGTGATCTGTTATGTTCGTGGTGTTGCGGTCCGTCGTGTTGTCTTGTGTTATGGCGAGTTGTACCGTAGTTGTCTCATGTTGTGATTAGTTGTATTGTGTTCGTTGCGTATACCGGTTGTCTGGTATGATGTCGTCTTGGTTCCGTGGTTGAAATTTGTTGTCAGCCGGGTTGTGTTGTCACCTCTTTTCTGTATAGATTTTGTAAGTAGTGTACATAGTGGTTCCTGAATTCGACTGTCACGGGACAGTTTGGCTAGACAATGTGGGTTCGATATAACAACTATTGATGGACGGTGAGGCAGATATTGATTGTGGCTAGTTCATGGTAATTTCAGTCGGTTCAGTAAGAGGATAATAGGAGGTTGCATTCTGTTGAGGATCATAATATGAGTCAGGTGCAGATGTGTCCGCGTGAATCATAAAGGGGTTTGATGATTGTGCTCATTTTCAGTTGTAAATAGTAGTAATGCATTGAAATTTATTAACGATTTCGGGTTGCCCTGCACAGGGTCGAAATTGGTTAACTGTGCAGTAGGACCACGGCCGACTTGTAGGTGAGTGGTTTATACCGGAGCACGGTCGTGACCATTCAAGTTATATTGGTGTCTTTTCACTTTCGTTAGAGTCATGTTCTCGACGCGAGTGTCATGCGCGTGCAGACTGTATCTTTGGCGTGTGTGTGTGAACAAACGCACCAGGTTTTCTGTAGAGCAAGTGACAGTCATCACATGTACGGGGGTATATATAAATTTGTGACAAAACGGGGTTGGAGAAAGATATCTTAGGTTGTGGGGAGGCAGCCAGTTATGAATTTTAGTAGTGAGAAAGAAGGGAGAAGTAAAGTTTTGGAACAATTGGAGAAGATCGTTTTGGAACAAATTCTAGAACATCTCGAAAAGAATCACCTTTTGAATCCTCATCAATCTGCTTACAGACAAGGCCATAGTTGTGAGACAGCACTCCTCCGTATAGTCAATGACCTCCTCTGCGGGCTTGACGATGGGAACGTTTCCTTATTAGCGATGTTAGACCTCTCTGCAGCATTTGACACGATCGATCATAATATTTTGTTCTCACGGCTTCAAACTTCCTTTGGATTCAAAGACACAGCTCTCGACTGGATTATCTCTTACTTGACTGGACGGACTCAGACAGTGTGTGTACAGGGAAGATACTCAGACAGTTCTCCTCTTAGGTACGGTGTGCCTCAGGGTTCTGTACTTGGGCCAGTCCTTTTTGTGCTGTATGCTAGTCCTGTGTCTGACGTCATCAGTGGTCACGCCATGTCGCATGAGAGCTTTGCTGACGATACTCAGCTTCATCAGTCGGCTCCCATTGCTGAAACTGACTCACTGATTTCTCGGACGCGGGGCTGCATTGCAGACCTGAAGGACTGGATGACAACCAACAAACTACAACTAAACGACGACAAGACAGAACTCATGTTCGTGACAAAACAGCCTAACCATCCTTCTCTGCCTTCAACTGTCACTATCAATGACTGTGCTGTCTCTGTCTCCACCTCTGTCCGCAGTCTAGGGGTCATACTTGACCAATCCCTCTCCCTTGAGAAACAGGTTTCAAATATTTGCAAGATTGCCTATTTAGAACTAAGAAGAATCAGCTCTGTACGTCACCTTCTCTCTACAGATGCTACAAAAACTCTCATTTGTGCATTTGTCTTATCTAGAATAGATTACTGCAACTCACTTTTGGCCGGCCTTCCAAAATACCTGATAGAAAGATTACAGCGAATCCAAAATCATGCAGCCCGAGTCGTCTGTAGAGCAAGAAAACATGCTCACATTTCGCCTCTCCTCCACTCTCTTCACTGGCTATCTGTCTCAAACCGTATCTCGTACAAAATCTCAACTCTCACTTTCTCTGCTCTCTTTGAAAATGGACCTTCTTATCTCTCAGATCTCCTTAAAATCTACACCCCCTCTCGACAACTACGCTCCTGTGCTGACGACCGCCTTCTGCGAATGACTCACTTCAGGACTACTACTGGTGAAAGATCTTTCTCTTTTCAAGCTCCAGCGACGTGGAACAGACTGCCAGACTGTCTCAGACATTCAGATTCTATCTCTTCTTTCAAGTCTAAACTTAAAACCCATCTATTTTCTCATAATTAGTCAATGCTGTGGGGAGAGGGGGGGGGGGGGGTACAACCTAACTCATAGCCGTCTGGGCCTTTTCAAATGTAGCGTATGTGTATGTTCTCTATTACATGTATTTGTTGTCTGATTGAACGTTATAGGATTAAGTTTTTGTAGTGATATTTGAAGAATAAGTGAATGTCACATTGGTAGGATTAGGATTTGTTAGTTATTGTAGTAATAGTATTTGTAGTTGGGTGTAAGGTGTATTATTGTATATGAGAAGGGTGAATGTAGTATGACTTTGTAAAGCGCTTAGAGAAATTCGTTTGATTAAGCACTATATAAGAAATCATTATTATTATTATTATTATAAAGTCTAAGGCGAGTGGCTTAGCAGTCGATAGGATGAAGAATGGATGTTGCGCAGCATGTAGTATTGTATGAGGTGTGGTTATGTTGGCATAACAAGGAATATGAACTGGGTTGATTGGCAAGAGATGACATGAAAGTGGGGTGATGGATGGACACTTTGGCAAGCAAATTATGTTGTTTTTCGATATATGATTATACTTGACAGTGCAAAGAGGGGTAAGAATGTGAGGGATTGTGGCTGCGAGCCGATTCTCTGGTGTGAATATGGAAACAGTTGTTAAGTTAGGTGTGTAAAGAGATGCTCATTGTTACGTTTTGCGTGAGGACATCTCCTTGTGAAGTTGTTCATTTCCAAGACTACTTAGCATTTCCTAGGGGGGGCCATGGAGTCCGCATTGGGATCGCTTGGATTTGTTTTGTTTTTTTCTCTCCGAGATTTGGGTGTGATTCATAATTTCATGTGTAATAACGTGGATTGGCTCAGGGAGAATATTGCTTTGCTGCTGTTGTAAGGGTTGGCAGGAAATTGGTCTGATAACCCCAAAGCGAGTAACGGGTTGGGGGGTATATTCGGAATCTAAGGAGTCACGTTCATGCCCAAGGTGGGAAGTAAGTACGGGAGATGGAGTTTAAGCCATACCAAGCAGGCTTTGTGCCTTGACGTCTCAGGTAGTAGCGACACTACAGTAGTGGCCTACAGTTGTGTCAGCAGGTATCCTGTTCCGTCCTGAGGCTGGGGCCAGATCACCGCAGTCTGCTGCCGCGTGCCGGCAGGTGAGCGGCAGTTTCCCGTTACCTGCTGCTTTCCCGGGAGAGGGAGACCACCCAGGCCGTCTGCGAGGCAGCTCTCCTCCTGCTACTGGTGCTCTTCCGGGAGTTCTCCGGCACCTGTTCCTCTTCCCTGTTCAGGCGTCCTGTGAGGGGGTGCTGCACCAGGCCTTCCTTCACCCTCAGTTCCGGCGGGGCCTTCAGAGGAGGAGAGGTTCCTTCGAGTGCCGGACCCGTTGAGAGGGAGCCTGGTGTGTGTGTGTGTTGGGTGCTGTGCCCATCGCGGGGAGGAGCCGTCTTCGTGAGGCCACGGACAGCGCCGAGGAGCAGGGTCTTCCGTGGAAGAGTCAGCCTGTGAGAGGCCACGGACAGCGCCGAGGAGCAGTGTTTTTTTTTTTTTTCCGAGAAGGGATGGGTTGTCAAAGTTTTGTGGTAGGAAGGGGGTGTAGCGTTAGGCAGTAGGGTCAGGGGTGTTAGCTACTGCCTCCTTTGGGGACGTAGTGGCCAACACGGTGTAGGGTATTTGTCGTTGCCTCCCTTAGGGACGCAGCGACCAGTGCCGTAGTTGTCCCGGGTCAAAAAAGAAGGGTGGGTCCTGGGGAGAGGTGTGGGTGGTAGTAGTTTAGAGTTCCTTGGGTAAATCCTCGTCGCTAGTAGTTAGCCACCACGTGTGCGGGCTATCGCTATGTCCCCAGGTCACAGTGATATACCGCAACTGGTGCTTTAGGTTAGGTTAGGGTCTCCCAGGTCATTGGAGCAGGGTAGGGTGGGTCAGTGGGAATTGGGATACTTGTGTGCGGTTGTGGATGGACGTGAGGGGTGGCGCCATAGAGTGTATGTGAAATAAAGAAGTGTGCATGATTGTAAAGCTGTGTTAGTGTTGTCTGACCTAGTGTGTGATAGGCGTGGGTAAGGGGGGTAGGGCCGTCCGGCTTAGCGACCATGACAATACCGGAATTTTGAAACCTGATTGTTTCTCCTCAGTGAACGCGCAAAGTGGTAACTTCACTCCACTGCCTTTCCTGTTTTAAGCAGAATGCTATCCCAGAAAAAGGCTGGTGTGCAATATCGTAGTTTGTTTGTTGAGTTTTCAAAAAAGCAACCAAAGGTGCCACCTAAGAAGCAAAAGAAAATCATGAATGAGCAAAACAAGAGGCATTTTCTTGTGAAAAGTAGAAAATATAAAAAGATAACCTCTTAAGACACAAGTGGTGAGGGCCAGTTCTTGGAATGAATCTGCAAGGGACTAAATTACAAAAAAAAACACAAAAAAAAACACAAACAACTAATACATTCCAAGGATAAGTAACCAAGCACCATTCCAGCAACTTACAGAGCAGCTTGGTGTTGCAATGACTGCATGAAATATTCGATTATAAACAAAGCTTGCTCTTATGCCTCAGATTGAAGAAGTAGGGGGAGACAAGCATTCATGTCTGTAGTGGTAGATAATTCTGCCTAACTAACAGTATGTGCTTGAGTGGGTGAATGGGGAATAATAAATGCTTCTCAAAATGAGCCTTCAGCAAGCTTATAGTCTCCAGGGAGGAGACAATCTCCAATGTGGAGGAAACTCACTAACCTATAACTCCAGGTCAGATACCGGTATTTTGAAACCTGATTGTTTCTCCTCAGTGACCGCAGAAAGTGGTAACTCGACTCCACTGCCTTTCCTGTTTTAAGCAGAATGCTATCCAGGAAAAGGCTGGTGTATTATGTGTAGATAGTTTTAAGATTCCTCTTAATATATAATATATATATATATATATATATATATATATATACATGTGTGTGTGTGTGTGTGTGTGTGTGTGTGTGTGTGTGTGTGTGTGTGTGTGTGTACACTAAGATTTAGAATTTATGTTCAGGGCTGTTAATTAATCTGATTACTGGAGAAATCTTCCTTGTTATCATTGCTATCATAGTCAGCAAATCATCCCTGATATGTTTTAATTATGACACTTTGGGATCAATAGCAGATAGCTTCACATTTGGAGTCTGTACATAATCATGTTTCCCCATATTGTTTCAGCTCAAGGCAAACAACTCTCATTTACGCCACGTTGCGGTGCAGTGCAATGTCCGCAATCCACTGACCAGTCAACATGTTTACTGCTAGGTTATGATCAAATCTGAATGTTACATTGATATGAAATCAGCATGGGATTCAAACCATTTCATAAAATGTTCCTCCCTAGACTGTCTCCACTTTTCTGCCAGTGTGTTGAATGTATATAAGAAAGGATTCACTGCAGAGTTTAAGGGTAGCACAAAAATCGCCAAGGCCACGTTTACTGCACCTGGGATGGGTATGTCAGTTAAAGCCAACATCCCACATATTCCAGTCGGAAACCAGCACATGAAATTTGTGACTGCTATACTGACCAATCGCCGAGCTATGGTCATATCACGTGACATTTTTGTTGTGTTCGTTTTTAAAGAATTGGTTTGTATAGTCCAGTAAATAAAAGCTTGACCAGCGGAAATGAACAAAAACAGAATGAAATTAAAGACAATAAATATACTGAAAGAATACACGTGACCTTTAAACTTGTGTCTTATGACTGGAAGTGGGACACACACACCTGTCTGGCCATACAACTCCCAGTGTGAGGTCACTGGAAGCAATGGCATTGCAGCTAGAAGCCAACCAATCAGCCAGACTACAAGACAAGCCACGGTTGCTGACGTTTTATCAAACCTCAGAGTGCTGAAGGGAAAGTGAAGAACGATAAACCTGTCCATTGTGATTAGCCAGATGATCAGAGCTGACACCTCACTGGACAGCAAAGACAGAAAACCAGCGGTCTTACAAGCCACACTGCTCTTCCATGTATCATCACAATGCAGGTATATGCCACGCAAACGTTGATCAGCCACTCCGATGATAGCAATATAGATGCCCATCAAACAATCAGCCATGATGAGATTAATGACAAAGACTTGGAAACCGCTAGAGGAAGCCATTCGTCTTGCAAACAAACGACCACAGAAACAGAAGACGTTTCCAGCCACTGCTAGAATGGCGACCAGCCACAGAAACAGACGGTACGACCATGACTGCAACAGATCTTTACATGAAGACACGTCATCTTTTGCAGCGTGACACGACGATTTATCAAAGCCAGTAGGGAGAATTTCATCACAACAGAGCTTGTAATTGTTCGTGAATATCACATGTAAATGTGAAAGATATTTGAACAGATCAGTTGGAAATGTGGTCACAAACGTACCATCCATGTGAAGTTCAGTCAACTGTTGTGTGAACCTGAACCCAGCCTGGCTGATGGTATGAATGGAAGTGGAGGTTATGTTCAGTGTCTGGAGTCTAGGAAATGACGAGAAGACTTCGGTGTCTAATATTGTCAGAGATGTGTAGGACAGATCCACCGTCGTCAGTGTGTGTTGTTGAATAAGAGATGACACATCTGAGGAGAGGGAGATGAGAGGATTCCTCGACAGGGACAACACTTGAAGATTTTTCAATCCAAAAACATGTGTCACATTAACATGTTGGAGCTGGTTGTCATTGAGATTAAGTATTCTCAAATTCAAAAAGTTCAGGTCAGGCAAAAGAGTCAAAGAACATTCAACGAGAATCAAGTGAAAAAGATATGCAAGATTATTCACATCAGACAGTGCCATACCTGAACCTGTGGCATCCAAGAAACGGAGCTGAGGGAATAGTGTGGCGGAGAAAGGCTGGTAACACAGGAATGTGTGACCTTGACAGAGACAACCCACAGGACAGGTCATATCACACAGTAATTCATCATCACGCAGTGGGCAGTGAGACCAGCCATCACACAGGTGGTCACTGTGTACACAGGTTGTTGACGCTCTGCACTTAAAAAATCCTGGACACGTCAAGTCTGCACAACCCTCTTCATCCTGGTGGCCAGTACAGTCGTGCATCCCATTGCACCGTGTGTAGACAGGCAGACAGTCGTTCATGTCACCGGGACAACGGTAGTGACTGTCAGGACAAGACTCATTGTAGTTCATTGGGACTGACCTGAATCTATCAATTCCATTGAAGTTAATGAGAGCAGGAGACGGGAAACATGTGTGTTGTATCGCTGTAGTCGTAATACAATAAGAACAGTCACAATTCCCTTCATCTGATTCATCTTGACAGTCGGATATCTGGTTACATATTTTAATATAGCGCACACACTGGCCAGTTTTACACATAAATTTGTTAACACAAACAGGATGTTTACAGATGGATTCATCGCTCCCGTCTTGACAATCTGTTACGTAGTCACACAGAAGAGTGTACGACAATGTGGAGATCTTATCATTGCAAGCAAACAGAGGCAGAAATGCGGCATGCTGACTTGATGAATACAGCCTTTTTTCGTGTATGTGTGACAACTGACCAGAAACATTACAGTGTGTGGCATCTTCTTTGCAAACTTTGTGTGGAGTGGAGCCACACAACAGAAAAGCGTGTGTCAGATGATCACCATAGCACTTTGTCACTGATTGTTGTCCCGTGGGCCAAGCGTATTTGCCAATCAGACAAATTTCATTAAAATGCTGCTCTGTCTGGTTTGGTCTGAATTCACAAACTATTCCACTGAAATGACGCTGCAAGTTTACTTTGCATGTATAACTGTAAGGAGGTATAGTTTTGCCCGATGTTGTATAGCACCGTTTAATTCCTGTGTCACTAAGCTTCTGTTCAAAAGAGTGGTAAATGACAGAAAGACCATGCAGAATCTCGTGTCTATACATGGTAGGTAGTGACAAAATATTTGAATAATAGCCGATCCATTTGCTTCGTAACCTATCTTCGTGTATTTTCGCTGCGCTTTTAATTACATCAAACCAGTTACACATACACTTTGGGAAATTCAGCGTGCCACCCAGTGAATTACAATATTGAACACCAAATGTTATACCATCAGTTAAAGTGTCATAAGAGAAATGCGAAAGACTGATAAATCTGTAGCAGCTGCCACAAAAAGCCACCAGACCCTGACAAGTGGGACTGCTGAAGGGACAGTGTTCTGTTTCATCCCGTCCATCTTCACACTCTGTCTGATGGTTGCAGGCCAGGTGCTGATGGAAGCTGACATAGTGATCCACAGAACAGTTCCACAGACCACTAGGTAGTCGCTGAGGTGCCTTGTTTGGGAGGAAAAAGGAAAAGAAAAGTAGAAAGCAGTTCATTTCTGTTGTTAAACATGATTCTCTGGAAAATTCTACAGTTACTTTTGTAGCATTGAAAATACGGGCAAAATCGGTAGTTACGTCATTTGTTCTTTCCCACACAAGAACAGCTAATTCTCTTAAATGTCCAGTCAAATTGTGATATGTCAATGAGTAACGATACAATCTGGTCGGCACTAAACGTGGCGCCATTTCCTTGAAGGTGACCATGATCTTCTGTCTTGCAGGCACGGGTACAGTAACGTGCAGTTCAGTCTGGTCCAAGGAACTCAGATTCCCCCTCACCGTGAGGTAACCAGATGATGGTGACGTCATATTCCACACCACAAACTCTGATTCATTTTGCCCTTGGTGAATGACAGACATATGTTCACAAACCTGTCAGCGATACGCTGAACACTCCACCTGTACACTATTACAGTGAGCAAGAAGCCAAACCAGGAAAGAAAGAGAGAAAAAAAAAAACAGAAAAAAAAAAACAACTGGCCAATAATGAGAGCGACTAAGCAACCAACCCATTAAGTAACCCGTCGGCGATCTCTAACTGTGCAGTTAGTGATAAGAACAAGTCATTTTCACAATTTAAAAAGGATCCAAGACCAACATAGGACATACTGCTTGGATGTCGATACTGGGAATCATCACTTCTATAGATACATATATACACTGGTTATCTTACAACAGATAGTACCTAGACTCGCACCTGCACCTGTAAACAGCAGCAACAACAACTACTGCTGCTGCTGCTACTACTACCACTGTTGCTGCTGCTGCTGCTGCTGCTGCTGCTGCTGGCTGCCTCTGCTGCTGCTGCTGCTGCTACTACTACCACCACCACCATCACTACTACTACTGCTACTACTACTATTACTACAATTAATACTTATGCTGCCGCTGCTGCTGCTACTTCTACTACAACTACTGATGATGATGACGATGACATGATGATAATGATGAGGATGACGATCATGAGGGTGATGAAGATGATGACGATGATGATGATGATGATGATGATGATGATGATGATGATGATGGTGGTGATGATGATGATGATGATGATGATGATGATGATGATGATGATGATTGAAAGATGATCGATACTTCAGAGATTTTTTAACAAATGGAACCTGAGTTCATGTTTCATACGATTACCTGTGAAAGACTAATTATCATGCCTCTGTGACAAAAAACAAACAAACAAACAAAAAACATTGGACTGGATTAATGAACACTAAGGTAAAATTAATACTTATTATTGATCATTAAACAAGCATCCCCACAACCTGCTCGATCATGGAATATAATCAAAGAAGGAAAAGAAGAAAAACACTGACAAGATTTGATCGACTTCAGTACACAGAGCATATCAAAACTAAAATCTCTCTTTCAGCAAGTGTGCAAGACCTCAATCATTCATTTCAACCTCTCGAGGGAAAAGGAGGAACTCTTAAAATGTGAACCATAAGTTTAACATCTCGAATGGACAGCGAAACAAAAACGTTTCGTCCACTGGTCAAGCTTAAATTTTGACCGATTCGATCGGTGATCAAACTGTGGAGTGGAAAATTTCGCGGCACATCACTGGGGCCAGGCAGCAGCGAGTAAACGTTTTGGCGTATCGCATGTGTCGAAAAGACGCGAGGTGGGCCATGCTGGCCTATTGTGGGTAGAGTCGTCCTCCCACATGAAGCTCAAATCAAACTGAATAAATTGCTGGAGTTTTTCAGTTAACAATACAGCATACTTCTCCCAGACGGACCGCCACCTATTTCATGGTCGGGTAGCTTGCGTGTCTCAGTAACCGCTAGAGCTACGCAAGCAGGAGCTGAAGCTTCTAGCAGGGCCACCCAAACTGCAAGTTGAAGGGTAGAGACCAAACGAAGAGCGATCCCTGGTCCTGCTGGGAGTTTGGCACTGGTCTAACAATCCAGTTCTGTAAAAAATACCTGTCTGTAACGGAAACTGCGGCAACATTGCCAAATATCACCTTGGTGCAGGAGGATTCCTCTTCAGTAGTCTGTGATGAACACCGGTGAAAGCCTTCAGGTAACCAGTGGCCTAACAATTCTTCTGACGACTAAACCTGATACGAGGGTACGGACCTGAAGGTCCGAACACTTGAGTGGAAAACAGCCCAAGGGTGTAGTGAAGTGAAACGCTACAACCTCAAACTCCTGAGTCTGTGCGAGACCAGTTGGAATGGCGTAGGCCAGACCAGTCTTATAAGTAAGGACACCATCATCTATTCAGAATATGAAGACCCAGCTCATCCACACATCCACAGAATTGAATTGCTGATGACACCAGAGGCACCAGGAGCTCTTCTGTCGTGGGAATCAATATCATCAAGGATCCTGACAGCAAACATTAACCCCAAGCGTCGGAGAATCACCATGATTTAGTGCTATGCACTTAGAAATACATCAGACGAAGAAGCGAGGAAAAGTTTTACAAAACACTCCAGACAGCGTTGGACAGATCCCCAAAAAGAGAGTTTTACAATACACTCCAGACAGCTTTGGACAGATCCCCCAAAAGAGAGATGAAGGTCTTCACTGGAGATCTGAACGCTAAAGTGATTGCAATCAACACAGGCAGATAGCTCATCTCGGCGAAATATGGCACTGGCACACAGAAGGAGAACGGAGAACTTTTCATGGAGTTTTCTGCATTAAACAACGTAGTAATTGGGGGCATAATCTTTCTCCACGAGTTGATCTAAATGACAACCTGGATGTTATCAGATGGAAAAACGCGATCATATCGATCACATTGCCATTGGAAGGAAGTGGAGAAGAAGCTTACTTGATGTTCGAATAAAACATGGTACACACCTTCCTTTAGACCACCACCTTGTTCCTGAAACTCCGAAAAACAAGGTGAGAGCTTATAAAGATCAGGCCAGAAGACATCCCACAAACACAGTGTGCAGGGTTTGGTATCCAAAAGAAGACTTGAAATATTCCAATGCAAATTTTAAAAAGAAATCATAAATAATCCGCCGAACACCTCACTTTGAAACTGATTCCGATGCAAGCTAAAAAAAAAAAAAAGAAAAGAAAAAAGTTCGAAGCTTTCACTGTGCAGATAGAAGAAAAAGCTGAAGGCCACTGGCAGGAGTTGAAAAAGGACTGGACCACCACATGTACACTTGTATTGAGGAAAGGACCAGAGAGCACAGAGCACGGTTGACTGCAGACACTTGGGCCATTCTCATGGAAAGAACACAACTAAAAGAAAAGATTAACCAGACCCTGGAACAAGAACAGAAACAAAAGTAAGAACTATGAGCACAGTACTGGAAAATCAATTGTTGAGCGAAAATAAAGTGCCAGAGCTAGAGAAGACAATGTAAATTCATCCTTGAGCTCACTGGAGAAGCAGAAGTAGCCACAGGAGAAAGAAATATGAAAAGACCATGTGATATGACGAGATCGCTTTGTGCCATGAAGAAGAGTCCTATACAGTCAGTGAAAAGTAAGACGGAAAGAGCAGCACCAACGAGGCTGAGCGGAGTGCAAGATTGGCCAAATGCTTTCATGAACTATTGAACAGGCCCTCCCCACCTGAGCCTCCAGACATACCGCCAGCAATCCAGCCTGCAGACATCAACACCAACCCTCCAACCAATACTTAAGCCAGCAGTTCCCTCAAAACGGGCAAAGCAACGGGCCCAAATAATAAACCTCTTGAAGCACTTAAAACCTGCATTACAACATCAACTGCAATGCTGTTCCAGCTCTTACAGAAAGCCTGGGAGGTGGGGGGGAGGGGGGGGGGAGGGGAAGTGCCCACTGAATGGAGAACGGACATCTAGTTAAACTGCTAAAGACAGGTGGCCTCCTCTCCTGCAGCAGCTGGAGAGGAAGCCTGCTTCCGTCACTTCCCATGAAGACCTTGAGAAAAATAATGCTTCTAAGACTAAAGAAAGCCCTGGATAAACGACTTCAAGAAGAATCATGTTTTAAAGACTAAAGAAAGCCCTAGGTAAACCACTTCAAGAAGAATCATGCTTTTAAGACTAAAGAAAGCCGTAGAGAAACGACTTCAAGAAGAACAAGCTAGTTGTCGACGAGAAAATTCATGCGCAGACCGGATAGCAACATTGTGAATGATCATCGAGCAGTCATTTGTGACAGTCTCCCCTGTACACGGTCACAGTTTGTTGATTTTGAGAAGGTCTTTGGCAGTGTTGACCACGAAGTCATCTGAAAGCTTATGCACTACTATGGCTTTCCACCAGAATGCATCACCGTCATTCAGCAACTGCTTGACAAGTCCACCAGTCAAATAATACACATCAGAAAACTATCTGATCCATTCCAGGTGCGGACTGGTGTAAGACACGGCTACCTTCTATCACCAACCATCTTTTTTTTTTTTTTTTTTTTTTTTTTTTTTTTTGCTGTCCCAACCTCTGCGCCACCTCAGAGGCAGTGCACCCACGCCGCTCATTCCGACACCCCGTCCACAGCCACAGCCCGGTCGGCCCCGCCGCAGCCCCGGCACCGGCAATCCACAGGGAGCAGTCAATGTGAAGTCGTCAAGAGGCAACCCACCGGAGGAGACACTGCACTGCTGCCGAGTCACTTCGGTGGTGTTCAGTGGCGCCTGTTCTGATCTAACATACGCAGGACACCACCTACTAAGCCCCCTACTGACGACAATAATTGCTTAGTCGCGGAGCCGGCGTGAGTGAGCTCTCCCTCCGGAGGGCGCCACCACGTCCGTCCAACGACAGCTCCCATGGACTCGCCGATACCGGTGAGCCCGACGGAACCAAACCAAGGCCACAGAGGTGGAGAGGACATCGAAATTGAGGTCACCATGAGAGCAGGGCATGAAGGGCCACAGAATCTGAGACATTTTTTTTTTTTTATGCTGATCGATGAGAATGAGGATGATTAAGATGATGCTACGGATTTCCATTTCGGTCTGAGACTACATGACAGGGCTGTACTCTACGCTTCCTTTCATAATATATCCCGGCGTCAACCAGGCCCGAGAGATACAGGCACCTGCAGTGTTGGTCAGGAAATTTGAGCAACACTCTCAGAAACGCATCCATTAAGTGGATGAAACTCGACTGTGTGGTCCCAGTCTTCCCAACTGAGTCCGCAGCAACTCAACTCTGGGTAGGAGCCGGTCGGGGCAGAAAAACCCACATGACTTCTGATGGGATTCGAACCCACGACCTCCCAGCCGGAAGTCCGCGACGCTGACCACTTCGCCACGGCGGCTGGTCATCACCAACCATCTTCCTGTTGGTGATAAACTGGATTATGAAGAATGCACCCGATGGTAAAAACACCTGCATCCAGTGCATGTTTATTTTTGCATCCAGTGCATGTTTATCAAAGAGCCGGAAGATTTGGACTTCACAGATGTTGCCAGTCTCCTCTCTCATAGACATGAGGATGCTCAAGCAAATTTATCTGGCAGCCTGAAGAAGCAAAGAAAACAGTTGTGAAGATTAATAATTATAAAGAAAACTGAGGTAATGCAGATAAAAGTCAAACAACGATACCCCATTCAGCTAAAGTATGAGAACATCACAGAAGTGGAGAAATTTGTCTACATGGCCGGTATCATCACCAAAGATGGTGAAGCAGACCGAGAAATCAGTAGCTGCATCAACAAGGCAAGGCACGCTTTAACACCCAGCTACCCATTTGGCTTTCACTGCCCTTTTACCAAAACCAGAATTTTCAAATCGAATGTGAAGTCATTTCTGTCATATGACTCAGAGACTCTGAGAACGACAAAGTACAGGCCTCACAATCTTCAGGCGTTCATCAACAAGTACTCCAGGTGCATCCTCAATATCAGATGGCCAAAAGTCATTTTCAACCTGTGGGAAAGAACCAAATAAAATTCTAGCCACGGAATTGAAAAATAAAGAAAGAAATGGGGCTGGCTTGGTCGCACGATACGAAAGTCTCCTACGAACATCACAAGACAGGCACTCGAATGGACCCCACAGGGGAAAAGGACGATCTTGACAGACTGGGCAAAGGTGCATGGACTCTGAATTAAAGACAGCCGAATGACATGGGCCTAGCTGAAGAGGTCAGCCTTGAGCGTAGTCCGCTGAAGGAGCAATGCCACAGCCTCTGTTCCCCAGGAACTCAAAGAATAAAGTCAAGTAAGTCACACGCCCTGCAAATAATGGGGACCTCTTTGTAACAGGTCTTTTTCATCGTCTCCAACCTTTAAGATAACGACTCATTGTTTGAAGAAAATGTTTCAGGTTTCTCTGCAGATACATGATATTTTACGCTCAAATGAAATGAGCGTTGTTGTGATCAGTTTAAGTAGAAACCTACTAGAACAGTGGGGCTACAAACTATATTTCAATAGCAACAACAGTCCCAAAACGTAATCATCAGGAAGACTGGTAAAAGACGTCATGCACATTATTCTGAGACCTTGCCTTATAGAAAATTCCATAAAGGAAAGAACGGAGAGCACGGATAAAAAAAAAACCCTCTGGAAACTGAGGAGGTGAAATTACATCCACTAAGGTATTATCTTCTGCAACATTGGTAAAAGATGTCGTAAAGAATACCCTTAATTGTTTTTTTTTTAAAGATAATTTGTTTTTCTAAGTAATCATCCCCTGCAATGCATTTAGCCGAGGTCGAACAATGCGAAATGCTCACGATGAGAGAGTACCAAGGTCAGTTTGTCAAGAATCCCAGTTAAAATGACGGACTTGGTGAACGAATAGTACACAATATGCCAGATCTCTAAACCGAAAAGTTCCTCCTTATACTGACCACCACGTTTCAGAGACCTTCGGAGGGTCTGTCAATTCAAGCTGGTGTTAAGTTCCTCATTCAGGTCATTCCTGTCCTCTGAGAATGGCCTCAGGAATTATGGCCATGACTGCATTGCACACAATGCATAAGGGTCATAAGACTGATACCAATTTACTTTAAAAGAATTTTGATTTAAAGGTTTAATTGATTCGTGTTCAATACACATCGCCTCATAAAGGCACCACTTCATTTGGAACGTGTTTTTCATCCATTGCCAATTTTGAGTTTTGTTCTTCTGCTGTAAGCCTTGATCTTAAATATCTCTGAAACTCTTAAAATACCTTTGAAAACCTCACAGATGGAAGACACTATTCAGTTTTAGTATATTACACACGCTGCTGCGCTGGCAAGATGAACGGATCAGTTGTATTCTTTCCATCAATACCAAACGAGAATTTATATTCGCTACCAAAAGTCCTACTCTGTTGCATTTCCAGAGCATATGCTCAATACTGCCTTTCTTCCTTTGACGGAAGGCACAGGCTGTACTGTGTGTAATTCAAAGGACATAGAGCTAGCCCCAATATCAGTATTCTCGATAATGAAACAACATCAACAACAACAACAATAACAATAGTAACAATGATAATGATAATAGTAATAATAATAATAATAATAACAATGATAATCACAATAACAATAATAGTAATAATAATACTAATAACAATAATAATAGTTATAAACAAAAACAACACCAACAAAATCAGGCAGAAGAACAACAACAAGGACAATAATAATAATAGTAATGATAATAGTGATGAGGATGATGATGATGATAACAATAATAATAATAATTAATATTATTATTATCATTATCATTATTAATATTATTATTATTATGATCATGATGATAATGATGAAGATTATGATAACAATGATAATGAAAGTAACAATAACGGATTTGTAGCAACAACAAAAACACTAATACTGATAATGATAATATCAGTAATAACTATAATCATCATCATCATCATCATAATGATGATCACACACACACACACACACACACACCACACACCACACACACACACACACACACACACACACACGCACGCACACACTCACACACACACACACACACACACACACACACACACACACACGCACGCACACGCACACACACACACACAAAACACACACACAAACGCACACACAAGGGCGTGCGCGCACATCCCTGCTTCCACAAACATACGCGCACATTTTACCTTAGCATACAATAACTGACTTAGGAATATCAGTTGAATTTGTGAGTAAAACATTCAGTCAATGATTTCGATTTGAAGGCTGGATAAGAATGTAAGTGACTGACTTTATGTGGTGGTGAATTCCAAGTCCTTGAAAAATACAACAACAACAACAACAACTTTATCGATCACGGGGAAAAAAACAACAAAAACACACAAACAACAACAACAACAACAACAAAAACAAATAAACAGAACATGTTAGCACTAAAGAAACAAGTAACCTTCAATCAATAAATAAAAGCGGTTAATGTTCGAAGTCTATACTGACAAGGCACAACCATATCTTCCTGAGCGTGTTATAAAACGTTATCAAAACGTTTGCTACAAAACGTTATCATTCAAATAACTATCATTTCTCACGGGCACTCGTCGGTTTATTTAAATCCTGCTTTTCATCTTTCCATTGTCTGTCTATGAACTCTCTCATCGTGTCTGTCAAGACATATTAGTCATTACAGTGCTTTTAATCAGCCACATATACACATTCATTTAAGCAACAGTTATCACACTCTTTGTGTGTGTCGGTATTGGTTTCAGTATTATTGTCGGTCTCGCTGTGTTACATTATTGCTTCAACCTCTTTGTTCTTATTACCATGTTGTGGTCTTATTTTGTGCTTTAGTAAAAATGTTGTAGAATTGTGTGGAAAGATCAGAAGACAAGACGTTGTCTAAGATCTCTGTCCTTGAGTAATAAGAAATCAAGTTTTTTACTCTCTCTCCCTCTCAGTGAGTGTAGGAAATATATTGTACTGTGGTGTTGTGCTGTGTGTGCTCCCTCTGACTCTCTCTCTTCCAATCTGTTTTCACACACACAAACATCCAGTCGCTAACACACACACACACACACAGGCGGAGACAGACACACACATGTTCGTACGCCCGCACGGGCATATGCTTTTGTGTATTATTGTTCAGCATACACACACACACACACACATATATATATATATATATATATTCAACTATAAACAAAGCTTGCTCTTCTGTCTTAGATTGAAGAAATAGGGGGAAGATAAGCATTCATGTCTGCAGTGGTAGATCATTCTGCCTAACTAACAGTATGTGCTTGAGTGGGTGAATGGGGAAAAATAGAATAAACGCTTCTCAAAATGAGACTTCAGCAAGCTTATAGTCTCCAAGTGGGAGACGATCTCCAATGGGAAAGAAACCCACTAACATATAACTCCTGGTCAGATACCGATATTTCGAAACTTGTTTGTTTTTCCTCAGTGACTGCAGAAAGTGGTAATTTGACCCCTCTGCCTTTTCGCTTTTAAGAAGAATGCTATCCCAGAAAAGGCTGGTGTGCAATACCGTAGTATGTTTGTTGAGTTTTCAAAAAACCAACCAAAGGTGCCACCTAAGAAGCAAAAGAAAATCATGAAAGAGCAAAAACAAGCTACATTTTCTTGTGAAAAGTAGAAAATATAAAAAGATAACCTCTTAAGACACAAGTGCTGAGGGCCAGTTCTTGGAATGAATCCGCAAGGAACTAAATTACAATAAACTAATAAATAACAAAAGGATAAGTACCGAGCACCATTCCAGCAACTTACAGAGCAGCTTGGTGTTGCAATGACTGCAAGAAACATACAACAAACATACTACGGTACACTCACACTAACACACTCTCATATACGCACACACTCCCACATGTGCGTGACGCGCGCACGCTTTTACACACGCTTTCTCAGCCCCTCTTCCTCATACTATCACGTCCCTTTGCTCCCCTTCCTTTTGAAAGATTCGCCTGGTTCGTGCAATTCTTTTTCTTTTTAGCTTCTTGTTTTAAGATAGTGAATTTTATTCACTTCCTTTTTATTCATGTATAAATGTTGTGTGACTCGCCGGCCAGTCAACTCACCACTGAGGAAGGCATTAAAGCCGAAAATTTTGGAAATCTTTTTATCTTGTCTGTTGTGGTTTTTAAACTCTCTGTTATATATATATATATATATATATATATATATATATATATATATATATATATATATATATACATACATACATACACGCACACACACACACACACACACACACACACACACACACACACACACACACACACACACACAGAATCTGAATTTTCTTATTCTAAAACGTATAAATCGGTGCAACATTCAGGTGATCTATGAGTTTGTTTGATGTTCTTGCCACTGACAGCTGTCAAAAGAACTTGGAACATTAATTTTGATTAATTGCTTTCAGCTGCTGATAACGGCTAGGTGACATCACCGTCATGGCAACGCTTGCATCACACCCCTTTATAGGGAATCAATGATGGTTCACTGATGAATCCAGTCATTAACACAACTTTTTCCGTCCGTATAATGTAGCACAGGCACAATATCACTGTGAACCGTTTGACCAGAGAGTCAAGGACTGATAAGACGGAGGACACTGGGAAAGACCAGAACCAAGGGCTCTGTGGGCTGGCTCCCCACTTTGCCTTAAACATGTGGCTACTAAGAATAAAAGGAAAAGATGCTCCCAGGATTCACCGAAAGGGGGAGAGAATGATGAATCCATCGGTGCTCAACCAATCATGACTGCAAATCCCAAACGGACTATGAACATGGACCAAATGGAATATCCATGTGTCTGTGGAAAGCGTTTCGCTACCACCCGTGGCATGAAGATCCACAGAACAAAGATGGGATGTGTGAAGACTCATCCGAATGAGCAGCAGCGCACTGCATCAGCAGATAAGACGTCGGAAGACCAAGGCCAGGATTTAAACCACAGTGCCAAGGACATCCACGCTGTTGGTTCGGATGAGGAATTTGCACAGGCCCTCGATGCCAGGCGCCTGAAACTCAACCTGCCACGAGCAAACGAAACTGAAGATTGGGAGAAACTGGATGCAAAAATCGTCCAAAGACTCGATGCACTGATAGGGAAAAGCACCCTGGAACACAAACTAGCCACATATGGGGACATTGTGTATGCCACATGTAGAGACGCCTATGGAGCAAAACTACCCAAAGAGAAAACACCTCCAAAGAAATCCAGACGCCAAGAAAAGATGGACAAGATCAGGGTCCAAAAGAAAAACCTCAAGATGCAAATGAAGACCGCACTGCCAGCTGAAAAACAAGGCTTGGAAAAACTGTGGAAAGACCTGAAAGAAAAACACAGCGCCCTCAGCAAAGCGGAATCTGCGAGGAAGAGGAAGAGCAAAAAGAAGAAGACACAAGAGCGCTTCTTCAGAGACCCCTTCCAGTTTGCCAGAACACTGTTTGAGCAGCCAAAATCTGGGACCCTAAGTGTGGACAAAGGAGTTCTTGAGCAGCATCTGAGGAAAACATACTCTGACCCACAGAGCAAAGCACCACTCGACATTCAAGGTCTGGTGTGGCCAACCAACCCTGAGGAACAGTTCAATGGCAAGCCTCCAACGTTGGCGGAAATCAAGAAGGTGGTCGACAAAGCCAGAGCCAAATCATCACCAGGGCCAAACGGAATACCTTACCAGCTTTACAAGAAATGTCCCAAGGTGCTGGAGTGGCTCCACAGGCTGCTGCGATCGGCTTGGAGAAACCAGAAGATCAGCGGCCAGTGGATGACGGCAGATGGTGTGTACATCCCCAAAGAGCAAAACTCAAGTGACATCAGCCAGTTCAGGCCAATATCACTACTGAACGTCGAAGGGAAAATCTTCTTCTCTGTCATGGCAGCAAGGCTGACCAAGTACCTGATGGAAAACAAGTACTTGGATGTGTCAGTCCAGAAAGGTGGCATCCCAGGCGTGGCTGGCTGTGTAGAACACGCCACAATGATCTGGGACGCAATCCAAAAAGCAAAAACAGAAAAGAGAGACCTGGACGTAGTGTGGCTTGATCTGGCAAACGCATATGGATCTGTGCCCCATGAGATGATACAGTTGGCTCTTGAGATGTACCATGTGCCAAAGAACATCCGCGACATGCTCAAGAAGTACTTCAATGGCTTCTCAATGCGGTTCTCTACCAAGGAGTACACAACAGACTGGATCAACTTGGAAGTGGGTATTGCAATGGGCTGTGCAATTTCCCCAATACTGTTCGTGCTGGCAATGGAACTCATCTTGAAAGCAGCAATAAACAACGCGAGACAAACAGACCTTGGCGATGGATACAAGATGCCTCCTCTCAAGGCCTTCATGGATGACACTACAGTGATTTCATCCAGAGAAGACGAGACACGTCATGTGCTGGAGAGGCTGGACGACATAGTTGCCTCATCCAGAATGAAGTTCAAGCCAAAGAAATCACGGAGTCTCTCACTGAGGAAAGGAAAAGTGGCCGGATCTGTGGTCTTCAGTGTTGCCAACCAGGCCATTCCAACAGTCACAGAAGAACCAGTCAAGAGCCTTGGAAGATGGTATGATGATACGCTGAAAGACACACAAAGAGCAAAAGAAACCAAGCAGATGGCGGAGGAAGGCTTGGATACCATTGACCAGTGTGGGCTCCCTGGCAAGTACAAGGTCTGGTGTCTGCAGTTCATGCTGATACCAAAGCTCCTGTGGCCTCTGATGATATACGACATCTGCACCAGCATAGTGGAGGCAATGGAAGCCAAAATCAACAAGTTCACAAGGAAATGGCTTGGTGTCCCACCCTGTCTGACTGACATAGCGCTGTACTGTCGCCAGGCAAAGCTGAAACTACCACTGAAATCCATCCTGGAGGAATACAAAGCAGGGAAGATCAGACTTCAAAGCATGCTGGAGGACTCAGGAGACAAGGTGGTAGAAGCAATCAAGCCCCAGCTGAAGACAGGCAGAAAATGGAAAGTTCAAGAGGCGATGGATTCTGCAAAAGAAAGTCTCAAGATCAGAGAAATAACAGGACACACACAGACCAACAGACAAGGACTGGGGGTGACCAAAACTGAATGGTGGTCAAAGGCCAAAGGAAAAGCCAAAAGAGACATGATGATTCAGGAGATGAGAAAAGAAGAAGACCAAAAAAGACTCCAAAAAGCAGTCCAGCAGAGCCAGCAAGGGCAATGGACAACGTGGGAGAATGCACTCCAAAGAAGTCTCACTTGGAATGACATTTGGCGCATGGCCCCTCTCAGGATCAGCTTCATTCTCAGATCTGCATATGACCTTCTGCCCTCAAATGCAAACCTGGTGAAGTGGGGGAAAACAGACGATCCTGCATGCCCCCTCTGCCATGAAAAGCAAACAGTGGAGCATGTCCTAAGCTCATGTAAAGTAGCCCTGGCTCAAGGAAGGTACACATGGAGGCACAACCAAGTGCTCAAAGAGATTGTACAAGTAGTCTGGGCTAGTACCAACACCACAAAAGGGAAAATCAGGACTCCAAAAGCACCCGCAACATTCTTCACGGCAGGAGGCAGCAAATCATGGCCAAGAACAACAGTGCCACTCGAAACATGCAGGCAGAGTCTGCTGGACGGGGCAGATGACTGGGAGTGCACTGCAGACCTCCCAGAATGGAAGAGTCACCCAGAGATCATCAGCAAGAGTGGCATGAGACCAGACATAGTAGTCCACTCTAAGTCAACCAAGCAGCTGATCATGATCGAGCTCATGGTGCCATATGAGAACAGAATGGAGGCAGCTCAAATCTACAAGACTGAAAAGTATGCTGATCTGGCAAACAGCCTGAGGAGAGAAGGCTATCAGGTCAAAGTCCTCACTGCAGAAATTGGAGCTAGAGGGTTTGTAGGTACGTCTGCATACAGCCTCATGAAACAGCTCTCAGTTGCAGGGAGGGAAAAAACCAGAGCCCTGAAAGCAATGGCAGAAGCGGCAGAGAGGTGTTCAAGCTGGATCTGGTCAAGGAGGAACAAAAGTGAACTTCATAAGGCTTAATTTCCCTACAAATATCAGGTGTCCCTGTGGCTCAGTGGTTAAAGCGCGAGTCATTAAGTGGAAAATGAGCATGTCCAGAGGGTCATGGGTTCGAATCCCAGCCATGGCTCGTCCCAAGATGGGAAAAAAAGGGGCAGCAGAGGGACATCCGGAGTCATGAACCGGGTGTGGCCCAACCCCCCTAGAGTGTCAGGAGATAAGGGCCGAAACACTTGCTTGAAGGGGGCTTCTCTTCTGAGGACTCTCTGCTGCCACGCTCTCCACGAGTTTCTTTCTACTAAGACGTAGATATCACCATTCATCGAAGATGATGTTGATGCGAATAGTAAAGTCCAAGTGTTGAACACCAGATCAGAATCTTCGGTCATTGTAGTGGGGTGGGTGGGGTAGTTAGTAACCGCACCATTTGATTAGAGGTAAATTACTTCACTACTTCGAATTTTGTGGCGATGTTAAAGGGGCGAAAATTTCCCGAGATTTTGGGTTGCTTTAAAAGATCTTTTCATTTTGATCGGTAAAATGAGCTCTAGTCATACAAAAGGGAACAAAATCCACTTCACTCATACATTTGCCATGTGAACACCGAATGGAATGTTGTTCCTTACGATCTCTATTTTTTCACCACTGCCACAGATGCAATATAGTCTTTTTTTTCTTTTTTTGTGTCCACCACGCTGTGTTAATGGTTGTCGAAGCTCATCACAAGGAACAGACCTGCATGTATGAGCACTTGCAGTCATCAAATACACGCTAAACTAAAACAAAATCCAGATAAACGAATGAAAACTCCATGAAGAAACAAACTTAGAAAAATAACAATGCCGCCGAACGAAAACAATAAACAAATTACAAGACAAACACGACACGTTTCGACCTGTTTGGTCTTCTTCAGGCAAGACAAACAACATTCAAGACCATGAGAACGAAGAACGAACAATCACTTATCTCCTCAAATTGGGCGCAAAATATATGTGGAATGAAAACGAGGCAGCGGAGAAGGCGACAATTGGGTTGGACTCGAAATAGGCACTGTCTGTGTTTTTAAAGAATGGGCATCACTGTTTCTTCACCTGTGATCCTAACTGCAGTGGACACAAAGATATTGAAAGAAAAGTGTACATTCATTTTACTGAAAGTTTTTTTTTTATTTGTTTGTTTTTGGCGCGCGCAATGTGTGTGTGTGTGTGTGTGTGTGTGTGTGTGTGTGTGTGTGTGTGTGTGTGTGTGTGTGTGCGTGTGTGTGTGTGTGTGTGTGTTCGTTTACATATGTGTGTGTGTGTGTATGTGTGTGTGTGTGTGTGTGTGTGTGTGTGTGTGTGTGTGTGCGTGCGCGCGCGCGCGCACGCGCACAAACGAGTGTGTGAGTGCGTGCGTGCGTGCGTGCGTGCGTGCGTGTGTGCGCGCGTGCGTGCGCCCTTGTGTGTGTGTGTGTGTGTGTGTGTGTGTGTGTGTGTGCGTGTGTGTGTGTGTGTGTGTGTGCACACGTCTGTGTGCGTGTGTGTGCGTGTGTGTGTGTGTGTGTGTGTGTGTGTGTGTGTGTGTGTGTGTGTGTGTGTACGCACGCGTGCATGCCTGTGTGTGTGCGCGCGCGCGCGCGCGCGCGCGTGTGTGTGTGTGTGTGTGTGTGTGTGTGTGTGTGTGTGCGTGCGTGCGTGTGTGTGTGTGTGTGTGTGTGTGTATGTGTGTGTGTGTGTGTGTGTGTGTGTGTGTGTGTGTGTGTGTGTGTGAAAACAGATGGGAAGAGGGACGAAACACACACACACACACACACACACACACACACACACACACACACACACACACACACACACGAGCGCGCGCGCGCGCGTGCGCGCACACACACTTACAGAGAGAGAGAAGAGAGAGAGAGAGAGAGAGAGCACCACACCACAGTACCTTATATTTCTCTGCACTCGCTGAGGTATACAGAAAGAGAGAGAGAGAGAGAGAGAGAGAGAGAGAGAGAGAGAGAGAGAGAGAGAGACAGACAGACAGACAGACAGACAGACAGACAGACATACAGACAGACAGACAGACAGACAGACAGACAGACAGACAGACAGAGACAGAGAGAGAGCGAGAATCCGGTATTGTATACCTATATATATGTATGTATAATATTCACACACACACACACACACACACACACACACACACACACACACACACACACCACACAGAGATAGATAGATAGATAGATAGATAGATAGATAGACAGATAATGAAGTTGAAAATAAAATGAGGCGGGGAACGGTAAACAATAAACAAGTAGGGTAACACTTGCTTCCATAAGAAAACCTAACACAGAGTAACTTTTATGCAAGACTGGCACAGCCTTTTAAACTTGAATAAAGTCAGACAAATACATAGACGAACAATCTAATAGTGGGGGAAAAACAAGCGCAGGCCAACAACCCCTCCGTCATCTTAGTAATGACTTGGCAAAGATTTGAACTTGGGGAGTGGGTGGGTGGGGGGGGGGGGGGAGTGGTGGGGGGGGGGGGGGAGGTTGAAGATGAAGAAAATGGGAACATAAAATTAAGAAGATATATTATAAATATGAAAACTCTTCACTAGCTGCATGAGAGAACCATCGTAATCCATTGAGAGGGATAACGATGGTTCCCTCATGCAGCTAGTGAAGAGATTTTATATCTATAATATATTTTCTTAATTTTATGTTCCCATTTTCTTCATCTACTGTGATGATGGAGGGGTTGTTGGCCTGCGCTTGTTTTTCCCCCACTATTAGATTGTTCGTCTTTGTATTTGTCTGACTTTATTCAAGTTTAAAAGGCTGTGCCAGTCTTGAATAAAAGTTACTCTATGTTAGGTTTTCTTATGGGAGCAAAACATACCCTACTTGTTTATTGCTTATGGTTTACTGTTCCCTGCCTCATTTTATTTTCAACTTCATTTCAATTAAATCAAGGTTATTTGTATTTGTTTCTGTCCGTCTTTGTGTTTGTCTTTTGACCTCCCTTGCATCCTTGGGTGGATCCTCAGGCGTAGGCTCAAAGATTGTCCCCTATATTTTATACTGTTTGCATAATGTCTTTATTTTTTCAGCAACATTTTTTCCTCCCCACACTTTCGTTTTGTTTCACTTACTACCCTTTGTTGGCTGTTTTGGTGGTGCCGTTGGATTCTTTTTTGCACCCTTGGTGGTGAGAACACCACAGTATTATGGACTGTGGTGTATCTCTATTTGACGCCAGGAGCACAGACACAATCAGCCGTGTCTCCCAGATGAGTCCGATCCAGCAGACGAAAGGCCTAGGAGCAGGCAATACAAATAGATCTGCCTTCGAGAGGGATTACGATGGTTTCCTCATGCAGCTAGTGAAGAGTTTTCATATTTATAGTATATTTTCTCAATGTTATGTTCCCGTTTACTTCATCTTCAACCCCTCCCTCGAAGTTCAGAGCTTTGCCAAGTCATTACTGTGATTGACGGAGGGGTTGTTGGCCTGCGCTTGTTTTTCCCCCACTATTAGATTAATCTCAAATAAATGTTAGCAAACCGCTCAGAGAAACGTGGACAAACGAGTCACAAGACAAAACACAACGCGTTTCGACCTCTTAGGTCTTCTTCAGGTGAGACACAAACGAATAAAATAACGAAAATTCACTTATACACGATAAGAATTGCACACACTAATGATGTAAACAGACAAACAAAACAACGAAGGGTAGCAGTCAGTATGAATCAAAGGGTAGCAGTCAGTATGAATCAAAATAGATCTAATTGCAAAGTGAGACGACTGCAGTTGTTTTGTATCACGTCATCAGTGTGTGCAACTGTTATCGTGTATAAGTGAATTTTCGTCATTTTATTCGTTTGTGTCTCACCTGAAGAAGACCTAAGAGGTCGAAATGCGTTGTGTTTTGTCTTGTGACTCGTTTGTTCACGTTTCTCTGGGGGCGGTTCGCTAACATTTATTTAAGATTTGTTTAGATTTCCGCCTGCAGTCGTCTCACTTTGCAGTTACACTATTAGATTGTTCGTCTTAGTATTTGTCTGACTTTATTCAAGTTTAAAAGGCTGTGCCAGTCTTGAATAAAAAATACTCTGTGTTAGGTTTTCTATTGGGAGTAACACTTACCCTACTTGTTTATTGTAGATAGATAATAGATAAAGAATCGAAACAAACAGGTTTAAAACTGCTATGGTTTCGGCTTCAGTGCCTTTGTCAGCGTCAGGGGGTACGCGAAGGTACACACACACACACACACACACACACACACACATATATATATATAGAGAGAGAGAGAGAGAGAGATACAAAAGGCACACACACACACATTACACACACATATATATATATATATATATATATATATATATATATAATGTGTGTGTGTAGACAGGTGTAGACAGAAACAGAGAGAGACAGACACAGAGAGACACAATGAGACGGAGACAGACAAGGAAAGACAGGCAGACAGACAGATGCTTAAACCGACAATACTGGTAATCTAAAATATTGGCGGATGTTCTCCTGTGTATCGTTCTAATGCCTGGCAGATGTTGCGTCTGATGGCCGGCAGATGTCCCTAGCACATGTGCAATCAGTTTTGTGGAAAATACTATCAGGGATATGACTGGAATTTTTCTTTTAATGTTGGGTCTAAGCCCTAACGGTTTTTAGGCCATTTCCAACTTTTAAGTTTCCCCAGCCCTCCCTACCCCCATCCCCATCTCCCCTGCTTTCTCTCTCCCTCCCTGTCACACACACACACACACACACACACACACACACACACACGCACGCACGCACGCACGCACGCACGCACGCACACACACACACACACACACACGTGCGCTTGCAAACATGCACATATAAACATCTTGACGCCAGTGACTGGATCACATCAGCAACTAAAACATGAACTCTGGATTCAAACAGGAATTTATGCAGAAATTCCTCACTGTTGTCACGACCATGTTCATGACGGCTTGAAGAAGCAAAGTCGGAGGTGTCTCTGTAGAGAATTCTGGCCTTGAAGTTTTCTCACCCTGACACATGTGATTTTCCTTGTAGACATTCTCAAGTGGACATTGAATGCTTTCTCAGGAATTGTGCCCATGTTCCCGGTGGTTTGATAAGTTTCTTTGTTAACCTTTACCGGATGACGTTTTTGACTACACAGACCCGATCGTGCGGGTCGCTTAAGACCTACACATTTTGTAGAGGCTTTTCCTGTTGGTTTTCCCTATTCAGATCGCGTGGGTCTTGTAAGACCCACACCTGATAAAGGGCGGTTCAGCAACTTTTTACTCACCCGATGGTGTGGGTCACGTGCGACCCATTAAGATATGTAGATTCTGGGGGAACTACAACTAATTACGCTGATAATTGATTGGGCACATTACATAAAATTTTAGTGACCAACGGCTATTAAGATCGTCGAGGAACTCCTAAGATTTCGTGAGCATAGCTCTATCCGTTCATAAGATGTGATGCTTTTATTGAGTCACTGGGTCATGGAAGACCCAGGAAGCACGGTAAAGGTTAAGGGTATGTTGACAGAAAACATGGATTGCTTGTGCAGGCCATCGAAAACAAACAAACAAGAAAACCAAGCAGCATGCATGGATGCTGAGCTGTGGACAGAGAGCTCAGGAATTTTGTGACCTGTAATTTGTGTAGTTGAAGAGGAGAGGAAAGAAGTCTGGTCGACGGCGCCGTAGCGACAGCGAGGCTCTGCAGGAACGCATGCCTCACAGTTTTAGTCAAAGACACTGAAGGCGACTTGTGTACATTCAACCTGAAGGCTACGGCTGATCAGAGTAAAGAAAAGACCACTCTGTAAGCCAAATGAAGAAGATGAAAGGTGAGGGAAAAAAGGGAAGATAAATATTCTTTAGATAAAAGATAATATGATTATCAATGTACTTTTCTTCTTTCAGGAACATTGTCCTGGTTAGAATAGGGCTACAATGTATTTGTTGAGAAGAAAACAAGAACAGTTTGTGGTTTGCTGTCTAAGTCGACGAGACCTCGCAAAGACTGGAAATTGGTGAAGAATTGTTGTAAGTCTGTGAGGATCAGAACACTATGTTCATGGAAACGATTATTTTGTGGGTGTGGCACTGTGGGTGTGAACTAAAGAGACATTCTTTTCTTTAAGTCTATGAGGACCTTGTTGAGGTATTTTTGAGGAAAATAATATGTATTACTAATCTTTGTGAAAAAAAGAAAATATGTGTAAGTAAATAGTGAAAAAGATTTAGTTGCTAGTTGAAAGAGGGGACTCTCGTTTGGTTTGTCTGTCTGGTTGTTTTGTCGACGTTGCTGAGTGAGAGTCTGATACGCTTACTGGGGTGAATGACAAGAGTTGCTTCTTCTTTGTCCTTTCATTTTTGTCAAATCAAATTTAGACTCCAGAAAGGGTCTAAATTACCATGTTTGAAGACCTAACTACAAGCACAAGGCTCAGAAAGGGTCTCAATTACCATGTTTGAAGACCTAACTACAAGCACAAGGCTCACGAATGAGTCTTCACATAACTGTTGCAGTGGTCCCCAAACAGAGATGTGTCCTTAAACTGATAACATCCATAGACTACTCCCCCTCACACAACTCAGGTCCGATTATTACGCTAAGTGATATCGAAGGCTCAGGAAAAATGGCTTTGTTTGGTCAAGTATGGAATATCATGGTCAGTTTCAGGTTCATGATGAAGAATAGCCACTTGAAAAATGCTCGAAATTTCATGGAATGTTCGGAAACTGTGACGTATATCAAATTGTTACGACCAAGAATCAATCGCCTGTTCTTTGACATTTCATTGGACATATGACAGTGGCTGAAATGAATGGAAAAAAAATGCTGGTCCTGACTAACATCGATCAAAAGAGAGGAAATGTCGACTTCGGTAACAGACTCAAAGATTTTCCTTCCAACAGCTGATTTACAAATCAATCGTATTCATATAACCGTCACAACTTTCCCAACACAGAGACATGCATTCCACTTTTGCAGCTCACTCTCAGAAATCCCATTCCAACAGCTTTGAAAATTGCTCTCTAATCTATATCTCCGACCCCTAAAATGCTGATTGTATAGAGTTAATGAAATCGAAAGGTCGAGAAACATGGCTTAGCACCTAAAGCAACAAACGTGAAACATATTTGTTGAATGTTAAAAAAAATCAAAATGCGCGGAAAATTCTGAAAGGATGGGAATCACGACATATCATAGCCAATCAAAACGTTCGTAAGATTTGACAAGTGATTGCTGGGAGCCTTTTGCACTTTCAGCACTTTTCTGGAACCCAAAGAGACTTCCAGACTTATTATAACAGGCTGTACGTAAGCCATTTGATAAACTAACGTCGAGTGAAACACACATCAAAAGAGAAAAACCAAATGTTTAGATCTGATTAAGAAGTGATGATAGGTGAATCAATCAGTTTTTAAGATGCAGCTAATAATGTTCGTTATGTTCGGGACATTAAAGAAGTGTGAGTAATATTGATGTACTACAACATTTTTGATAATTTTTGTTAAGATACGTGTTTAATCAAAATGACTCTTAAGACTCGAAAAAAATTTCCAAAATTATGTGGTCTGAGTATAAGTCATCCGATAAAACTAACGGCGTGTTGAACAAACACAAAAAAAATCGAAAGCCAAATATGTAGACTTGAACAAACATGCTATACTAAGAAAATTCGATCTAAAGGTTACATATACTGGTTCTCTAAGCTCTACACAGTAAGCGCATGCTCTGAAAACTGTCCGCGTCCCGATAAATCTGCCGTGTATGTTATAGTGAAAACTGCTGGCAGCAGGTCGCCTGCTTACACTACAGTACAGTTCAAATCACAGCACTGGCGCAAAGCCGCTGACAGCACATTCTAACAAGGCTCTGAAGATGCTTTTGGCTAAACAAACTGGCAGTTATTACTGCAGGATCTTCTTTACATTTTTTTTTTAAACAAACGGAGCATTCCCGTCACCCTGATCTATGTATTTTTCTTGTCAGCCTTGATGATGACAGTTTGAAGCTGCTCGTTCAATGGTTCATTCTGGTCATCATCATAGTCTGAAGTGGGAGCTTGCACAGCCAGTCCACTTCACGTATGCTGCAGGTGTTACTCGGTTTTCACGGATGCCAGTAGCAGAGAAGAATTTCTGACATAACATTCTGCAAGAAGCGTCAGGAGAACAGAACTTCCCTGATTCACCAAGCTGTCTGCATGTACACATAAGGCAGGTGGCAGGTGATGTGAGAATGCGTCTTGATCTCAGGAACTGCAGCTGGTAGCTGGAGATGGTGGGGAGATAATGAATGCATGGAGTGTTCCAAGGAAATGCAGGGAAGTATATCAAGAATCTCCATCCTTCAGATATATAACAGAAGCCACCACCTGATCTGGTACCCATGTGTAAATATGCTGTTGGAAACTGCCTTCTAACATCTATCGCATTACCATCAGAGGGACACCAATCATTTTTTACTGAAGTGAGGGTGTGCATAAATGATGAGGAATTCATCAGCTGAAAACTGTCGCACAAGAGGATGAAAAACATCCGTCTCAAAGTCGATCCTGACAAAGTGAAAGTTCCTGACATCGCTGAACAGTTTAAAGCAGCTTCAGAAGGAAATTTTGCTTCAAGAACCCCTCACAAACAACTTGTAACCAAATGATTCGTTTATATCTAGCTAGGGCACAAGTCGGCGCAGAATCTGCCAATGGAAGTAGAAGTCATTGATCACGAGAAATGTTGCGTATGTTTGACGCATAAAGAAATTTGAAATTCTACAAGAAACGTGAGTTGGAAAGGAGAAGCACAGCACATGAAGAGAAGGACTGATCGAGAAATTCAGAAATTCAAAAGAACTCTGGGCTACGTAAAAGTGTTTAGACGTGGACAGTGACGACAGAAAAAGCGCTCAACATTGTAAAAGACTTGAGCAGACAGAAACAAAGCAATCACAGCACCATTCATGACAAACACAACGCAGTAACTATTTTTCGAAGTCCCATCTGCACCAAAATCTGGCACACTGACGAAAGGCCCACAGAACTCCATCACTAATCGTCACCTTTTCCAAGAAAGAAAACCTCCGACACTGCCATAGTTATGACATGGTCAATTTGACCAGCAATGCCACAAAAGTGGGCTGATTTTATTTCTGAATAGATTACAGCTATAATCAGATATCATTGGTTGCGTTTACATCTAGCTAGGGTACAAGTGCGGCATGGCATGGCACGGAATGATTGCATGGCGCTTTGCATTAGCACGGCTATGGCTGAAAACGAGCGACTGTGGGCCATCGTAAATGGGGCACTGGCATCTTCCATTCAGCTCTTTATATTGGCCTTACAAAATGCGGCTTTTAATTTTTCTTCTTTTTTTTCTTTCTTCACGGCCTTGACTCTTGTTCTATGTTCATCAGCCATGACTTTTCCAATGTGTGCAAATATGAAAATACTTCTAGTGCAGGAGTCCAGCTTCTTCTGAATGGCCTTATCAGCCCATACTTGAATGAGGGCTTTTGTTTTTTCCTCTGTCCGGAAACTCAAGGCTGTTTGGAGTGTGGCCACGTTTGACCTGCCTGTGGCTCACTTCAAGAGCTGGGCTATGGCGCAGCACGGTTTTGCACTGAAAAGGTAAAAGTGAGCAGTTGTTGGGGACATGGGCAAGCCAGGCTCTGTGAAAATAAAGTCCCATACTTGAATGAGGGCTTTTGTTTTTTCCTCTGTCCGGAAACTCAAGGCTGTTTGGAGTGTGGCCACGTTTGGCCTGCCTATAGCTCACTTCAAGAGCTGGGCTATGGCGCAGTATTTTTTGCACTGAAAAGGTAAAAGTGAGCATTTGTTGGGGACATGGGCAAGCCAGGCTCGGCGAAAATAAAGTCCCAAAGTAAACATTTCCATCATTTCTGAAGAAGACGAGGCTGAATTTTGCAAAGGCAGAAGTGCTATCAAACAGATCTTTAACCCGCGTACCCATAGCCAAACACATCTCCAACACGAGAAAGTTCTACCTGGTCATCATAGACTTTAAGGAAGCGTTTGATAGTGTCTGGCAGGAGGCGCTGTCAGCTAAAATAAGAAATGTTACAAAAGCTTATCAACACCATTCATTAACTGCACTCCAAAGCAACCTACGCAGCACTCAATAAGGCGCTACTAGAAAGTGGTTTTATACTTCGGTAGGAGTTCGTCTGGGCTGTCTTCAATTTTGTACACTTTTCAATCTACCCTAAGACTGCATCATGATGCACTGGAACATCAGCATTGGGAGAAGAACCGTCACAAACCTTTGCTTTGCAGATGACAATAATGGCCTGCCAGATAGAGGGGAACTTGTCAAGCTCATTGAAAAAAGAATGAAATGTTAACATGATATGGCATGGAAATATGCACCTAGTTGATAGTCACCCACGACAACACCATCAACACTAACATAACTGTCCATTGACAGAATTAAGAAACAGTTCAAATGTACACTTATCCGGAATCCATCATTCTTAATGTTATTCATGCATTTGGAAAACACACTAGACGTGTATTTGGTGAAGATTTATGCCCGAACGGCACGTGGTCTTTGGCGTAAGGCCTTTCTTTCCTTGGGGATAATAAATAGAATTCTGGCCCTGTGAACGAAAGTGTGCAATGCCATGGGTCACACAACTGCTCGTTTCTTGTGGTTCTTTAAAGTGCTCAATGCCATGGGTCACACAACTGCTCGTTTCTTGTGGTTCTTTAAAGTGTGCAATGCCATGGGTCACACAACTGCTTGTTTCTTGTGCTTCTTTAAAGTGTTCAATGCCATGGGTCACACAACTGCTCGTTTCTTGTGGTTCTTTAAAGTGTTCAATGCCATGGGTCACACAACTGCTCGTTTCTTGTGGTTCTTTAAAGTGTTCAATGCCATGGGTCACACAACTGCTCGTTTCTTGTGGTTCTTTAAAGTGTGCAATGCCATGGGTCACACAACTGCTCGTTTCTTATGGTTCTTTAAAGTGTGCAATGCCATGGGTCACACAACTGCTTGTTTCTTGTGGTTCTTTAAAGTGTGCAATGCCATGGGTCACACAACTGCTTGTTTCTTGACCAGCCGCCGTGGCGAAGTGATTAGCGTCGCGGACTCCCGGCTGGGAGGTCGCGGGTTCGATTCCCATCAGAGTCATGTGGGATTTTTCTGCCCCAACCGGCTCCTACACAGAGTTGAGTTTGCTACGGGCTCAGTCGGGAAGACTGGGACCACACAGTCGAGTTTCATCCACTTAATGGATACGTCTCTGAGAGTGTTGCTCAAATTTCCTGACCAACACTGCAGGTGCCTGTATCTCTCGGGCCTGGTTGACGCCGGGATATATTATGAAAGGAAGCGTAGAGTACAGCCCTGTCATGTAGTCTCAGACCGAAATGGAAATCCGTAGCATCATCTTAATCATCCTCATTCTCATTGATCAGAATTAAAAAAAAGTCTCAAATTCTGTGGCCCTTCATGCCCTGCTCTCATGGTGACCTCAGTTTCGATGTTCTCTCCACGTCTGTGGCCTTGGTTTGGATCCGTCGGGGTCACCGGTATTGGCGAGTCCATGGGGGCTGTCGTTGGACGGACGTGGTGGCGCCCTCCAGGGGGAGAGCTCACTCACACCGGCTCCGCGACTTAGCAATTATTGTCGTCAGTAGGGGGCTTAGTAGGTGGTGTCCTGCGTATGTTAGATCAGAACAGGCGCCACAGAACACCACCGAAGGGACTCGGCAGCAGTGCAGTGTCTCCTCCGGTGGGTTGCCTCTTCACGACTTGACATTGACTGATCCCTGTGGATTGCCGGTGCCGGGGCTGCGGCGGGGCCGACCGGGCTGTGGGTGTGGACGGGGTGTCGGAATGAGCAGTGTGGGTGCACTGCCTCTGAGATGGCGCAGATGTTGGGGCGGCAAAAAACAAAACAAAAAAGCTGCTTGTTTCTTGTGGTTCTTTAAAGTGTGTAATGCCATGGGTCACACAACTGCTTGTTTCTTGTGGTTCTTTAAAGTGTGCAATGCCATGGGTCACACAACTGCTCGTTTCTTGTGGTTCTAAAACTCACAACAGTTTTTGAGATTTCTGCATCTTGCATGAATTGTTCGTAATTTTTCGTAACATTCAGCGCATTATTTCAAATATAACAATATTTTTGTGATGAATATGTCTATTTCGGTTTTTTTTAGGCAATACATTGCCTCAGATAACAAAAATGTTGTTTTAAATACCATAATTCCTGGAAGAAAACCGTCGATCACCGGTAATCGAAATTCAAGTGAAAGAACTGAAGAGAGTAAGTGTGCAATGCTATGGGTCACACAACTGCTTGTTTCTTGTGGTTCTTTAAAGTGTGCAATGCCATAGGTCACACAACTGCTTGTTTCTTGTGGTTCTTTAAAGTGTGCAATGCCATGGGTCACACAACTGCTCGCTTCTTGTGGTTCTTCTGCATACTAGGATGAAGCATTCAAACACTTTCCTTTCTTTCCTTTGTGATTACTCTATGGAGAGAGAACTGTTTTGAAGAAACAATCTATCTCTCTGTTTGTCTATCTGTCTCTCTGTCTGTCTATCTATCAACATATCTATTAATCCATCTGTCTGTGTTTCTGTCTGCCTAGCTAGCTAGCTAGCTAGTTAGCCAGCAATCATAAGGTTGGTTTTTTTTTGGTGCGTTGGCCAAGTTGTTTGTCAATGTCTCTAAGTTCTTTGTCGCAACAATTACCATGTGGCTATCTCTCGGATGCTTTGAGATTTAGCGCTTAGGATAGTTGCAGGGTCCGAATCCTAGGTCTTGTTCTTTGCTTATTAGAGAGAGCATTGTTTAAACTGGTAGAATATAATCTATTTCTCTAAATATGAAAGAATGAATTGAAGTTAAAATCTTATACGGTTGCTGGGCTGCCGTTTCAATGAGGTGTCAGATGGATCTAGTTTTATTATCAACTCAGTATTTTCGCACAGACAGCTTTATTCACTACATGCATGGACACAAAGAGACTATTTATGACAATATTTCAAGAAACGGAAGAAAGAAAGAAAGGATGAAAACAAACCCGAAATTCTGGTAATGCATCAGTTTAAATGGCATATATCAGTAGTGCCTCTAATTTTGTATCATTTTTGTGAGCTCAAAAGCATGTTTTCAATTATCTGAGCAGAATTACGAAGGCTCATATTTTCGAGGTCTTTGAGTCACGATCGGCCTAGGCCCTGTGTATATAGTCTACGTCTGTATTGTTTCCACAGGCCTTGCAAGATGGTTTAGGCCAGAGTCGGGGCTACAGCATAGATCAAGTAGTGACATCAAAGTTTGAGCAGATGATAATCGTCCTGGCTCTGTGAAATTAAATTTTGGAATGTGAAAAAGATGATTTTATCCTGGAATTTGGGGTTAGTAAATTAGTTTAATGCCATATGTCAGAATGATGCATGATTTGTGGACTCCTTGTGTTTCTACGCCATTGGTAGGGCACTAGGATTTTGGAGTAAAAAGTCTAGCAGACGACAGGAAATTGAAGGGTCATGTGGATCGTGCTTGCATAGTAAAAAAGAAAAAGTAACGGACATGAGACCTGCCTCAGTGTCAGGTATGGTATGGGTCAGGGGCTGGACTGTGCAGTGAATATGTTGTGGTACTGGCTGATCATCTGACAAAAGCCAGGTGCAGCTTTGAGTATAATAGAGAATATACAGCATTTGGGACCTAAACTGTAACCGTGGACTCGGACTTCTACATTAGTCGATGAAATGGACAGCTGCCCAAGAGGTCTTCTCTTTCTAAATCTTAATTGGCTAGGTCAGCAGTTTGGATTACAAACCATTAAGAATACTCCAGATAAACTTCTGAGTACGAAGTTCAAATGTTGCAATGAATGACGCAATGAATAATCCATGAATGACGGTTCTTGATTTGGCGTCATTGTAGCGTTGACGTCACGCTGCCTTTCAGAAAGTGAGGAAGGTCTGGACCTTTTCCATGAAACAAGTATATCGTACTGAATGTGTGCTCACTTATTTGTTATATTACATGAAGGAAGAAAGTATGGGAAATAAAGAGATACGCTGAGAAAAACATAATAGTGATGGAATGCATACACACCAATATGCAATCATATAATACCTCTAGATGAGGCTGAGATGGCACATGGGTGAAGAGGTGGATAGGGTTTGGGTCTGAGACGGCAGGGAGGGATGTGGGGGTGGGGGAAGAAACAGGAGTTAGATTACAAATCAGCAGGCTCTTATTTCACTGCGCCCAACAACGAATAAATTCAATCGTTTTGCTGTTCAAATTCTCTTCCTTGTATAAAACGCCATCTGCATCAACATAAGATCATCGTCAGATTAAATGTTGACTGACTGAAAACACTCAAAATAACATGTCTAGTGGTTCAGCAGTTGAAGCCAGTGCTTCTCTGGGTCCCGATGGAACTTTCGGGAAAATCTTTCTCTTCTCTTTTTTTCTTCTTCTCTTCTCTCAATCTTGACTAACTGAAGACAATTAAAAAGAATATATCTGATGGAAAAAGAATTTGACTGCACATACATGACATTTTAAAACAATGTTTTCCATGCATCAAGTCTTATTTGGTATTATATACAGTCATGGTGTCTTGTACCTTGAATGCATGTTTTGATCCGAAGGTTATTTTCTCTATTTTCACGCTTAGAATAAACGTTACTTTGAAACAATCAGCATATGTAATGTGATGACAATGGGATCCTCAAAATGTGTTGGGCGACATGAATTTTCTTCTTCTTCTTCTTGCTTAAAAGCTGGTGCACTCAAAAATGAGTAGGTCACCAGCGCGCATGTTAAAAAAAAGAGAGAATGCGACTCGGCCTGTTGACCCCTGGAGAAAAAATTTGGCAACAAGGGGTCGCACATGATATTTAAAAGGTTAAAAGCAATGGCCAGGTTAAGGCCTAGGTAACCATAAAATATATGGGGAAGTTAAGATAGAAAAGTCAATCAATATGCAGATCTCAAGATTGTCTTATCAATTTGATTTTTAAAAGAGACTGCATTTGTGGCAATTTTGATGGCACCCGGCAGTGGGTTCCACAGCCTAACAGAACTAGGATAAAACGAATGTAAATGGCAGTCAATATTTGATGCAGGTATGGCATAAGATTGACCGCCACTCCTGGTGCTACTTCTATTAAATACTAGTTGTTCCATTCGGATATCAATTAGTTTAGCTCTGCCTTTGAAGAAGATATTTAGTGTAATAAAGGCTCTTCTCTCTTCTAAGGGTTTCCATTCTAATTTTCTTATGTTCTTCCTAGTATTCCCTTTCTGTCTGATATGGTTCCCTGTTACGAACCGTGCTGCTCTCTTCTGAATCTTTTCGAGATTATCAATGTCCTTTATATTGTAAGGGTCCCAGGCTGAGCAATCATATTCCAGTACTGGTCTAACCAGTGTTTTATAGCAGTCGTCCTTAACCTTTAGGGGACAATCGTTGATGTTCCTGTATAAGAAAGCTAAGATGTTGTTTGCTTTCTTACATACTAAATTGTAATGTTGTTTCCATTTGAGACGACTGTCTATAATCACGCCTAAATATTTTGCAGCATTGGTTTCTTTAAGAATAGTATTGTGAATAGAGTATTCTAGTCTAGGTGGTGAGCGTTTATTACATATACACAACACTTGGCACTTCTGGGGATGAAATTCCATTTTCCAAGTTCTTTCCCACTCTTGTAAAGCGTTTAGATCTTTGGAGAGTATATTTACAGACGACAATAATTATGTACCCTTAAAGTCAGCATAAATTGTCGCCAGCGACAATCAAATGCTGACAGTAATTTGTGCCAGCACAACGTATGCTGTACAAATCAGCATCTCTTGTTGCTGTCTAGAAAATGTTGTGGCTACAATATTTGCCGGTGACAATATGTCCGTGAAACTTTGCATTTAGCCTATTATCGCAAACAACAATGTACATTAACGGCAATATGTGTCAGTGACAATATGTGCTATAAAATTAGCATTTATCGTTGCTGACGAGAATAATGCTGATGACAGTATGTGTTTAGTGACATTAGGTGAAATGAGAATCCATGTATATAGTCACTGGCATATATTGTCGCAGGCAACAATATATTTTAACGACAATATGTGCTGGCGAGAACACGCTCCATAAAAGCTGGCATCTGGTATCGCCGGCGAAAAGTTATGTAATTTGTGCTGGATTCAGAGTGTGCTGTGAAAGTCCGCATCTGTTCTCACCGACGATTCTCTCTCTCTTCTCTCTCTCTCTCTCTGTATGGGGGGTGGGGGGGGGAGGGGGTGCTAACGTGGAGAGGAAAAAAGGGGGCACGTTTTGTAACCTGCGCAGACAGGGTGAATCACAGGATAGAAAACCATAGGGAATTTAACACCAGTGTCCATTCATTGAAGTTCAGTGATGCATGTGGAGATGTGGAACACCTTTTCAATCAGTCCAGTGTAAACATTATCATCATGGAGGTCAACGTGTCATCATGTAAGGCTTTGAATGGTATGACATACTTAGGAGAAAACCAAGGAGTCGTCTACGGGGTTTGTGGAAAATTCACCCTTTTCTGTGAAAGAAAGAGTCTGGTGCCACCAGGTTCGTACGCACGAGCTCAAGTCCGACGCTTGGCTTACTGGTGTGGTTCCAGCAAGTGGGTTGTACAAATAAAGGCATGCTGGAGACGAAGGAATGTCATGATCTCCTGCGATGTTCATGGGCTTGAAGAGATGTTTTTCTATTCGGACACAAACTGCTTGCAAATCAGAAGTAGGAACAAATCTTTCATTCAAGTTGAGATTAAGCCAAGTAAAAGAATTACAGTGGTTATAGCATACGTTTCTGAACATTCGGGATATGTTATAGTTCCATATATTCCTGACATATACGTTCACGAAAAACTAGAATTACCGTATGAGAGTGTGATCATGGTCAGTGTTCAAGAGACATACCAGCCTCGCTTGTGTTCTGACAGCTGGAAGTTGAAAGTGGCTTACAGAGAACTGGGTACATCCATTCAACATGTGACAGACATGTGTATCGATTGTTTTGCACCGGCTGTCATCTTTGTCACATCATATCTTCAATTCATGTTTCAATTTGTGTACGCTATTCACAAACATCTCAAAATATACTTTGCAGTCATGACCTTGAGCGACTCTCCACAGAAATTGCCCAGTGGCCTGTTCAACTGCTCTGTAAGGAATTACATTAAATTTCAGGAACATGTGCATTGTAATCAAAAGCCTGAATGTGAGGATGGTCGGGATGAGACAGAGCGTTGCCCGTTTAGTAGCTCTGGATGCCAGGGTCTGGTGGCTTCACGTTACAAATGTTTTAAATTAATCACACACAGTCTGTTTCAAAATCATTATTCGTTTACTCGCGTATGTCAGGATAACAAGGGAACACTGGCAACACTGAAAAGTAAAAGGGAACAAGAAGACTCACTTCATATTTTGCGAAAGTTCAGCATCTTTTCGATCATAATAGGGTACAAGTCAGGCTGGCATCAAACACTTTTTATGTATAGTAGATTTCGGAAATGGTCTGACAACACCTTAATGTATGTTATGGGCCCAAAATTTTCTTTCCGGTTTACACCGTACCGCTATTTACCAACACGGCAGAGTAAAATACTGACGGTTGAGAGATGGAAAACCAGACAAGGCACTGTGGCAACTAGCTATACCGCATTATGTGAAATACCGCTGCCAAAACCTCGCACGTCTCCTTCACTTATTGCACTGGCTCGTTTTGAACACCTTCAACTCATCACAGTGCCCACACTGCAATGTTTACTAGCCTGTCCAAGCAACCACAGTGTACACGTGTTCTTGTCATGTGATCCCCAAAGTCATTGCAAGAAAAGCTGTTTGTTGGTTTCAGTGTTCCCCAACATGACCGATCAGCCGAAGACTGGTCAGGTTCTTTCTGAGGGGGGTGCATTCCCCATCTATCACATGTTTAGATGTGATGATGACAGCACCACACTGCAGCACACACTGGTGTGTGACTTCCGTTCAGACTGTCAAGATCACAGTGATGAAGCTTTCTGTGAGCACCAATTACATCAGGGGTTCAGGTGCTATGATTCTCAGTACGTATTACACAGCCAACGGTGCAACCAGTTCTCAGACTGTGCAGATGATTCAGATGAGAGGGACTGTCCTGAACACTCTGATAACCCGTGCCCCCACTGCACTCACGTCAATGACGAGGACATAAAACAACGGCTGTTTATCAACCTGGATGGCTCTGGATATTTTACATACCAAATCCTGAAAAAGGATGACTCATGCCCTGATATCCATTTCCAATGCATAAGTGAACCGTTGAATTGTCTGCCTGTCTACACCAGATGCAATGGGTTTTCAGACTGTACTTACGGAGAGGACGAACAAGGCTGTGAGACAGTGACATGCGTTGGACTGTACCACTGTCGAGCTTCTACAGTGTGTCTCTATCGTGACCATCTCTGTGACGGCTGGGCCCAGTGTCCACAACGAGATGATGAACTGATGTGTGACTTCACCTGCCCTCAAGGCTGTAGGTGTCAAGGTCACTCATTCCTGTGCAGTGACGTATTTCCTGCTGAAAGCTATCCTCACCTACGATACCTGGACGCCACAGGTTCCCGGACCTCACTGAGTGAGTTGACACATAATGTCTATCTTATTCACCTTCGTTTGTCTTATTGTGAAATTGTCAATATTTCACAAATAAAGCTTAGTAACCTTTTATCTGTAGATTTTACAAATAATCAGATAAAAACAATAAATATGGATGTCTTTTGTGAATTGCCACATCTAAAAACTCTGCAAATGATGGATAATCCCATTACCCAAATAGTTCAGACAGAATTAAAACGAATATATTATGCACTGAGGACAGTGGAAATGTCAAATGTTCAAGTTAACATACTGGGCAATCTGTCATTCGCATTTCTACCCAAAGCAAAGCGTTTGAATTCATCTTTTTCTATCATTGAATCCATTGATTTTCTGGGCTTTAAAAACATGCCTCTGTTGTCTGAACTGGATTTACGAGGAAATCCAATAATTCGCTTTCCTTTGGATTTATTTTCAAAGTCCATTCATTTAAGCAAGGTGTTTTCTCCAAACTATAGATTTTGCTGCCCGGACGTACTTCCTCAACAGCTGAATGAAATAAAGTGTTCAGCACCTCAAACTGTACTTTCATCATGTGCAACATTACTACCAACAAAATTGTACATTGTTTTCTTTTGCTTCCTGAGTGTTTCTGCTGTTTTAGGGAACTTGCTTTGCCTCGTTGTTTCAAGCACAGTCAGGAACACATTTGCAAACACTTTCGTGACAGCCTTTGTCTATCAACCATTTGCTAACATTTGCATGGGAGGTCACGTCAGCATCACTTTAGCAGCAGACAACTTGTTTTACGGGCAGTACCTCCTCATGGAGAAGTCATGGACCCAGAGTGGAACCTGCAAGGTGGCAGGGTTCCTTTGCATTCTGTCCAGTGAAGTGTCCATTTTGATTCTTTGCTTCATTGTGCTAGATCACTTTGTCGTCTTTTGTTGCCCCAAAAGTTCCCTCAGTATTGACGAACGTTCGACAACTAAAGCCTGCACATCGACATGGTTTGTGGGCGCCTTGTTGGCGGTCATACCTCTTCTTCCAGGCCGGTCACACTGGGGTCTTCAAGGTCAGTCTGGTCTGTGCCGCCTGGCTTTGTCTTATTACTACAACGCTTACCAAAGTTTTAGGTGGTTTGTTGTAATTGTGATGATGAACTGCATTTTTTGTTTGTTTATCGTTGTCGGTCAGTTTGCTATTTACAGGCGAACCCC
>CM065735.1:9173677-9181177 GCA_033310375.1 Conus canariensis
AAGTGGGGTGACGCACGCGGAAATTGAAACAAGAGCCCAAAACAAGATTACTGGGCCGCCAAACAAAGGAACAAATTACGAAATGAAAGCAACGCGTTTCGACCTGTTTGGTCTTCCACCGGCAGGACAAACAACATTCAAAACACTGAAAACAAAGGATTAGCAGACAGTCACTAAAGTCTGTGTCCTTTGATTTAATCGTTTTGAGGGTCATTGACTTTGCCAGGAGAAGATCCAGTACCTCGAAACGCGTTGTATTTGATTTGTTATATGTTCGTTCGTTTGTCAGCCCAGTAATTCTGTTGTTTTTTTTACATTTGTTAACATACATGTTTGAAGATATTATATGTAATAGCTGCAACGAATATGAAGTTACATTTTGTCAAGATCTGACCGTTCAATGTCCATTCTACCTAGCAAAGGTGGAGAGATGAAATAATAGATAACTAGAAATACAACTAACTTAAACACATTCACAGTGAAGCATTATGCGTAGGCTTATTACGTTAAAATATTACGTCAAGCTGATGACGCACGATTTTCCATACATAAGCGCTGGACCAAAGAGATTTCAATCACCAAGAGGGACGACTGATGCGAAATCTTTAAGCACGAGGACTGAGTATTGTCCCTTTGGAATAGGAAGGAACGGAGACGAACGAGGCCAAGGCAAGGAGGCAAAATGGGCGAACAAGAAAAACTGATCAAGACAAGCGAAGACTTTTGCAGGGCTATCGGCTGCAGAAATGTACAATACAAACCTGTGCATTTTATGTCAGCAAGTTTATTAAACTCAGTTTGAAAATATGCATTTATGTTATTTAATTCCGTTTGAAAGTATGAAGTTTGATCCTACATAAAAAGTGAAATGCTTAACGTTATAATATTTTATTTGATGAGGTTACTCTAGATATGCAGTTAACTCTGTGGATAAAATGCCTGACTTGAGATCTGATGATTAACGGTTTAATTTCAATATTGGGCAGGTTTTTCTTCTTCTTTTCCCGCTCACCTCATCCCTTGCTCCACTTTTGAGTATTCTGTTAACAATTTTTCTCTCTCATTCATCTTTTCTGTTGTCTTTTTTTTTCCTGGTCATATTTTTCTTTCTTCTTTCATGTATTAGTTTTCTGTTCGCGGGAAGTAGCATTTCAGTTAAGGTATATCTTTTCAAGATTAAAAGAAAAAATCAAATAAAAGAGTTGTAGAGTATGCATATACAACATTTTACACAAAATAGTTAGCGAACAGAAATAGACAAATATTTGAATTCAATTCAGGTTATTAAGGCTGGATTTGACCGGTACATGCAACAGAACGAGGTGGTCGGGCTAAGTGGTTTCTTTTCTAATATTAAAAACAAACAAACAAACAAACAAACAAACAAACAAAAAACAATGAAAAGACGAATTTTGGTAATAGACCTGTCTAGAATTTCAGTATAACAGCACATTTTTAATCATGCTGCAAATCCACAGTTTGATGAGTGTAGATGCTTTCCATTCATTCATAAACATTTCTGAAACATTTATGACGCATACATTAGTAAACTCCTAACGGTTTGAGTTCACCACACCTAGTAATTATCATACGTAGAAGAGTAATTGTATCCACATAACAGGCTAAGGGTAAAGAATACGAAAAGTCAAAGATGGAACCATTTATGTTCGTATTTAGTCAAAATACTACACAATACGCTTAACACGCACACAAAATTTTACCTCATGCAAATGATCCTAATTCTTTTTCTTTTTTTTTTTATTGTTATAAACATTTTATTTTTTCTCTTTTTGCATAAACAATGTACACACATATTATCATCAGCAAATCTAACAAGTACAAACAGTATACAAACATAGAAGCACAAACAAATTGGGCAAACCCCCCTAGCTCCAATTTCTGCAGTGAGGACTTTGACCTGATAGCCTTCTCTCCTCAGGCTGTTTGCCAGATCAGCATACTTTTCAGTCTTGTAGATTTGAGCTGCCTCCATTCTGTTCTCATATGGCACCGTAAGCTCGATCATGATCAGCTGCTTGGTTGACTGAGAGTGGACTACTATGTCTGGTCTCATGCCACTCTTGCTGATGATCTCTGGGTGACTCTTCCATTCTGGGAGGTCTGCAGTGCACTCCCAGTCATCTGCCCCGTCCAGCAGACTCTGCCTGCATGTTTCGAGCGGCACTGTTGTTCTTGGCCATGATTTGCTGCCTCCTGCCGTGAAGAATGTTGCGGGTGCTTTTGGAGTCCTGATTTTCCCTTTTGTGGTGTTGGTACTAGCCCCGACTACTTGTACAATCTCTTTGAGCACTTGGTTGTGCCTCCATGTGTACCTTCCTTGAGCCAGGGCTACTTTACATGAGCTTAGAACATGCTCCACTGTTTGTTTTTCATGGCAGAGGGGGCATGCAGGATCGTCTGTTTTTCCCCACTTCACCAGGTTTGCATTTGAGGGCACAAGGTCATATGAAGATCTGAGAATGAAGCTGATCCTGAGAGGGGCCATGTGCCAAATGTCATTCCAAGTAAGACATAAAATTTAGCTAGCAGCATAATAAAGTCAAATGTACTGTCTACCTTGTAATGGTCATCACATTCAAATAAGATTGTGTTTTCTGTTAGTAATAAGTTTGTGTTGGCACACTTTTCGTTTACCGAATCCTGAAATGCATTCAAAAGTTTTTCACTCGATTGCATGTCCAAAAAACATGGTGTATACTTTCTTTTTGTTCATGACAAAAGGAGCATTTGTCAGAGTCAGTTAATTCATTTTCTGTAAGATTGCGTTTGTACCTAAAATTCTGTGAATCAATCTGATTTGGAACCATTTCATTTAACATCTTTTATAAGTCCAATCTTCTTAAATGCTTTGTGCCAACACACTTCAGATCCAAGTTTCTCTCTCCACTTGCCACAACATTTGGGTTCAGTTGTATCTTGCGTTAATACATCGTAACAATAACTATCTCTTCTAGGAGCTGAAGAAATAGCTTTTAATAATTTGTTTGAATAATTCCAGGTCTTGTAGGTTAGTTCCAGTCCTACCTGTCTTGTATATTTTCTAATAGCACATATGAGCCTAAGAAAAGTGCCAAATTCACTCAACACGCCATACTTTTCCGTGAAAGTTTGGAACGTTAGAAAGTTGCCATTATCGTCCTCCAAATTTCCGATAAAAAGAACGTTTTTTTCTGATCCAGTTGTTATAATAAACTGAATTTCCCTCACTTTAATGTGACTGTTACAGAACACTGGTCAGAACAGAAATCTTCAATAGTTTTGACATGATTTACTTCTCCAAATTCTCTATACGCTTTAAATACATCTTTCCAAAATGCGATCTTGTTTTGGCAAATCAGACCCTAAGTTTTCAATTATGGCAATAGTTGGATACTGAAGACACGGAAGTTCTTTCCATTTATGGCTGCTTGATTGTATTTTACGAACCCATGTCAGTTTTAATGCATTCAAGTATATCTTAATGTTGGGTATACCCCGGATTTGATACTCTTTACAGATGTTTTCCTATTTATTCTATCGTTTCTTTTATTCCAAATAAATCTGTACACTAACTTTTGAGTTGTATCACAAATCTGTCAGATGGATTTGGTAGAAGCATCCATAAGAATATAATTTTTGACAGCACAAGTGACTTAAGAACTGTCACTCTTCCGAGTGGAGTGATTTGTCTTTTTAACCATACTCTGCACAGCACTTTTATTTCATTGAACTTTTGCTCAAAATTTACAATGGCACATTCTTTTAAATCATTTGTGAACCATACCCCTAGTATTTTGAAATATTCCGGATTCCATTCCATTTGCAAATGTGGCAAAAAAAAATTCACTGATGAATCCCGTATACTTCCCAGCTACAATGCTTTCGTTTTTTTTTTTTTCTTTCTGTATTTAACGTAAGCCCAGAAACTTCCAAATTTCTCAAAGGTACTAACTGATTCTTCAAAAGGTATTCTGTCTCCTTCCAGAGTAAGCTCAGTGTCGTCTGCATACTGAGATATTTTATTTTCGATGTTTCCAAATTTAATACCTTTAATGTTATGAGAAAAAAAATTTTGAAAGAGAGGGTGTTAGTTACCGCCAATGACATTGACAAACAAAGCACATGACAAGACACGATGCATTTCAACCTCTTGGGTCTTCTTCAGGCGAAAAAATAAATCACATTTAACATTTAAGACAGTCCATGTGGTGGACAACAACAGATGAGTCATTTTCGTTCTTTGTTTGTACTGTCTTAAAAGGAATTAACTTCCCTCGCAATATCATTGTCTTTAGTTAACGTTATACCACCCTTGGCGGTAAGTTTCATTATATGCTTACTAACATTGTTACGTTTTTCAAGACTGCAAAAATATTTTGTTATTTTTTCCCCTTCAGCTACCCACCTTGCCCTTCCACTCTTTTTTGTCTTAGATTGATCAGCTCTTGTTTGTTATGTTCTACTTCTCTGCTCTTTTCATCACTGAGTAAATCTTCTCTTTCCAGTTGTTCTATATTTGTTTCAAGTTCTTTTTTCTTTTTTCAAAACATCCTGTTTCTTCATTGTTGCATAGGAAATAGTTTTCCCTCTAATTTTCATCAGCAGCGTATCCAGAAACAGCTGATCTGAGATACCAAACTGCAGCTCAGCTTTTGGCACCTTTTCCAAGGCCTCACGATAATAAGGCAGGGCTATGTATTCTTCAGTTACCTCCTTGATCACATTGTTTATTTCTTCTACATAATTTATGTCCTTTATTAGAGAACTATTGAATCTTCCGCAGTAAATTTCTCTTTTCTTCTTTACCCCATTGCAAAGACAATGATACCAAAGAGTGATCGGTTCGCTAGCCTCGTAGTATGTCCACGTCAGTAACATAACTTCACAATATATCCGAAATGAGAAAATAATCCATCCTACTCTGCTGAAAGGGCTAGTTTCTCCTCCATGCATATCTTCTAAGCTCGGGATTTAATTCTTGCCAAATATCTACGAGGTCCATATTATCCATCATATCATCTATCTGTTCTTGTGCTTTTGCATTATTGTTGTGTTTGTGGTTACAACAATCAACAGCAAAATGTCGTACAGAATGCCAGTCTCCCACAATAATCACCTTTTCAATCCCTATTTCACCTTTTCAATCCCTATTTCACCTTTTCAATCCCTATTTTGCGAATGTGCTGTTCTTATGTAATATGAAAATCTGGGTCATCACGATTAGGTCCGTACAGATTCACAATCAACAATTCCGTGTCCATTGCTTTCAATGACACAAAAATTGAATTACCAACTGGGTCTTTGTAAATTTTGTTCAAATGGTAATGAAAGTTATTGTTAAACAGTATAGCAACCCCACGGGATTTAGAGTTGTGTATGGCAAAATAACATTTGTAACCCCATTCCGCTTTGATGTAAGCTTCTAGTTTAGGATCAAAGTGAGTATCTTGTAACAAATATATTGAATAAGATTTTTCCCTCAGATAATTAAATACGTCTCGACGAGTATTTCCAAGACCCTGACAGTTCATAGACCCAATTTTGATTTTTCTACAAGCCATTATTTAGGAAGACAAATGTATACCTCATAAGAACATCTGTATGCTCTCAACATCCAGGTTAAGCTTACAACAATTTCTGTTTTTCACAGAGCACATCAAAAATGAAACGATTTCTCCAGCAGCATATTTGGCGAATATAAACAAAACTGGAAAATGAAATCCATGTTACATACACTATACACATCTTCACAAAAGCACAAACCCACATAGCACGATGGTGAAAAATCAGTGGTAACAAACAGTAGAATTGTCGATTCGCTGGCAAAGTTGCACATAGCAAACACACACCACTGACATAGAAACACAAACGAATTATACACAAGCATTGAATATTACGGTGATGTGATCATTGGTATGAACAGTGCAAACAAAAGCAATCATTGTTAATGTGATTCATAAATTTGTAGAGGACACTAAATAGCTATCACCAATAAAGGAGGAAAAAGACAACCAAAGAAGACAAGAACAAGATTCTTTCTAGCCGAACGAAGTTAAAGGAAATCCTACCCATCCATGTTGATCTTACTGATGCGCGGTCTCCAGAGATCATACTTCCCAAATGGTCCAAATTCCTTAAATGTTGTGACACTAAGGGATTCCATATCTTTCTGATAAAATCATATAGTGGTAGTTATCAATGCAAGACACTATGTGACTACCTAAAGCGAAGATGACGAACTACTACCGGAACATCTTGTCAGCAATACCTGTCCTTTAACAGACAGTCTCCGTGAATGTGTGCAAGATTTTCAGCTTTTGATTTGAACTCAACAACATCATGGAACTTGAGGCAGAAGGGAAATCAAAACTGAGATTACCTCAGAACAGGACAGAGATGGGTATGCAATCTGTGACCTTTAAAGATCCAGGCAGATGAAAAATGAAGGTGATGATACTATGACTTTCATTGTGTTTTACAATCATACTAACAGCTATAACGGCCCATAACGGGTTTTCTTTTTTATGGAATGTCTCAGAAAGTACTTGGCCGATCTTTCTAAAAAATTGTAGGCATATTGATTATGGGTCATTGATGATGCCTGATGTTTTAGTTTTCCGTTATATCCGTTACTAACGGCTGTAACGACCCATAACGGTTTTTCTTTTTTATGGAATATCTCAGAAAGTTCTTGGCCGATCTTTCTGAAAATTTGTAAGTATGTTCATTATAGGTCACAGATGATGCCCGATGTTTACCAGAATAGCCATTACTAACGGTTACACCAGCCCAAGACGGTTTTTCCTCTTTATGGAATATCTCACGTGTATTCAGGATAAACTGGGAGTACGTTTACATGCTTTGCATCTTGTTTTGTTGTTGCCGTTGTTGTTTTTGTTTGTTTCTTTCTTTCTTTTTGGTTTAGTGGTCTGATGTACACGTAGAGCAAAGAATTTGTTACATAACATAGCTGTCCGACTCTCACGTGTACAAGGTCGCATAATTCCATTTATGAAACTTTTGCATATACTGTGCGCGCGCTAGAGAGAGAGAGAGAGAGAGAGAGAGAGAGAGAGAGAGAGAGAGAGAGAGAGAGAGAGAGAGAGAGAACTCGTGAACTCGTGATTTTAATGTGAGGCCTCCAGCCTATCCACATGTGACACCTAACATGAAATTGTGTATCCTATTGAAAATGAATGATCTATACAGGAAATTTTTTTTTCAAAAGGAAGGATGCTCATTCAGCGATAACAAAAGTAACAAACTTTGGTTTATAACATTTCATTACAACTGTTCCTCTCTACAACGTAAAGCGTAATGTACAAACATAGTAACATCTCTCACTATGACAGCATTTTCGTTTTGCATTTGTGTCTTCAACTGGACAGGAAAACTATCTTTATAGTGTTTATGAATATATTTTTCTCGACCATTTTTGTAACTTGGACATTTTAGAAGAAAATGGAGAGAGAGAGAGAGAGAGAGAGAGAGAGAGAGAGA
>CM065735.1:9191177-9198677 GCA_033310375.1 Conus canariensis
AGATGCCACGTCTGTACTTGATCCCATCTCTTTCATTTAGAAAAAAAAAAATCCAAGAGTGCTAGTTAGTATTTTTCAACTCTCTCCCTGAAAGAATTCACAAGATTTCACACCACAGGAATTAGAGCCTAGACAGAGAGTGACAGACAGGAGAGAAATAGGAGCGGAAAGGTGGGCGGGGATGTGGGGTGGGGTAGGGGTTGGGGTGGGGGAGAGGAGGGGAGTAGCCATCTGACCGCGTTCGTCCGAAAAGTGCGACCTTCTGTGGTATCAGAAAGAGAGCGTGTTGAAAAGCGCGGGTCTGGAATTGCATGAAAATGCAAAATGCTTACGTCAAAAAGAGCGAATGTTAAGCATTTTGAATTGTGTGCGGTTTTTTTCTTTTTCTTTTTTTTTCCACAGCCTGGCCGATTTCTTGATGTTCCTTCGCTCGTCTTTCTCTTTCCACATAAGTACTGAGTTTGAGATTTATAATTTGTAGTTTAAAATGAGTGAACAGCGTGAATAAGATCAGAAGAATCTCTTGAAGTGTTCTTTTTTTCCCTCTGTTGTTCTGGCAATATGGAAATCCTGATCTATGCGTTTATATTTCAGCTAAAGTGAATTCCAAGCGCACGGTTTCAGTTCTGAGTTTTAGGTTGGACAAAATGAATGATGATTAGGAAAGAATTCGCCAAAACAATTTCAACTTTTTTTTTCTTTTTGCGCACAAGGATTCGGGTGAAACGTGGACTTAGTACTGAAAAACCATATTCGCGCTTTTTGACACTGTTCAATATCTAAACTCGCACTTTGGAGCTCGCACTTTTGCACTACTCGCGCTTACAAAATATTCGCGCTTTTGCACTATTCGTGCCTTTATAATAATAATAATAATAATGATTACTTATGGCGCATAATCATACATCATAAGCCGTAAGCGCTTACAAATGCAGAAAAGGTTAAAAAAAACAAACAAAAAAAAAACAACATAAAATGAAAGCAATAAGGTGAAATTGCAATAAGTACCATACACCTACAAACAAGGGTGCATATTGACATACCCTCACGGACACTCAATCACACACACACACACGCGCGCACGCGCGCGCCACACACACACACACACACACACACACACACACACACACACACACACTCAACACGCGGTCCCACACACACTGTCTCACAACAGCGGACACAACGGCAGCGTGCACACACACACACACACACACACACACACACACACACACACACACGCACATGCGCGCGCGCGCGCGCGTCTCAGAATCAATTTGATGGGCAAGGAAAAGCGAAGAAAGAGCTGTAATTGATAGGTGAAGAGGATTGTTTTAAGAGATAACTTGAAGGAAGACAGAGAGTTTGAACTACGCAGAGATACTGCGAGTTTATTCCAAGAAACCGGACCCTGAAAAGAAAAAGAACGATCGCCATAGGTTTTAGTTCGAAATCGAGGGATTTGGAACAGAGTGTTGTTGGTAGTACAACGCAACTGCCTAGAAGGAACATAGAGATGAAGGAGATCAGAAAGGTAGGAAGGAGCTAAGCTATTCAAAGATTTAAAGCAGAATAAGGGCAGTTTGTAGTCCATTCGTTTTTCGACCAGCAGCCAGTGAAGAGAAAGAAGTAAGGGAGTGATACTGGGAAGATCTAGGTTTTCTAAGAATCATACGAGCCGCATTGTTTTGTACTTGCTGAAGACGACTGAGAAGATTCTGGGGACAGCCAGCTAGAAGAGAATTACAGTAACCAAGTCTTATTAGTAAATTACTTCAGCCACTTAAGCTAAACAGTGCTTAGTGTTTTAAACGCCTTTTATAAACACACCCCTATTTCATTATGAGCGAAATAGAGTGAGGGACAGAGTGAAAAGGACAGACAGACGGGCAATAGACAAACAGACAGACAGACAGACGGACGGACGGACAGACAGACAGACAGACAGACAGACAGACAGACTCACAGACTCTCCAGCCAGTGCGTCGTCATGGAGGTGAAGATGACATCACATGTGCTATCGGGGACACATTGGTTGTAGAAACTGATGGCGGTTGCCATGGGGTACACTTGACAGAACTTGGACATGTAACTCGTTTCGTCTACAAGGACATTGATCACAGAATCCGCCATGAAACAACGTTCACAACGCGAGTGGTCAACAGCAGAGATCTCCGCCAATAGTGACAATGTGACTTGGGTGATTGAGTGTTGCGTGGCCCTGATGTACTGCGGTCAGTTGGGATATAAACGTAATGGATTGAATTGAGAGCGCAGTAATTCGGAACACGCACTACGCATGTACACATGCATCCATGTTTGCATCGACGTACACGTATGTACGCTTGGGCGGATACTCGTGCATGTTTCCCCTCCCCTTCCCCTTCTCATCTCGCTCACACACACACACACACACACACACACACACACACACACACACACACACACACACACATACTCAGCGTGCACTAGGAGAGGAGATGGGCACCGCTAGGCCTTTCCAACAGTTCAGCAACATTCTGTGCAGATTACTCTAACAGCAGCAACATCGTGATTTATCTGTCAGTCGCCCCCTCCCCACCCCCTCCATCTCCCACCTCTACGACTCTAGGAAATGCTGAATAAATTCAGACCCTATCTCAAGACTTTAATTGTCAGGAAAACCCTTAAAATCTGTAAACACAACATAGTAATCATAAGAAGGAGGATCAGGATTTACTTTGGGGCCATAATTAATCTGGGCCTGTATAATAATGATCTTATATTGGCACCTTTTCAGACTGATGCAAACATGAACCTGTTCTGTACTATGGATTTGTTTATTGTCAAGCAAAAGCATGTCACTGGCGCATAGTTTAAACAAATCAAGGTTGGTTCTGGTGTATCTTTGGACAACTATATGGTTGTGGCTGGAATAGCTGGCTGGTTAGAAAAAGAAACACCCGAAGGTGCGAGTGGGACCCAGAGCAGCACTGTCGTCAATTGCCGAACAATCCTGCACCATCCTTGGAAGCCCGTGCTGAGTTCACATAGAGTGCAGGCACGCACAGGGCATTCCATTGAGCCGCCAAGGGACATAACTGGTCCCCGGCAAATGCCATTGTATGACTATTGGATGTAATACGACAGGACCTCCTCAACGTGCCATGGGCATCCCGCAGCCTCACTCATGGTATATCTTTGGACAGCTCTATGGTTAGGGTTGGAAAAGCTGCCTGGTGGTGGTGCGGTCTTTGGACAGCTCTATGGTTAGGGTTGGAATAGCTGGTTGGTGGTGGTGCGATCTTTGGACAGCTCTATGGTTAGGGTTGGAATAGCTGGTTGGTGGTGGTGCGATCTTTGGACAGCTCTATGGTTAGGGTTGGAATAGCTGGTTGGTGGTGGTGCGACCTTTGGACAGCTCTATGGTTAGGGTTGGAATAGCTGGCTGGTGGTGGTGCGATCTTTGGACAGCTCTATGGTTAGGGTTGGAATAGCTGGCTGGTGGTGGTGCGATCTTTGGACAGCTCTATGGTTAGGGTTGGAATAGCTGGCTTGTGGTGGTGCGATCTTTGGACAGCTCTATGGTTAGGGTTGGAATAGGTGGTTGGTGTGGTACGATTTTTGGACAGCTCTATGGTTAGGGTTGGAATAGCTGGCTGGTGGTGGTGCGATTTTTGGACAGCTCTATGGTTAGGTTGGAATAGCTGGTTGGTGGTGGTGCGATCTTTGGACAGCTCTATGGTTAGGGTTGGAATAGCTGGCTGGTGGTGGTACGATACGATGATGCCGTGGGGTAGAAGGTTCCACTCACCCGCCAGCCACATGAAGAGACTGGGGAAGTCGTTGTCCTGCTGATCCTCGTAGATGACCTGCACCGGGAAGTCCTCCCCACGTTGGTCCTTCACCTGGCCTGGACCACAACACGGCTGTATTACGTACAGACACGTCACGTGGTCAACACAGTTGCCATGGTTACCACCTTCATGTCTGATGTCATCCTCCGGATTATCCATTATCATCATCTATAACTATCACCTTCATGTTTGATATCATCCTTCTAATTATCCATCATCATCACCTATAACTATCACCTTCATGTTTGATATTATCCTTCTAATTATCCATCATCATCACCTATAACTATCACCTTCATGTTTGATATCATCCTTCTAATTATCCATAATCATTATCTATAACTATCACCTTCATGTTTGTTATCCTCCTGATTATCCATTATCAGCATCAATAACTATCACCTTCACGTTTGATATTATCTTCCTAATTACCCATTAGCATCATCTATAACTATCACCTTCATGTTTGATATTATCCTCCTAATTATATATCATCATCACCTATAACTATCACCTTCATGTTTGAATCACCTTCATGTTTGATGTTATCCTCCTAAATATCCATTGTGATCATCTATGTCGTGATCATTCTTGACGCCATCATCCTACTTATCACCACTATCGTCATCATCACTATGGTGTCGTCATCGTTATCATCATCATCATCATCATCATAATCATCATCATCATCATCATCATCATAATCATCATCATAATCATCATCATCATCGTCATCGTCATCATCACTATTGTGTCGTCATCGTTACATCATCATCATCATCATCAATCATCATCGTCATCATCATCATAATCATCATCATCATCGTCATCGTCATCATAATCATCATCATCATCGTCATCATCATCATCATCAATCGTCGTCGTCATCATCATCATCATCACCATAACTGTCGTTGTCTCCTCTTTCCTCGTTATATCAATACATTATAATCAGGATGGAGATCGTCTTCCTCTTCGTCATCGTCGTCTTCATCATAGTCATCATCACTCTCGTAATAGTCGTTATCGTCGTCGCCATCATTGTCAGTATCTTTGGGTCTTCGTTATACTCTCTCTTAAGCGGCGTTCTCAAACGTCCCTTACGAATGATGCGTTCAAACAAGTGCATGGAAGCGAATCCGTCGGTTGTACCGTAATCAGCCAGCGTGAAGTTGGTCGACTTTTCCACAGGTATTGTATCTGGTTGAAAAAAAAAAACACACATAACAAACCATTTATAAGCCGTATGGAGCTCTTCAAAGAATAAACATGACCAATAAGCGTTAGTGCTCCTTCCACTTTTGTTTTGAGGGTGTAACATACCTCCTGAAAGCTTTTTTAAAAAAGGGTATAACATACCCCAACTTACACTTTTTAGAGGGTGTAAGGAAACCTTAAACTTGCTATTGCCAGTAGTGAAAGTGTGGTGATCTGGCGTTGACAGCCTTTCGTTTTATGGCTTTAGTGGCTGATTTTGTTTCCGTGGCTACACATGCACAGTTTGTGCAAATCGATTTGCCGCCTGGTCAGTCACGTAGGCAGCCACATTTCCTTTTCGAAGAACTGGGATCCTTTTTTCTTGTTCAGGGAACAAAGAGAGTTATGCTGAGAACTGATTCTAGGCTGTAGACAGCCTCTCAGCTAACACGGCACTGCGTAAAACACAGCTTGCGTCGTGCCTCAGTGTCCAGCCTGTATTGCACAAAGCAGCGAAGCTTAAAGCCAAGGTCATGACACAGCCAGTGGTTAGTAGAGTTGGACTGGGAGCGGAGCCTAGCTGGGGTTTCCCACATCAAAATCCAGTCATACTGAGAGAGCTTTCGGTGGCGGTGGACGGTGTGAAAATCAGGGGGAGACAGGTTTGGCAGAAAACAAAATGAAAGACTTTGTTGTTGTTGTTGTTTTTGGATGAAGGAACGAAACAGAGAACTATTTTAGCAGCCCATCCCCCATCCTTACACCCCCCCCCCCCTCCGCCTCCTACTTTCCTATACTTTTCAGTGGGAGAGTGTTCCTCCTGTTTTTTTTTTTTTTTCAGACGGAAGGATATTGACCTTCTCTGAAGAGTTGCCTGAATCAGAGAGAGAGAGAGAGAGAGAGAGAGAGAGAGAGAGAGAGAGAGAGAGAGAGAGAGAGACAAACAGACAGACTGTCTACACAGAGACAAGAGAGAGAGAGACAGACAGAGAGAGACAGACCGACAGAGAGAGAGAGAGAGAGAGAGAGAGTAGAGAGAGAGAGACAGACAGACTGTCTACACAGAGACAGAGAGAGAGAGAGACAAACAGACAGGCAGAGAAGAGAGAGAGACCGACAGAAAGAGAGAGAGAGAAAGACAGACAGACTGTCTACACAGAGACAGAAGAGAGAGAGAGAGAGAGAGAGAGACAGACAGACAGACAGACAGACAGACAGACAGACAGAGAGACAGACCGACAGAGAGAGAGAGAACAGAGAGACAGAGAGAGAGACAGTTGTGTGTGTGTGTGTGTGTGTGTGTGTGTGTGTGTGTGTGTGTGTGTGTGTGTGTGTGTGTGTTCGCGCGCGCGTGTGTGTACTGGTGAAATATGATTTTGTTGAAAATTCTATGCCCGTAACTAATACGCAATAGTACAAATCAGCTGGGAGAACTGCTGACATGGACCCGAACCTGAAAAGCAGGAGATTCATCGGAGACTGGATTGCCTCCCATGGATTTTTTAAAAATTTAATGCTGATCGATGAGAATGAGGATGATGAAGATGATGCTACGGATTTCCATTTTGGTCTCAGACTGCATGACAGGGCTGTACTCAACGCTTCCTTTCATATTACATCCCGGCATCAACCAGGCCCGAGAGATACAGACACCTGCAGTGTTGGTCAGGAAATTTGAGCAACACTCTCAGAAACGCATCCATTAAGTGGATGAAACTGACTGCGTGGCCCCAGTCTTCCCAACTGAGCCCGTAGCAAACTCAACTCCGGGTAGGAACTGGTCGGGAAGAAAAATCCCACGTGACTCTGATGGGATTCGAACCCACGACCTCCCAGCCGCGAGTCCGCGACGCTAACCACTTTGCCATGTCGACTGGTTCGATTGTCTCCTGTGGATTGTTTACCCGACCAAAGCGACTCGAGGACCAGGAGGAGAGCGAGCTGGTCCATTCGCAAGTTTTTCTTTTTTTTTTTTTTTTTTTCAATCCCGCTGCTCTTCCACCTCCTCTTCCTCTTTCTTCTTCTTCTTCTTCTTCTTTGTTGTTGTTGTTAATTTGTTCTTGTTTAAAAGCTTTGTAAATTATTTGCGTGCATTTGGGGGTTTAGAAGCAGAAAGATATGCCTGTTTTCCTCTCCCACACACATACACGCACGCACATCACTCACCCACAAACTCCAGGACCAGATCTTCGCAGCTGTTAATGGCATCTCTGGTGTTCTGGCCCAACGTTTTCCCATAATGCCCCGATCCCAGCTTCCAGAAAGGTCTGCAGAAACCGTTGGCCATCGTCCGTTGTCAGAACTGAGCGTGAGCACCAGTCTTGGTCATTGAGTCTGAAGACTTGATCTGGGAAGAAGAAAAAATAAAACGGCAAACAAAAATGCACTTGCCTTCGATTCTGATTGCTTCCTATACAAGAAGAGAGAGAGAGAGAGAGAGAGAGAGAGAGAGAGAGAGAGAGAGAGAGAG
>CM065735.1:9203677-9213677 GCA_033310375.1 Conus canariensis
CCAAATTTTATTCAAATTCACACTCACCCACACACTATCAGCAAAAAAAATCTTTAAACAATAATACAAAAAAAAAAAAAAAAACACCACCAAAATCAGCAATACACAATAAAAATGCCCCGACACCCCACCTTCAAATTCAGGAAGCCTCAAGGGACCCCAACCCATACAGGGTTAATACCGGACCAGGGATACTCCAGGGACCATCACGTGGTAACCTGGGGCTGGGTCATCCAGAGGTAGGATGGCACCGAACCCAAAGTGCCCGCGCGATACGAACCACAAAGGGGACACAACGACACCCCCCTCCCCCCCCCCCCCCCCCCCCAAAGAAAAAAAATCGTTACAATTCCCCCTCCACACAATACATACAAATATATCTAAATCTATATATATACATATATAATTATAAACAACTCACGCACAATACCATTCACCCTTCGCACACTCGAACCGTCTTTTTTTCACACAATCAATTCCCAAACTCCAACTTTTTCCCTTTCCTTCACGAACGTTTACGGTTTGTGCACTGGTGACCACACTGTCATTGAGGTCCTGATGCCCCAGCAGACGAAGCGCCGAACGATGAAGAATCGACGATGTCACAAGGATCAACACGGAGTCACTGATTCGAAGTACACTGTGACACACATTGAAGAAAATGAAGAGCCCAGCAGCTCAGCAGATCTCAGCAGCAGGAGGGGAGCTCCGACGCTCGCAGAAGGATGAGCTCGCCCCCTCCCAGTCGTTCGTAGCGATGACCTAGAGGTCGGCCAGAAAGAAGTCGGAAACAGGGCAGTACCAGGTAAGATGCCTCACACCAGAAGTTGCAGAGCGGTCAAACCCTGTCGACACCTGGAGATAAAATAGTTTCATGACTACTCTGGCCCGCAACTGATCATAGAACTTCGGGCACACCAGAACTACAACCCATTGTCTCTGCGACTTCATGTCGACCAAGGCATTTGAGCCATCAAACTAAGTGTAACACATACACCAACAACCCAATCTGGCACTCACAATTCTACCAAACAGGACATAAATCAGCCTACAATATCCATAAAAAACAACAGAGTGCACAAAAAAAAAGTTGTTAACTTCCGATTATGAACACCCCGGCTTTCTCCATATTCTCGAATATCGAAGTCAACAAAGTCTTATAATACGGTCAATGTGACAAAAATTATTAACAACCATCCTTTCACATACCACACTATCAATATCATATTATTCCATATCTCAATCGACACACCTCAAACGGTATGTACCCAAGTGGGACAGGATGATGCCATAAATCAATCAACGAAATTATCCACAGGGAATTTATAAAATAATAAAGAATTACGTTTTCTTCAACGGCATATAATGAATGCCAAACGATGCAACAACAACAACACCGCTCACCGCTGCTGAATAAGAGACAATATTGGGTCAACCCCGATATGATATCATAATCCAATAATAAAATGAATGACCACTGTCACTGCCCTGAACTCAAACAGCGCAGTATCACCAAAACCATAACGATCGAAAACAAATGACCGCGAGGCCAATATAGTAACGAGACCCAGACATACTAACAAAAGCAACTTGCAACCAAATCACTGCACTAACTTAAGAATAACACAACAAATTTAAAAACTACCTATTCCAACTTCCAATCATAACCACAAAAAGAAAACTTAATGTATTAAATATATCAATGCATAACACCGCAAATATTCATCAATTCAAACCATCAATGTCATATAATTCACCAACTTCAACAAACAACCATACACCATTTTCTTTCCAACTACAATAACCACCTTCACACTCCCTCTTCTCCCTACTCGAGGTCAAAGAACGCCACCATTCCCCCTCCCATTATCGCTTCGGGGCAACAGCCATCCTTCACATGAAAAGAGGGGCATACGAAATAATTTTCTTCTCCAATCAAAAGAAAAATAAGTATAAACAAAAACCTATTATAATCCTCATCAATTTTCATATATACGAACTTATGGTTTGACTCGGTAATTATCGGAATTTAAAACAACACATTTTTTTTTTAATTCATTTTCAACAAACGACGGAAACACAATGCAATGAAAACAACACCGCCGCACATACGACATTCGGCGCGCGCGCGCAGACGATAACCTCTCGCCCTAAACAGTAGCGCGCGTCAAGCACATGACACCTCCCTCTCACTCCTTCCCCCCTTGTCTACAAGCCGGCGCAATTTACGGCCTCGTAGATCCTCTGTTTTTCATACTAAACTGAATCGCGCTTCTCACATTTCGCCTATGTACAAACGACGCGTTTCGATCCAGAATCATCTACCTTCAACTCCCTTCTTCAATGAACAACCTGCCCTACACTTCTCACCTGGAGTTACGATGACCAACGAAGACAATACAGGACAAACACCCGCCAGAGCAGCTCCAGACCGGGGAAACCCTCGCTCCCTTGAAGGCGTGGACACTGCAGTTGGTGGCAGACACCGACACACCGATAACTTCTTCTTGGAATCCCGAGCTGTCACAAGGACACACCGATGGGTTTCCTGGCAGCCCACTAAACTAAGTGGCAAAACTGCCTCACCAAACGCTGGATCAGAAGACCTCCGTCTCGAGCCAGGAGTCGCTAACAACTGAATCAGACAGTCAAAAACAGACGACACTTAGAGTTGACAGACACCATGAAACTGACAAGACCACACCCTGACTTCGACCAATCATCAATAGGTTGCCCAGGGAACGGCACGACAAAACTCCAGATAGGGGCATAGATATAGTCGCATGCAGACTCAAAACACCAACTTGCCAGAGGACCCATCAGCAATAAGTCACCTAGGGTGACGAGACCACACTTCCCAATATGGGAACAACTGTGTATCGGCACAGACTCTAGATTATAAATCCCTCCAATCATCAATCGATAACCACAACCATATACAAGCACCAATCTCCAATAGTTGGTCAACCAATCACCGATAAATCGCCAAGGCAACAGACCAACACCATCACAGGACTGGATATAGCCAAAGATAGGCCTAGACTCCAGATTGTAAATCCCTCCAATCGCCGATCGATAATCGCCAACGGCATAAACACATAACCAAATATGGACACATCCATATGCAAGCACCAACCCCCACTAGTTGGTCAACCAATCACCCATAAATCACCAAGGCAACAGATCACAAAATCACAAGAATGGATACAGCCAAATATAGGCACAAACTCCACCTTCTTTGGTCGATCACCTACCAACAATGACTCGACCAAAACACACACAAAAATAAAACACGCATCGTAACTCCCAAATATCGACACGGGAAAAAGAAAGAACTGACCACTGCAGTAACTCCGCCTTACAATATCGCAATTATGTCCCTTGAATGTCCGTGCGTGACACTCGCTATTGCATCGTGCCAAGCGAAGCCAATCAAATAAGAATATGTATTTGCTGTTAAGTTAAAACTTAAAAACAAAATATAACAAAACCCAATAAAAAAGATATCAGATGAAACAGCTCGGAACAAAGTTGGTTTTGTGTGTGTGTGTGTTTTGTGTGTGTGTGTGTGTGTGTGTGTTGTGCGTGCGTGCGTGCGTGCGTGCGTGCGTGTGTGTGTGTGTGTGTGTGTGTGTGTGTGTGTGTGTGTGTGCGTGTGTGCGCGCGCGCACGCGCGCGCGTACATGGACATGTGTGTATGTGTGTGCGTCCGTTCGTGTGCTTGTGTTCAACAGAGTCCGTCACAAAATGTTTGTGTCTGAAAATGTAGGTCCCTTTACTCTCAAAGAAGATGCCAGAGGTCCATCTCACGCTATGCAGGCTGGAGATTTGTCACCCTCAAAAAGACATAGTGCTCTCTCTCTCTCTCTCTCTCCTCTCTCTCTCTCTCTCTCTCTCTCTCTCTCTCCTACATTAGCATTCTCTCTTTCTCTCTGTCTGTCTCTCTCCCACCCCCCAATATTATACACACACACACACACACACACACACACACACATACACACACACACACACACACACACATATATATATATATAAATATATATATATATATATATATAATGGTGGCAAGTGCCAACAGAGATTTTAGAAAAATGCTCAACCGCACTGGAGCAACATTTGTTAAAAAGAAAGGTTTAAAATTTTACCTACAACGTTGTTTCATGCATGAAACCGCATGCGGTTGCAATCGTCAGGGTGTGGTGGGTCTGTGCTGCCGGTGTTTTATAACTGCTTGTGTTGTCTGTCATCACGTGCTGTCTGTGTTTTTCGTGTGTTTCTGATTCTTGTTCACTGATAGGAATTTCCACTTGTGCCTGCAGTTGTTAACCATTTCTATCCTGGTGTTTAAAGTTGCCATTTGTGGTTTGCATAGTATTATGTATTTTTCTGTTGAGCATAGGTTACATCTTTTTGAAATATTGTTATATGGTGCTGCTCTTTTTATGATTTTCCAGGATATATTGTAGTCTATTTTTTTCTCTTTGAGCTTCCAGATATATTTACTCAATTCTGTTTGGTTTTTGTATCTTTCTTTGTTAAATGACTGTTTGTGGTTTGCATATCTAGTTTTAAATTGGTTTTCAGTAATACCTATATATGTTTCTTCTGCGTTCTCTGATGTTACAGTGGCTTGGTACACAATGTTGTTGTAGAGGCATTTGTTGCTCAGAGGGCACTGTTCTTTCTTGATGCAGTTGCAAGATTTCCTTTCGTCGCCCTCGTTTTTCTCTATACTGCTTTTCATTTTGTTGGTTGAATCAATGATGTTTTTAAGGTTGGGCATACATGAGTATGATAATTTGATGTTACTTTTGTTAAATATCTTGGATAATTTGTGCTCTTTTGGAAATGATGATGTTAGGATTCTAAAGAATTCTTTCCCTATATTTGTTTTTACTCTTCCGTCATATGGGGGGTTGAACCATATGATCTTCCTTTTCCTGTTCTTCTTGTGTCTGCTCATGTCATTATCTGGATCATATTGTAGTTTGTAGTTGTAGCCACTTTTGTGTAACGCTTCTTGATATTCAGCTGCAGCATTATTGAATGCTGTTTCATTACATGACAGGTTAGATAATCTCTTATTTATGCCTCTGGGTATTGTTTTTAGTATGGAAGGTGGATGGTTACTTTTGATATTTACACAGACAGGTATGTCATTTGGTTTTTTGTATGGTTTATATATGTGCTGGTTGAGGTCTAACGTTATATCTAGGTAGTTCACTATCTTTTTATTTGCTTCAATAGTGATTTTTAGATTTTGGTTTTGGAAGATTTTACACAGTTCTTTTTTCTTATTTTCAATGTTTCTAGGGCTGTCGCTCAGCGCAGCGAGGCCGTCATCTCTGTAGAGTCCGACTTGTTTTCCAAGTTTTTTTTGGATGTAAGATAGTATGAACATGTAAGATAGTATGAACAAGAATCAGAAACACACGAAAAACACAGACAGCACGTGATGACAGACAACACAAGCAGTTATAAAACACCGGCAGCACAGACCCACCACATCCTGACGATTGCAAGTAAAATTTTAAACCTTTCCTTTTTAACAAATATATATATATATATATATATATATATATATATATATATATATATATATATATGCCCTACAGCAATTCTCTCTCTTTCTTTTTTCTCTCTGTGATTCTTCTCTCTCTCTTCTCTCTCTCCTCTCCTCTCTCTCTCTCTCTCTCTCTCTCTCTCTCTCTCTCTCCCCCAACACACTCTCGTCTCTGCCTCTCTCTCCTCTCTCTCCTTTATTATCCCCGTCTCCCCCCCCCCCCCCCCCCCCCCCCCACCACACACACACATTATTAGTGTCTCCATTCTCCCATCTTTTGCCACTATCTTCTTTCTTTTCCTTCATAGACTCTCACTCAGCATGTAAGTCAGTGTGTCCTATGACCTATGGACAATTACGCGCAGCTTTCAGTGTTTTTACGTTGGAAACATGGCGGAAAAATCTGACATCCTACCAACAGGGTCTACCCTTTAGAGAAAGGTAATTATAGTTCTTATAAGGTACCAATCGCAAAGGAGTTGACAGAATTTGGCGAATCAGGAGGGCCGACACATGTCAAATATATAAAGATGAATGGCGCGGACCATATCCCCATGTGCCACCGTAAGAGAAGATAATCTGCAGAGGGACAGAAGCTTTGTAAATTATTAGTGAGTTTTTTTTACGTCAATGGATTATCTTTGCTTGCTAATGTATATGGATATAGCCCATAACGGAGAAAGAGAAGAACGACGAAGAGCTACACCAAAGTACAACATAAAAAGAAAATTAAAATTGAAAGACCTGGCCTCCGATCTAGTTTCTTTCTTTTCAGAATTTACTTCATCTTCTCCACAAAGAAGATACATGTTTTATAGTGGAAAGTCAGAGGTCACAAAGGAAATCTTTGCTCTATCCACATTTACCAACGAAAGAGAAGATAACATCTTACTGAAAAGAAAAGAAGTCTTTTGAGTATTCTGTTTCAACTTAACATTCTTACCATCAATAGGTTATCTTCTCTTATGCTCCATTTACACGACGTGCAACTAGCGTGCAACTAATCGGTTGCACTACCATGCAACCTATTCACAACCCCAGACGACTCTAGGCAATCGGTTGTTTGAGGTTGTCTGGAGTTTTCATTTTTTCGGAAAAATCCCATTTTTAGTTGTACGTGTAGTTGCACTGCCGAAAATAATATTGTGCTAGAGCGATATTTCTTAGTTGCATCAGTTGCACGGCCCCAAACGGTTTTGTGGAGTTGGGAACACTTTTACACGAGTTGCCTGCAGTTGGGTGGGGTTGTAGGCAGGAAGTAGTTTCGCGCCACGCGTGCCTCCGTGACACGCGTGGCAGACAAGGGTCACACGCACGCAGTTCGGTTGCACCTCCTGTGTACAACTGCGCGCGACTACACACAACCGATTGCCTGGGGTTGTCTGGCGTTGCATAGTGCCGTGTGCAACTACTTTGGTTGTCGTGCGAATGCTATAACAGCTGGCGGTTTGAGTGATATTTTTCTTTCTTTCCTGGCTGCTACACGAATCCACGACTGTCGACATTCTGCTTTTTCAAGTCAAGATGTCAAGCTCCGACTCAGATACTGCTACTACTGACGTGTCCATGGCTGCACGAGAGCAAGAGGAACACATTCAGGAGGCGGCCCAATCCACCCCATCCCAGAAGAGTGCTGGCGGGCGAGGCAAGGGACGCAAGAAGACCAAGCAGTCCGGACTCACTGAGGCCCAGAAGGAAGAGGTGTTGGAGTTTTTGAAGGAGAGACCCTACCTCTACAACAAGAGTCACAAGGACTTCAAGGACCAATCAAAACGCAACAGGGATTGGAAGGAGTTGGCAGACAGACTGGGAGTGGAAGCAGCTGCATGCATCGGCTGGTATCGATCGATGCGGACCATGCTTGCAAGAGCGAAGAAGGCAAAGTCCAAGAGTGGGTCTGGCAGTGCCAATCTTCCGCGTTCGCTCCAATGGGTCTGGGACCATATGGCGTTTATGACTCCGTACATATCGTCACTTTCCTCGGATTCCATGGGCCCAAGGAAGAGAAGCTGTGCTGCTGTACACCCCATCGAGACTGAGGCAGACGTCGACCCTGACCAGCCAGGCCCAAGTCGGAAGGTGCCATGTCAGAATGCAGCCTCTGCCACACCCCAAGCACCTACTGCTCCCTCAGTCCGTCCTGTGGGGTCCTCCTTAAGAGCTGCTGATGCTGCCTCTGTGTCGAACTGCTGCGGTCATCTGTGCACCCAGCTGGACAATATGATTGAGCGGTTGTCCAGCCCCCAGGCACAATTCTGGAGCAACATTCAGTGGAGGGTTGACCACTTCGACTCCAACCAGATGCTGCGGCTGCAGAATGATGTGTGGGATTTGGTGAGCAGACATCTTGCGATGGTTGGTCCCAAACCAACCGACCAAAATCGCCACGTCTCTACAGCAGCATATCCACCTGCGGTTGGAGTGTCTGGAGGTGGATTAGGGGCTCCCAGCAATGTGGCTTCTCATGCCACCCCTCAGCCAGTGGCAGGTCCGTGGACAGCAGGAGATGATGGGCTCGAGGCTTATTACCAGCGAAACCTCAGCAGTCCGATTTCGTACCCCATGCCACGGATCTCACCCAGGAAGACCAGCACACCTAGGAGGGTCCCCCCACAAGCCACCTCCACCTCCACTATCTGCTCACTGACAGCAGAGGATATGGGCATGACCTTTGACCCGACTGACTACATTGCCTAGGTGCCTTTCTAACACTGGCCCTGTCCCCTGGCTCCAAAGGCCTTCCAAAACAGAAACACTTCATGTTTGTTTGCCTTGTGTATTGTTTCATGTGTGTGAATATCATATACAAATGAAAGATTAAAACAACACAAAAGATTGTGTTTTCGGTTTCTTAAAAAATGATGTGGTTTCTGCTAATCTTTCCAATTGTTTAGACTATGAAAATCGTGATTGTGGAAACTAAACATATGTGGGCATGCTACTGTGCACGAGCACATACACAGATAAAAATGAGCATACAGCAAATGCACTAATAGGAGATGGGGGAGTGTTTGGGTTTATGCATGTGGGAGAGTAGACACAACATAACAAGAATTGTATCCCTGACAAGGACTGAATGCAGCAATAGCATGAAACAACCTAAAACTCTTGGGAAATGTGTAGGCCCTGAAAAGGGCCAATGATTTGAGGTGGTACCCAGAGGCATCTCACTCTGGAGAGGAGGGAGAGGAGAGGAGGGTGGAGACTGAGCAGGAGGCCCATCAGGTCCAGGTGGAGCAGCAGCAGCAGGGTCAGGGTTCGCAGCACGGGCTGGCTGGCAGACATTGGCTTTCTCCCACTGCCACGGGACAATCCCTGCAGGACTCCCAAAGTAGTCAGCCAGAGTCTCCCTGACTCGCTTCCCAGCAGTGTTGGCACGAGCTGCTTGTGGCTGAGGTAGGTCCTCCCAGATGAGCTGCTCTCTCCAGGCACCAGGGTGCAAGTCCTTCTGAGCATCTTCCCTGTCGACTGCATCCTGAGGTAGTGGCAAACGCTGCAACAAGACGTTGTGGAGTATGATGCAACACTTGATGACTTCCCTCACATTCTCTGGCTTCAGTTCACAGGTACGCAGCAACACTCTGAAGCGTTGAGCCAACAGCCCAAAGGCATTCTCCACCACCCTTCTTGCCCGTGACAGCCTGTAGTTGAAGATCAGCTCCCGAGGTGCCATGCTGTGCCTGGAGTAGGGCTTCATACAGTAATCCTTTAATGCAAAGGCATCGTCACTGACAATGAAGAAGGGTACAGGGGTGGTGTCCTCAGGATCATCTGTGAGAGGGCATGGAGCTGGCCTGTTGATGGTACCGTCCTCTAATTCCTCTCGCAGCGTAGTCTCAAGGAAGATTTGGGCATCTGACATGTGCCCTTGTCCACCAACCTCAACCCACAGGAACTTGTAGTCTGCGTCCACGAGCGCCAGGATGGGGATGGAGAAAAACCCCTTGTAGTTGTGGTACAGAGTCCCCGTTTTGTTGGGCTTTTTGATTGCGACATGTTTGCCATCCAATGCACCCATTGTGTGGGGCATGTTCCAGCGGGTGTAGAACTTGTCAGCAATGGCCTTCCAGCCATCTTCGCTCCGCTCATCGGGGAAGGCTTCCAAGTGGTAGGCGTCCGTGATGGCGTTGCACACCTGAGGCACGAATTTGCAAATAGTGGATACTCCAACCCGAAAGCGTAGGACAAGGAGCAGTAGCTGTCTCCAGTGGCCAGGTACCTCAGGGTGACCGCCAGCTTCGGGCCAGGCTCGATGGCATTTCGCATATTGGTGTCCTGCTTGGTAATTGTGGCACGTATCTTGTCCAGATTTCCATGAAGATCTCTTGTGTCACCCTTGTGTAGTTCCTGAACATCCTTTGGTCGAGATCTTGCATGGTCATGTCCAGCAGGGTGTAGAAGTGGCCCATCTCCCTCCTCCTCTCCTCAGTGAGC
>CM065735.1:9218677-9233677 GCA_033310375.1 Conus canariensis
CAAAAAAGCTAACACCAATAGTAACAAAGTTGTTGCTTTTGCAAAGCAGCAATATTACAAAAACTTAGTCATCAACTGTTCCAAACACCCAAACGATAGCGCTTTACTTTGGAAAGAAATTAGAAAATCTAAAGGTTCTTTTCATCTCCCAGATCCTGTTTTGATTGAAAACGATAAAATCTATAAAACAAACGAGGAGAAAGTTGAATTATTTGCTGACACTTTCGCAGCAATGAGTCAGACTGAACATCTGTCTAAAGAAGAGCAAGAACGAAGAAGAACTATTGAAAACGAAGGGAGAAACATTGAACCACATGACAATGACAACACGTTATATATTAATAAAAATCTAACAATGGAGGAGCTTCTGTACTCACTTCGCCGTCTAAAATCTGGTAAAATTGCGACAGGATTTGATCCCATTTCTTAAAACATGATAAAGCATTTTCCACAATGCTTTTTGAAAAAATTATTAGAGTTCTTCCAATTATGCTGGAATTCTGGAAAGCTGCCAATGGCTTGGAAGAAAGCAACAGTTGTACCTATCCATAAACAAGGAAAATCAAAAAGAAAATCTTCTAATTTTCGACCCATTTCTTTGACTCCTCACATTGGAAAACTTTTTGAGAGGATAATGAAATTCAGATTAGAACATTTCCTTGAAAAGAATGGGATTTTGCCAATATTTCAAGCTGGTTTCAGAAAAGGGAGGGGTGTCACTGATCATGTTAGTCTTTTAGCTTCACACGTCAAAAAAGCCTTGGCTAAGCGACACTCTACTTTAGCCACGTTTTTTGATATTCATAGAGCGTACGATTCTGTTTGGCATTTTAAATTATTGTCCAAGGCTCATGAAATTGGGATTAAAGGTCGTTTCCACATGTTTTTACAATCATTTTTATCTGGAAGAACGCTACAAGTAAAACTAAATGGTGTGCTGTCAAGTACAAGATACGTTAACATGGGTGTCCCTCAAGGAAGTGTCATTTCTCCAATCCTCTTCTCATTGATGCTTTATGATCTTAATCAGATTGACACGAAAGGGGCAACTTTAGCTGCTTATGCAGATGATATTGCAATGTGGAAAAATGTAAATTGTAATTTTACAAAAAACAAAATCAAGCGTAATAAAATTGTTGAACAGTTTCAATTTGCGGTCAGTAAACTTGTTAACTATTTGAATTCAAACGGTTTTAACTTATCAACGGACAAATCGGTTTTTATTATATTTACAAAGAAAAATATCGATTTTGAAGGTAGGGATGCTGTAAAAGTACAAATAGGTGATTCTTTCATTTTCCCAAGTAAGCAAGTAAAATTTCTAGGCGTTATTTTTCACTATAAATTATTTTGGTGTAAACATATAAATCATCTCGTGGAAAAGGCAAGAAAGAAAATTGCGTTACTGCGAGTCCTAACTGGAATCCCTCTAATAAATTATGGATCTAATCTTATCCATGTCGCCTTAGGGACAGTTCGTTCGATTGTAAGTTATGGTCAAGAAGTATTTTTCACTGCACCAAAGACAGATTTACATAAGTTAACTAGTATTGATTCCTTAGCACTTAAAATTGCTTTGGGGCTTCCAAGATGGGCATCAATTGATATGACTTACAGAGAGGCAGGAGTTTTGCCTTTAAATGAACATAGGATGCTCTGTGCTTGTAGCTACTCAGCACGAGCAAGAACAGTCCCTAACTCAGTTACTTCTGAACTTGATGAAAGCACCTACGTTTCTAGAGAGATACGGAATAAAAAAAAAAGCATATACTTCATTGTCTGATTGTGTATCTCCTCTTTTACATGCATGCAACTTTTCGCTTGACAACATTGTTAAAATGACCAAATACCCTTTCCCCCTTTGGTTGATGAAGCAAGCAGATTTTTTCTATTCCTATGGTAATATTACTAAAAATGAGAATCCACTTTTGCTTGCTTCTCTTGTTAAAGAATTGATTTACACTGAATATGAATCTTATCTGCATATTTTCACTGATGGTTCAGTTTCGTGTACTTCTGAGGTTGGTGCTGCTTTCGTGATACCTTCCCTTAACATTGAAAAAAGATTTCATATTACCAAAGGTTGTTCTATTTTCACTGCTGAGTTATTTGCTCTTATGAAAGCTATTAATTTCATTCTTGATGTGCAAGTCTTACCAGAAAGAATACTGATTTTGTCAGATTCCAAGTCTGCTTTAACGGCTTTACACCTTCAAAATACATCAAGTCGTCCTGATCTCGTCAGTGAAATTTTATTTTCAATTCACCAGTTAATGATGCGAGGTTCCAAAATAACATTATTATGGGTACCCGGTCACTGCGATCTTCGAGGGAATGAACTGGCTGATACCTGTGCAAAAGAGGCTTCAATGTGCAAATCGAATACAGTTTTATGTGATATTCCTTATTCGGTTCTTGAAATAAACAATATTCTGACAAAAGCACTCTGGGACCAGAGAAGAACACAGTACATTGAAGCTGCCATTCAGAAGAACAGATGGGATCGTTCTGCCCCCGGCAGTCATTGTATAAGTCCGCCAGGTTCTATTCCGAATCGAAATTTATTGCACAGAATACGGGTGGATGGTTGGTTTGGCAGGTTTTTAAAACCATCTCCTTTGTGTGTCTGTGGTCAAAACCTTAATGTATCTCATTTTTTACTTGAATGTTCATTAACAAAAGCGTATTTTCAATGTCTTCATGATAAAATTTTGTCTAAAAATCTACCTTTAACATTGCATAGTGTTTTTTGTCCCAACCCAGAAAATGGGTGGAGGCTAGCCAATTTGGCTGTAAATCTGATCAAGTCTCATCCACTTGGCAGATTTTTCTAACGGATTTTTTTTTTTTTTTTTTTTTTTTTTTTAAATGTTTGTTTCTTTTTTGGTTTAGTGGTCTGATGTACACGTAGAGCAAAGAATTTGTTACATGACATAGCTGTCCGACTCTCACGTTTACTAGGTCGCATTATTCCATTTACGAAACTTTTGCACAGGTTGTGCGCGCGCTAGAGAGAGAGAGAGAGAGAGAGAGAGAGAGAGAGAGAGAGAGAGAGAGAGAGGGGGGAAGAACTTCGTTTTGTTTATATGTGAGAGCATGTTGTGCGTACGTCTATACGTTTTTTGTGTGGATATGTTTTGAGTGTGTGTAGGGGAGGTGGCCGTTTGTGTGTATGTATGTGTGTGTGTGTGTGTGTGTGTGTGTGTGTGTGTGTGTGTGTGTGTATGCGCGCGCGCGCGCGTGCGAGAGAGAGAGTTTTGGTTTTTATTTGTTTGTCTGTGAGTGAATATATGTGCGTGCTCGCATACACGTGAGTAGGGGGAAGGGGAAGCGTGGTTTTTGTGAGTGTGTGTGTGTGTGTGTGTGTGTGTGTGTGTGTGTGTGTGTGTGTGTGTGTGTGTGTGTGTGTGTGTGTGTGTGTGTGAGTGTGTGTCTGTGAGAGAGAGAGAGAGAAAGAGAGAGAGAGGAGAGAGAGAGAGTGTGTGTGTGTGTGTGTGTGTGTGTGTGTGTGTGTGTGTGTGTGTGTGTGTGTGTGTGTGTTATTGGATGGTGTGTGTTTTTGTGTGCATGTGTTGTTGTTTTTTTTTTTTTTTGGGGGGGGGGAGGGTTCTTTCCTTTTTTTTAATTAAAAAAAAAAATTTTATGGTGTTCTGAGAGAGAGAGAGAGAGAGAGAGAGAGAGAGAGAGAGAGAGAGAGAGAGAGAGAGAGAGAGAGAGATTGTTGATTTTCAGTACAGTTAAGATGTAATTTGCTTTATTGTTACAATTTCTAAATTTTTATTATGTTACTTAGAAATGTTAAATGTTTCCCTGTTAATTTTCCTTTATGATTTTTATGTCATTCAGATGTTATTTGTATTATTTTCGTTACCTCATTAATTCATTAAGGTTTTTCTTTTTAAAATGTCAGTACAACACTATGTTAATCTGACAGTAAATGGTTTCAGTCAGTCAGTGTGTGTGTGTGTGTGTGTGTGTGTGTGTGTGTGTGTGTGTGTGTGTGTGTGTGTATGTGTGTGCGTGCATGTGTGCGTGTGCGTGTGTATGTGTGTGTGTGTGTGTGTGTGTGTGTGTGTGTGTGTGCGTGCGTGCGTGCGTGAGTGCGCGCGCGCGCGTGTGTGTGTGTGTGTGCGCGCGTGTGTGTGGCTTTTCCTTTTAATTATTTCATTACTTTCTCATTATTATTTTTTTTTTTTTTGTCTTTTTAATCTACGTCTGAAAATCAGTTTGCAATGCGTGGCTGTCTTAGTCCTCTCCGCTACAGGGACGTCAATGGTTGAGCTATTACACCATGCATTGTTTGTGTTGTTTGTTTGATTCTCAGGATATCAACTTTCTTCAGGATCTGACCTTCACCTTGACCTTTTTTTTCCATGTGAGTTTGGCAGCGCTGAAAAGACTCAGTCTGGTCTGTTGGGGTGTTATGTTACTTAAACGCTATGAAAACCCACTTTCTGTGTCTGTCTGTCTGCCTGTCTGTCTGTCTGTCTGTCTGTCTGTGTCTGTCTGTCTCTCACTCTCTCTCTCTCTCTCTCTCTCTCTCTCTCTCTCTCTCTCTCTCTCTCAAAGTGTATGTGAATGTATAGTGAGTGAATGTGTGTGTGTGTGTGTGTGTGTGTGTGTGTGTGTGTGTGTGTGTGTGTGTGTGTGTGTGTGTTTGTCAAGTGAGTGGAACTTCTCACAAAAGGCATTAAACGCTTAGAGGCAAAGGGACGCTGTAAGTAGTACCGAAATAGGTAATATACCCATTAACCAGTGTGCCTTACCCATCGCACACGGTCGAACTGTGTCAGAGAGGACGAAGTGGTCAGGTGACAAATGGCACCTAAGGTAGTAAGGACTCTTCCGAGTTTCGGACCTTCCCGACAGCGAAAGGGGGGAGGGATGTAACCACTAGGACCTCGGTGCATCAAGTGGGCGCTACATACTCAGTCAGCTGAGGTCGCTTTGTAAACAGTCGTTGAAGAGCAGGAGTCTTCGGCTCGTTCAGATGGTATTGCCGTGGGGCACTGTGTTGGTTCTATTGTCAGGCTGGTGGAATGCGCGTGGGCGTTGTTGTCGTAGCCCTCTTTAAGATAATTACTGTGTTAAGTGACCCCGAAGTCGGCGGGAATTTTCGATGTCCATCTGGTGCCAAGTGTTTGTTTGCTAATAAATTAGGTAGGGATGTGTGTAAATGCTGATGTGTGGAAGAATGTAGTGAATGGAGAATTCAGGGTACTTGTGAACAGGGGGTTTGAGAAGCTGCATGGACAAAGGCATGGCCCGAAGGGAAATCCTTTGTGTCCCTCCCTATATAAAGTGAGGGAGAACAACGTGAGAGAGAAGACCAGCACGAGAGAGAGAGAGAAGGACAGAGGAGAGAGAGAAGGGTGGGCAGGACAGAGAAAGGATCGAGAGAAACGTGGTCTGGGAGATAGAAGAGACAGCAAAGTCTTAGAGTTAAAGACAAGCTGGAAGAGAAGAAAACTAAGTTTGAAGCCCAGAGGTGGGTGAAGACAGACAAACTGAAACTGAACCCAGAGGTGGGTGAAGGAGACGAAGAAGAAGAGCTCTACGTCGAGATCCCAGAGACGACCACGAAGACCCAGTCCTGAAACCTGGAGCCAGTCACCCAAGGGCGTCACCATCAAGCAGTGCTTAAGAAGACTTGAAGAGACTTTTTCAAGAACTGTGGTGTGGTGTGAAAGCGTGGTTGTGTGTGTGAAAATCTGGCCAGGTAAGAAATCATTTTTATTATAACCCGGGATTAGGAAGTATTGATCTTTTATGTTTTGATCATTTCATTTTGTGTAATTGGATTTTTCATGTTTGATTATAGTAGCATAGAAATTGTATTTCTTGTGCTCAGTCGTGTTAGGAGAGAAACGAATGCGTGACATCTCATTCCCAGAGAGAGGTGAATGTTTGGTGCGCGCATGAGTGTGCATATGCGTGTATGAGTGCAGAGATAACCTTGGTGTGTTAAGCCTGACTAATAATACATCAACTTAGTGCACTTAAGCAATACCATCACAATTTCCCCCGTCCTGGACAGTGCGTGTGTGTGTGTGTGTGTGTGTGTGTGTGTGTGTGTGTGTGTGTGTGTGTGTGTGTGTGTGATTGATTGAGAGAGAGAGAGAGAGAGAGAGAGAGAGAGAGAGAGAGAGAGAGAGAGAGAGAGAGAGAGATTGCACGACGATCTGGTTTATTATTTCTTCGTCATGTTTTTACTATTATGTATCCTGACGGCCTCCAACGGGGCAAGGGCAAGATGAAAACAAAACAAAAGAAAGAAAGAAAAAAAACAACAACGAGCGTAGCGTGTCCTGTTGTCCTATCATGCTTGGAAATATCTCTCTCTCTCTCTCTCTCTCTCTCTCTCTCTCTCTCTCTCTCTCTCTCTCTCTCTCTCTCTCTCTGTTTGTCGTTCGATGATCGTGTGTGCATGTATGGGTCTATGTTTCTGTACGTGCGCGCATGGCAGTATAGGCCGACAATGTCCAAAGGCTTTTTTCACAATCACTATCCCCAGTCCACCACAGACACAAACATTAAAGAAAGAAAGAAAGAAAGAAAGAAAGAAAGAAAGAAAGCACGAAAGCAAGAAAAGGAAAAAAAAGAAAAAGAAAGAAACAAAGAAACCAAACAAAGAAACAAAGAACGAAAAATAAAACAAAAACAAAGAACGAAACAAACAAAAAAGAGCCACCAACTTGACAGCTGTTCACATGCACACCCAGTGTGTGTGTGCGCCCGAGCGCTTGTGTGTGTGTGTGTGTGTGTGTGTGTGTGTGTGTGTGTGTTGACCAAGGTGAAACGCAGTTCAACCTTTCATTCTGAGTCAGTCTGCTGCCATTAAAACTATTTATTTCCCCATCTCTCTCTCTCTCTCTCTCTCTCTCTCAGCCGCGCGCGCGCGGCATGACGTGTTCTTCGTCAGTCCAAGAAAAATACTGAATTCTTTACTCAAGTAAGTGTTAAGAACGTAAAATCGAATTTCGAAAAAATACTGTGTACATATGATGTAGGCCACAATGTAGTGCCGACCCATCAGATCGTTTTTGTGGTGTAATTAGAGAAGAAAACAAAAAATCCAACCGACAGCCGTAGGCCGGCCATGGCGTGGTGCGTGCCGGCCGGCGGCATGCAGGAGCTGTAGGGCCTAGTTAGATGTGTCGGCTGTAGGTTACACCACCCATGATGCCAGCCATGGGGCCAACTACTCGATCCATGACCCAAGACACCGGTATATTTGTGTGCGGGGGGGTAACCTCGAGCAGATAACAGATACGCTTGATCCAATACAGAAAACAGTTACATGTGTTAAACAATGTATGCCCCATTGGAGGTTTGCACTACATCACAGGTATATGGGGAAATACATACCTAAAGGAGTGAAATGCACATGGAAAAATTACCGTGCACAACACAAAGAATATGACTGCTCTGAAGACTTTACTACAATCTCTCCAATTCCCTCTGACCTCTGCCAATCTACCATAGAGATGAGATCAGAGGAAGTCAAGATTCTGAAAATACATGTGTACTATACAACGGGTACCATTCTTATACAAGGCAAAGCATGTCTACAGTGGGTCGATGAGGAGTTCGACAGGCTGCGTACTATTGTACACACTGGGTGTGACTGCGTGCTCTGACCCACTCTCCATCACACACATGTGCGTGCCAGACATGGAAGCAGCGACGGCCGGCGCGAAAGGCGTTGGGGGGTGTGCAGTGGATGAGACCAACACTGGTGCGACCGTGAAAGAAGACACGCGCTGTGTGCTTATCCCGCCAGTTACACGGGCAGAAAGCAGTGAAGAGGAAGGAGATACAGACCGCCCTTTGACCGCTCCATCCTGCCAACACTCAGCATCCCCCCTCCACTTCCCGCCCCCTTCACCAGCTAAGGCCTGCTCTTCTCACCCAGTGACAGAACCTCCTCCCTCCACTGCCCCTTCATTGAGCCCATCTTCCGTCACTGTTCCAGTCGGCGTTAGTGCACAGGCTTCACAGTCCCCCACTTCTACTGATAACTCACCCCCCTCCTCACCATCCTCCACTGTAACCCCTGCCCCACCTGACTCAGTCATGCCCCTCCCCTCTCCCAAACAAGACACCACTTTCACAGCAGTTACTGAAAGCGTTAGCAGAGACACCACCACAGACACTGAAAGCGTTTCCAGTGACAAAGATGGTGACCAAGCTTCAAAGCCAGGGAACATGCCAGATGTGTGCTGCTGCCATGATGACTGTGTGTCCAAGGCAGAGTTTTTACAAACAACACAATCCCTACAAGCTGAAGTTTCAGCCCTTTGTGCAGCACTGCAAGAAGCAAGACACACATTTAAGATTGACATAGATGCCATCGCCACTCAGTTACTGCACTTACAAGCCCAAAACACACAAAAACCTCTTCCCCGCTCCTCAAATCACAAACTTCCCTCCAAGACTACATCCTCCAAACCACCCTCCCCCAAATCATCCACCCCCAAATCATCATCTCCCATATTGCCCACCCCGCCGAATGCCACTGCCACAGAGAGCAATGCTGACAGTGGACACAGCGCAGGCAAAGCAGACTCCACAGCAGTGTCTGAGTCCCTCAGTCAGCAGACCTCCACCCCAACCCTCTCCAACATGTCAGTGTCACTAAGGACACCATCCCCAACCCTCTCCAACATGTCAGTGTCACTAAGGACACCACCCCAACCCTCTCCAACATGTCAGTGTCACTAAGGACACCACTACCATTCTGCTGGGGGATGATGTAGTGAAAGGGGTGGATCCCTCCCGATCCTCACCTCCCAACAGCAAGCCCCAAAAAGTGTGTGTCAGTGACCTGACAGTGACCCAGCTGACTGAGTGGCTCAGTCGCCAGACACCCTCAACTACCGTGAGACTGGCTGCAGTTCATGTTGGGATCCACGACTGTGCACAAGTCAAGGCCTCAGCAGACAGTGCCATCAGCAGTGACAAGTGGAAAGACCTTCTTTCCCAGTGCCGGAGGGTCTTTCCCAAAGCGTCACTGCTAGCTTCTGCTATCATGCCTGCCAGAGGACGACACCCCTTCAATCCAGTCATTCTCAACAGCAACAGGAACCTGCAGCAGGTGTGTGACGGCATGGGTGTGCACTACAGGGACCACACTGCTGTCTTCACCACCAGCAGTGGTGCACCCAGAATGGCATTGTACCAAAATGCCATTCTGCCAACGAGGAAAGGGACAGCACGCCTTGCTGAAAATCTGTTTGCTAGGAAACAGGCAGACAGCATCGGCACAAAGAGGGGCAGTGACCACAGGCCTCGCCCCACTGGACGTCTCTCCACTTCCCCTTTCTTGCATCACCGCTCCGTTCCTCCTCCCGTCCATTCACCTACTCCACGCATGTTACCAACAAACAATCACACATCACAGTCCTCTCAACCCGAGAACCCTCCTACTCTTCCCCATTCTCCGGCCGACCCACACTACTCGGAAGTCTTTCCTCCCCTCCCTACCACCACTCTAAACCCCACCCACCCACTCCGACGACCGGACAGTAAGCCCACTACCACGCGGGGAACTAATTCGTATGGTAGTAGAGAGACCTACACTTCGCCTCCACAACCAACACCCATGATGCCACCGCCAATGTATCCTTCTAAGCTACACACAAAAAGTTAAGGATCACTTTCACAAACATTCATAACTGTCAAAATAAGAAAGTCAATGCGTTGAAGTTTGGCCAACATTTAATTCCATTCTTTAGTGATAACGATACACAATTGCCTTCAATCTCGAGCAATCGTTTGGTGTGTACATTTGATTAAAGTGGGTACGTATCCAAATTTGATTTCCCAAAGTCATTGAAATCACAAGACAGGGCATACTGATGCTCCCAAAAGCTCAGTAATGCGTGTAACCACCATGGCTGTTCTGGCACTCGACGCAGCGAGTCCTCATCGAGTTGACCAGGTTGGTGAAGATCCTCTGTGGAAGCGCCTGCCACTCAGCCTGCAGCATCTGGTAGAGGTGTTGGGCATCCCTGGGAGGGGGGTGGCTCCTCACTTTGCGATCCAGCTCATCCCAGAGGTTCTCAATCGGGTTGAGATCGGGACTGCATGCTGGCCACTCCATTCTGTTGACTCCAGACTGCTGCAGGAAGTCGTTGACCACCCTTGCCCTGTGGGGGCGAGCATTGTCATCCTGGTAGACAGCCCTCGGTCCCATCTGCTGCAGTGTAGGCACAGCCAGCGGTCGAAGGATCTCATCCCGGTATCGGATGCCAGTCAGGTTACCCTGTACATGATACAAGGGTGTTCTGTGGTGAAGGCTGAAGGCCCCCCAGACCATTACAGAACCTCCACCAAAGGCCACCTTTTCTTGGACAGTGGTGTCAGTAAAGCGTTGCCCTGGGTGCCTCCAGACCCTCAGTCGGCCGTCGTTGTGGTGAAGGGTGAAGCGTGATTCATCACTGAACAGGACCTGGGACCATTGCTGACGTGTCCACCTCACGTGACGTGCGCAGAAGGCGCGGCGTGCTGCCCTATGGGCTGGAGTTAAGCGTGGCCGTACTGCTGGGCGACGAGAACGGAGATTAAACCCATGTAGGCGGTTCCGTATGGTCTGCTGGCTGATGTTGATGTTAGTAGCCACCCTGAACTGCCTTTGAATTATGCTGGAAGAGGCTGTTCTTGTCTGCAGGGCTTGTCGTTCAATGAGACGATCGTCACGTGGGGTTGTCTTCTTTGGTCGACCAGATCTGCGTCTTTCATGGACAATCCCAGCGGCTGTGAAGCGTTGAATCAGTCGGACAATGACCGAGATGGACACATGAAGTCGCCTGGCCACCTCTCGCTTGGGAACACCATCTTGGAACCATGCAACAGCTCGTCCCCTATCCAACTCGCTTAATTTTCGTCGTGGAGGCATTGTCAGATCAGGCCTACTACTGGTGGAATGTCTTCTTATATAGCCAAGCCAGCGACAGCATCTCACACATAAACAGCAGTGCTTGCACGTGCATAATGGTTTTTCCATCTGGCAAGTGCAATGTGTTCAGGCAGAACGGTCCAAAACAAGGTCATTTTTCGCAAGTTTCCGCTTTTCCGTTTGCGGCCCAGCTCAGTAGTAGAGAATCCCGTGCAATTTTCGCACTAACACAACATCGCCCACTTACAGCTGAACAAGAATTCATGACAATTTGGCTGGACTAAGAAATAAATAACAGTAGCGAACTGAGTTTATTACGCACCTGTTTTCACATACCGATCCTTAACTTTTTGTGCGTAGTATATGTTCTTCCCTTCTTTTCCTCGTAGCTTCCCACTTGCTTTTTGGCAGTGGCCACACTTCATGCCAATGCCACCAAACTATGGCCAGTTCTAGACTTGAATCAGTGTGTGTGTGTGTGTGTGTGTGTGTGTGTGTGTGTGTGTGTGTGTGTGTGTGTGTATGCGTGTGCGTGTGCGTGTGCGTGTGTGCTATATGTATATATACACTAGTGTGGAAAGTGCAGAGTTTGAACTATATGCATCTGCCAATGTGGACTGTGTAATTCCGAATCTGCCGACCATCTGATAAGCTGAGAAGAAAAAGTGGTTGCGAACTACATTATTAGCATTTCTGAAGAAAGGAAGACTTTTATATCATAGTTTTATTGTACCTGAATGGTGTGTGAGCACGCTCAGAAACCTCCTGTGGTGTAGATAAAGCTTCGGTGACACTTGCCACAAGCATGTTATGTAACTTTGTGAATTTAACTTTTGTGCTTTTTCATATTCATTATCCTTTTTCATTGAGCATTGTTGGATTTGGTGTGTAAGTGTGTTGTATCACACTTATTTGTAGTTTTGACTTGCTTGTTTCTCATTTTCATTATCCTTTTGAATTGAAGATAGTTGTTGTGTGTGTATACCATACGGACACATTGAGTTTGTATTCAAGTGTATCCTTGCTATATTTGTTTTAGTTGCACAAATGGTGCAATCATCTTCAAAGTGGCCACAGGAAGACGGACTACGTATTGGACATCTTAATATAAACCATATACAAAACAAGTTACAGGAGGTACCCACTATACTGTATAATCAAGACAAACCCTTTCATATATTTGGCTTCACTGAATCAAGACTTTCAGATATTGTCCCTGATGCCACTGTCTTAATCTCTGGCTACAATATTGTACGCAGAGATCCCACCGAATCCAAATCTAGAGGCATATTACTTTACGTTCATGAAACATTAAATGCCCAACGTTTGTATGATCTTGAAAGTTTTGGAATTGAAGCAGTTTGGTTAGTAATCAAGTTCAAGAGAACAAAACCCATCAAAATAGGATTTGTATATCGAAACCCAGCGGAAAATGCTGGTTGGATGGACAAGTTTACGGCCATGATGGATGCAGCATCGCTTGATGCCACAGAATTAATGCTTTTAGGTGATTTCAACATTGATCTATTGAAGGGCCAAACATCATGGTCAGATAGGACCACCTCATACAACTTATCCCAAATTATAGACATGCCAACCAGAGTAACACTCACTAGCAAAACATTAATTGACCACATCTATCTTTCTGAACCACAAAACGTCATTGAGAAATGTGTGCCTTTGAATGTATGCAGCGACCACTTTCCAGTATGCATTACGTGGAAAAGAAGTGGAATCAAAATTCCTAAAACTGGCCACAAACACATCACTTACAGATCTTTCGGACACTTCCATGAAGATACCTTTCTCACTGACCTCATGAATTCCCCCTTTATAAATGTTTATAATTATACTGATCCAGAGAAAGCGCTTGAGTATTGGCTACACACGTTTAATTCTGTTTATGACAAGCATGCGCCATTCAAAACGCGTCGAGTTAAACATAGTGCACAACCAAAGTGGATGACTGATGAAATACAAGCTGCTTGTTTCTTACGCGACGATCTGCTTGAAGCAGAAGGGAAGTCGGATGGATTTGAAAGGCAACGTAATAAAGTCAATTCACTCAAACGGACAGCAAAAATGAATTTTTTTTCGTGAACTTGTAGCCAACAAACAAAATTCGAAGTCCATATGGCAAGCAATAAATGAACTTACGAATAAAACTTCACAGTCAAAGACAAGTCCCATTACCAACGTAACAACAAATGAACTCAACCAACACTTTGCAACAGTTGCAGAACACATTGTCAAAGAAAAGAATACTGACTCAAATGAATTACAAAAATTAAAAAAATTTTGCAATGCTATGAACATTCGTCCAGCAACACCAGTTCTGCCTATGACAGTTAGTGATGTTTGCCAAGCTTTATGCCAATTGAAGCAGACAGGAAGCCGCGGACTTGACGGGATTGATGGAAAAATACTGAAACTATCAGCACCTGTTATATGCGAAACTCTTACCTACATTTACAATTTATGCATTGATAAATGTCACTTTCCCGCTCAGTTCAAAGTTGCAAAAGTAATACCCATTTTCAAATCTGGAGACAAATCTGAACCATCCAACTACAGACCTATATCCATTTTGCCAGTTCTGTCCAAGCCCTTGGAAAAACACATAAATAAACATCTTTGCCACCATTTTGACTCCTCCAACCTACTAAATAAAAATCAATCAGGATTCAGGAAAAATCATTCTTGTCATACAGCGCTTACAAACCTAGTAGATCAATGGCTAGCCAGTGTTAATGAGAATAAATATTGTGGCGCACTGTTTGTTGATTTTGCAAAGGCTTTTGATGTAATTGACCACAAACTGTTATGCAGGAAGCTTTTATTATATGGTATAAAAGGAAATACCTTCCAACTGATAACATCATTCCTAGAAGATCGTCAACAAATCGTTTGTGTCAACAACAATTTATCAGAGAAGCTACCTATCCAACATGGCGTACCCCAGGGTTCTGTGTTAGGTCCGTTGCTGTTCTCAGTTTATATAAATGATCTCCCTCTTTATATTGAGGATTCATGTGAACTCTTTTGTGATTATACCACTGTCCATACAAGTAGCTCCAGCTTGGAAGCTGTTTTCACTTCATTACAGAAGAATGCTGACATCTTAAGTAATTGGTGCAATGTAAATCACATGTTACTGAATCCTAACAAAACAAAACTAATGCTGATAACAACAAGGCAGAGAAGACAAAACATAACCACACAGCCCCCATCTGTTTTTATCAATAATCAGGAAATTGAAGTGGTGGATAGCCATCGAGTTCTAGGCGTATATGTTGATAATAATCTTTCTTGGTCTTATCACCTTCGCAGTTTATGTAAATCAATATCCAGACAAACATATCAGCTGTGCAAGATTAAGCATTTCTTAAACCTTCATGCCAGGAAATTGTTCCTACACGCACATGTTCTCTCTTCAATCAATTATTGTTCAACACTATTTGATTCTGCTAGTGCTAATGCCATGAAGCCTCTTAAGAGTGTCTACAAAAGAGCACTTAAAGCAGTCCTATTAAAATCATCTAGTCTTAGTGAAGGGGATTATACTAAAGCGGGGGCTCTTCCGTTACAAGAAATGTTTGCTGTCAACAAATGTCTGCTAATGCAAAAAATTGCATCGGGTTTAGCACCACAAACTCTTCAGTCCAAATTTAGCATAAACCCTAGGGATTCAACCAAATTCCAGGTTCCCACACCTAGAATAGATCTATTTAAATCAAGCTTATCTTACTCAGGTAGCGTGGTTTGGAATTCACTTCCACTACATTTCCGATGTACTCAAATTACAGAATCCTTCAGGGAAAAACTAATTACAAATTTCACAGCAGACCATTGCTATTAGGGACAAAATACATATACCAGGGCACACCCTCTGTTTTGCTGCATATTAAACTGATACGCCGTTTCCTTTCCACTGATGTTTTCAAAACTAGATAATGATAAATGAGAGATATGGTTACTATCGGTTTTATTAATGATTGAAATTATAGTATGATGAATGACTGTTGTGGTCGCTGGTTTTATTGGTGCATTGTCACTAATTGATTGATGTCTTAATACTTTGATTTCTTCGAGCACTGTAA
>CM065735.1:9238677-9254317 GCA_033310375.1 Conus canariensis
ATTCCTTCGTTTCTTTGAGTTCTGCTAACTTGCACACAAGCTGTATACTGTTTTCCAACTGTCCCATCCATCAGTGTCCTAGCCGAGTGCTTTTTGTTTCCTTGACCGCCGCATGAAGTGGGTTTTGGGGATTTTCAAGTGCTCTGAAATATACCTTCACCTGCTCTACTTGTGTCTAGTCTGCCTTGAAGGAAGGTCAAGCAGGTATCGTATAGTTTGAGCTGGTGTGTCCTTTGTGGTTCCCAGGATCAATCTCATTGCTTCATTTTGAATTCTTTCTAATTTAAGACAATTGCTGTTGGACAGTGTTGTAAGCCCTAATCCATAATCAATCATACTGGGTACAAGTGCATGATACAGTTGGTAGAGTGGCGCTGTTCAGTGCCTTTAGCTGCCATTGCTTTCATGGCAGATGGACCTTTTTTGCATTTAAGAACAATATTCTCAACATGCGTACACACACACAAACACAATTCTTTCCTTTCAACATTTTATTCTCCCTTGTTCACCAGTCCATCAACTTCATATGGAAAGAAATTTTCCAGTAAACACTCTCTTACCAAAGACTCCACTTTCCCAATGTACACTAGTAGAGCCAGTCCTCGCGCAACCACTATGTGCCATGTCGAAAAATAAAATGATGCCGACAGCAGCTTCCCCCCCTCTTTTTGCCCACAGCCTTGTTTTTCACCATAGCTCTGGTCATTATGCAATTTTTGCATCCTCCTCTCTGTCACATAATTCTTGCACACTTTATCCGGACCTGGGAAAAACGTTTTCAAAATTTTCAGACTTTTCCTGGATTTTCAAGCTTCCGTACCAACTCTGGTTATAAACAACAACAACAACAACAACAACACACACACACACACACACAAAGCCAAACAAACTCTCAAGTGACATAATTTTCACATCGTTTAAGTCTACACTGAGTACAGTTCGTCTCCTTCACCTCTAAACAACAATGAACTTCAGCAGTCTTGAAGTCAAACACTTGATTTCATTTGTAACCAGTCTCGGAGTCAAACATTTGATTGAATTTGTAACACTTTTTCTGTACCCGATTTACCAGTCAGTAAAGACTGCTTCCTTCCCTTACAAAAATTCAGTTGTTAAGGTCTTCATGGATATGTGTTCCTCTTTTCAAGCAGCTCTGTGCCTGCACACATGACTTTTGTACAGACACGATGCCAAGACCACACCTCCAGATAAATCAGGGCCAACACAGCTCTGTGCTACACACATGACTTTTGTACAGACACGATGCCAAGACCACACCTCCAGATAAATCAGGGCCAACACAGCTCTGTGCTACACACATGACTTTTGTACAGACACGATGCCAAGACCACACCTCTAGATAAATCAGGGCCAACACAGCTCTGTGCTACACACATGACTTTTGTACAGATACAATGCCAAGACCACACCTCCACATAAATCAGGGCCAACACAGCTCTGTGCCAACACACATCACTTTTGTACAGATACAATGCCAAGGTTACACCTCCAGATAAATCAGAGCCAACACAGCTCTGGGAACAAAGTATGCTGCTCTTATCATGAACCACAACTGGAAAAAAAAAATCTCTTAAACATAATCATTGACAAGTGAACAACATTTGAAAAGCTTCCTTTCATTTCAACAAAAGAAAGAAAAATATCTCTCCTACACACACACACACACATAGCGAAAAAAAAAAAAAACGTACACCAAAGTGGCCATTCTCTCTGCAAGTGCAACGTAATCCTGGATACATGCCTGAAACCCCTCCCCTTTGTATTCCTATCTATCTTAGAGGAACTGGTCAACATTTCCTGGATACATGCCTGAAACCCCTCCCCTTTGTATTCCTATCTATCTTAGAGGAACTGGTCAACATTTCCTGGAGACAGGGGCAGTGGGAGGGAGGCAGTATCTTTTTCAAGTTTTATAAAGTTTTTTTAAGTACTGTTTCCGCCAAACATGAACAAACGAATCACAAGGCAAAACATGATGCGTTTCAACCTCTAAGATCTTCTTCAGGAAAGACAAACAACACTCAGGACAACGAAAATGAACAAGCAATCACTTATCTCATCAAATTCCACACAAGATGGGCTTTGATACGTGATAGCTCGTTTATCTTTTTTGTTGTCCTGAGTGTTGTTTATCTTGCCTGAAGAATAGGGGCCGGAATAGCTCATGGGGCCGGAATAGCTCAGTTGGTAGAGCGCCAGACTCGTAATCTTGGTGATCCTGGGGTTGCGGGTTCAAACCTCCGCTGGATCGTTTTGGTACAGGAGGATTTTTCCCTCGGAGTTAACATTGGTTCTGACTTCATTTCCCATACAGTCCTTTGAATGAGACTGTAAACTGAGGTTCTGTGTGTGAATGCACGCATAACATCTTGCACACTCGTAAAATCCCATCACCAACTTTCGGAAGAGAAGGCCAGTTTGGCCGTTGGTATGGATAACATTGCATGCACCCTGCGTAAGAAATGGAAAGAATGAAAGAAGTAAGGAAACTGAGTGAACGATATATATTTAATGATATGGATTGGATGACACGAGAAACGACTGAATGAAACGCCAGCTGGCAGCTCTTAAGTCAGCACTATCCAGGTAGGCAGCCCGTTGTGTAAACGAGTGTGGATTGTAAAGTGCTTAGAGCTTGGTCTCTAGCTGAGAATAGGTGCTATATAAGTATTCATTATAATATAATAATAAATTAAGAAGACCTAATAGGTTGAAATGCATCGTGTTTTGTCTTGTGATTCGTTTGTTCACATTTGGCAGATACTGTACTTAAAGTTCTTTTTCAGATTTGTTTAGATTTCTGCCTGCAGTCGCTTCATTCTGCAACTTCTTTTTCAAGGCTTACATGGGTCAAAAAGGTGCAGAGTGGAGGTGGATGCAAAATGTATTCTCACTCAGTGGACAAGTACATGCAGCAAAACGTTGATGAGCCTGTGTGTGCAAGGAATGGGGGGTAAGAAGGGTTGTTTTGATATTTGATGACAATGCTTTACTACGACGAATGTTTTTTTTTTTTTTTCCTATTTCTTTCCCTCTGGAACTCGCTGTTCAAAGGACTCCCAGTGTAATCCATATTTTGTTATAGAGATGGGAGGGAGGAAGGTGGAAAGAGGGAAGAAGCTGAAGGACATCTCATTCTTGAACCTCTGGCAAACACACACATAGACAAACACGCACGCACACATCTCACACACACACACTCCCATCCTATAATTTTCTCTCTCTCCCTCTCTCTCTCTCTCTTGTAGCAACTATTTTAACATTTGACTCCTCCCCTCTCACACACCATCTCCGCCAAAGGTGGCGGCCGTCTCCCCAACGTACTCTCGCACGGCAGTGTCCAGCACGTGATACACGTCAGCACAGCCGGCCACGGCTCTGTCCATGATGGCAGACAGGTGGTCCTCATGGAGACGGGAGTTCATCTCCAGGAACACGATGTTCTGGGACTTGGCCAGAGTGGCGATGGTCAGTTCCGGGCAGCCCGACGACTCCTCCAGGTGATTCATGTCCACCAGCGCCGTCTCACGGGTGAACCCGGCTGAGCAGGCGGTGACGTAGTCCTTCAGGGAATGCCTGCGTCGATCAGCGCCAGCGTGGCGGCGTTCACACAGGCGCAGTAGTTGCCCCCATCGGACTGCAGGACCTGGAGAAGAGGTGGGTGTGATTGCTTAATACAGTGATTAAATGACTGAGTGTGTGTGTGTGTGTGTGTGTGTGTGTGTGTGTGTGTGTGTGTGTGTGTGTGTGTGTGTGTGTGTGTGTGTGTGCACGTGTGTGACTGTAAAAATGTGTGTGTGTGTGTGTGTATATGTGTGTGTGTGTGTGTGTGTGTGTGTGTGTGTGTGTGTGTGTGTGTGTGTGTGTGTGTGTGTTGCATGTATACACTATACATGTTTAAATGTGTCTGCAAGCATTGTAAATTCTGGACAGAAACAGACTAACAGACAGACAAACAGTAAAAGACAGACCGATAGAGACAGAGCTGAGACAGAGACAAAAAATGCATACATGTAGGTGTGTTATTGGCCACTATTCTTTTCTTTTAAGACTCAACTAGATGCACATTGAAATAAAAACAAGCTTTTCTACAAAAAGAAAGTTCCAAGTTTGCAGATATACCTTCAAATGGCACACACACACACACGCACACACACACACACACACACAGACACCCCCCCCCCCCCCAAAAAAAAACAAACAAACAAACAAACAAAAAACACACATTAACATTTCTTCAAGACAGACACCTTCTGATCTTCTAACTCTTGTAATGTTACAACAGAAGGCTGAGACAAGCAGGTACAAATACAGCTACAGACACCTTCTGATCTTCTAACTCTTGTAATGTTACAACAGAAGGCTGAGACAAGCAGGTACAAATACAGCTAACCTTGGAGAGCATAATACCAAAGGAAACCTTTAGCAAGTCTGGGATAGTAAACTGTAATAATACTGACCTGTGACCACAAAATTCCTTGTGTCAAAGCATATAAAAGATTACATCATTCATTTTATTCATTTATATCTTCTGCAAGAGTAAGCACTTCTTATGAGATTGTGAGCTGAATACTGGTGAACTGACTGCCAAATTATATGTTTTGAAATTTTTGAGTCATATGTTCTTCTTTTCATTCATTATTTAAGATTACATAATAACACCACAATAAACCAGCAGCTTTCAAAATTAATGACAAATGCATTTTTGAGTACAGGTGTTGCAAGCAGGATTTTCATGTAAAGTTCACTTTCTTTTAAAAAGAAACTGAAGTACAAACTCAGGAATAAAATGAGGTAAAAAAAAAAAAAAAAAAGGGAGGGAGGGGGAAGCCCTCCAAAAACACACACACAAGACACATGCACACACAGACAAGCACACACAGATGCCGCGCGCGCGCACACACACACATACACACACACTATGTATATCTTTTTATAAGTAGTGTAGTCGTTGCCCTTTTGTTTTTAACTGTTCCTTTTGGTGTGAGTGTTAAATGCGACAGAGCAAAACTGTCAGCACACTAAACATCAGAACACAAACAAGCCCAGATGCCTTGTATCAAACGTAAAAAAACTAAAACAGCGAGCGAATGTCCACTGATAATGAAACACACAGGCTATGCATGGTGTGCAAGTCTCTGAAGGAAAAAAAAAAAGTGAAAAAAAAAAAAGGGGGGGGGGGGGGGAAGGAGGATGGAGGCCCCACTAAAAAAGAAAAAAAAAAGAAAAGAAAAAAAAAAGTAAAAAAAAAACTGGAAGATGGAGGCCCCGCATAAAAAAGTACACAGTTCAAATACTATCTAATACAAAGTGAGGAGCATTTTCTTTTTTTAAATCGGGGCGGTGGGGCGGGATTAGGGTGGGTTTCGGGGGGATGAGGTAGGGGAGGAGGGATGGGTAGGGGAAACCACCAAACCTAACCAACCAAAAAAACTCGCCTCCACAAAAATGTCGATTTTGGACCTCGGGTAGAGGGTGGAGAGGATAGTGGCATCGAAGGTCTGCTGGAGGTGGCTGGTCATTTCGATGGACTTGCGGTCGCCACGGGGCCGGCGCTTGCGCTCTCCAGTGCTGAAGGTGGCCATGCTGTACTGGCAGTTCACCACCGCTCGGTCGTGCAGCGCCCTGCCTCGCCCGCCCCGCACCTGGGACATAGGCATAAAAAATAGTAGACACATGGCTGAGGTCCCATCTTGCCCAAAGCGACACAACTTCAACAAGACTGGTGATAGATTGTTCGGGGAGAATCTACACAAAGTCAAGATGCAGAGTCCAACTCCTATCTCATCATCACCTTCACCCCTAACCACATTCCCATTCAGCGTTTATTTGTTTGTTTGTTTTTCTTTTAAAACTGTTTTTAACATCAATCTGAATTTCTGAACTACTGAACAAATAACACATTCACTGAAATCTGTGTGGAAACATAGTGCTACATCACCAAAAAAAAAAAAACAACAACAAAAAATCTCCATCATTTATTCATTTCAAAACTCAGGATATAAAGAAAAAAAATTAAAAAGGAGAAAAGGCTCAAATTACAATATTTGTGTTTCCATTCATGTCTTATGTTTAATATTATAAAAAAAAAAAAAAAGCATTCTACTGTTATGAAATCTTTAAAACTTTAAATCACTATTTTGCTTCCTTGGCAGCAGAACAGCAATGGGAGTTGAATATACAGTCTGTTATACTTTGGTTCTTGATCATGGCACTTGCACTAAATTTCGATCCACCTGTGTATGTACACACACACCCACAAAGAGTTTATGTATTACACTTTACAGTCCTTTTTTTGTCCTCACGCCCTTAATTTTTGGAGCTGGAAGGAGAGAGGGTGTGATGGGCTTGTTCATATTCCTACACGATAAAAATGGACCGTTTCATGCATCTGTACAAGATACTGAATGCTTACATTTTGTTCTAATCAAACACCCAGGGTACAAATGTTGTGGTGCTTTTGTTGCACACAGATGAAAATATAAAGTACATGCATGCAAGCATGTTTATCTGACTGTTTTACACTTGCGTTGTATCGTGCATGCATTATGACTTGTGTTCACATTTTCTCAAGCTATTCACTGTAGTTGTAAAACATTATGAACCAGACAACTATCCCAGATACATATGTCACTAAATTTCAGCTTGTCTTTTACTATAATTTACAACTGCTGATTAGTACCTTTAACAATTGCTGTGTTAAAGATTTGTCGTTAAACATATTGATCATGTATTCATGATTTCTCCAGCTCTGATGTGGTCTCCTTGGCTGGTCACGTATGACACAGTTGTGATAGTACTTACTTTTCAAAAACTGACACAGCAAACAGGCAAAGGCACATAGGTCAAAGACTCAAACAATTTTTTTTTTTTTTTTTTGCATACGCAGGCTGATACTCCTGCAGACACTCCCTGTATAGACAGGCAAAGATTAATCCAATCTACCCAACAAAAGGAGTGGAGTTTTGTGTGTATGACTGTTCTTTATCCTGCCATTAAGGTAGTCACACTCCAACTTCAGGGAAGGTGCATGCTATGTGTAACATGTCATCCATACCAACGGCCAAACTGGCCTTCTCTTCCGAAAGTTGGTGATGGGATTTTACGTGCATGCAAGACGTCATGCATGCGTTCACACACGGAACCTCGGTTTATAGTCTCATTCGAAGGACTGCATGGGAAATGGAATCAGAACCATTGTTAACTCCGAGGGAAAAATCCCCCTGTACCAAAACGGCCCGGTGGAGATTCGAACCCGCAACCCCAAGATTAAAGACTCAAACAAAAACTGGGCACCTGATCACAGCAATTGGTGAAAATCAACAGTTATGAATTCATGCATTGGTCCACTTCCAGTTCTCCACCATCGACATCTGGTCAAATGAAAATTGATATGGTATGCAGTTCCGGCAGTTGTTTATTTTTGTGGTTCTTTCATCATAAACAATGGTACAAGTCAACTGATATCAATAATTACCACGTAAATGCAAACCCTGGACATGACTTAAACAACTGCTTCAATACTCTCATCAAGCAGCTTTACTCTGTCCTCAGGATGTTCGCATTTCCTTTCCGCTGCCTTGAAAGGGCATGCATATTAAAAAGAATTTTTTTTAAAAATGTTCATTTGTTGTTTGTTAAAACTGTATTCTTTATGAATCAGAAATGACGAAGAAGTTATTGTAACAAATGACAACACAGTAGAAAAGTGTTGCTTCTCATAATTTGGCAGGCTCTGCTGATTAAAAATGGAAATAAACAACTTTTAAAAAAAAGCCTGTTACCTACACACACACACACACACACACACACACACACAAAGAAGAAAGTTCTGGCTAACCATTAAACGTAAAAGAAAGTTCACACTTGTTAATTATACACAGAAATTAAAACACAACATTAAAAAATTAATCAATAAAATTAACAAAATATACTTGAAAAACAATTTATGCAAAACTCAAAGAATACATGACAGCTGACACAAACTCTGCCAATAAAGCCAAGTGTTAAGGAACTTTGAGACAGTCGCCTACGGCTTGACCAGATCTTCAAATGGGGTCAGGGGGTCATATTTCAGGATCAGACTGGGGGATAGTCTTACTGTCTCTTGAGGCTTTTGTTTTGCTGTGGTCTGGGGGACAGACAAGCCCCCAGAAACTGGAGAGAACAGCAACTGAAGATCAACTCCTTGGGAATCATTTAAAGCAAACATGAGTTTCTGCGTTTTGCATAAATTAGGACACAACAAAATGTTGGCTAAGATCTCTCATCACTTGACAAGAGAACAACTCAGTGTGTACTGAAGCAGTGAGAAAGCCAGCAAGCAAGCAAGAGAGAGTGACAGAGAGGGGGACAGAGCTTGAGAAGAGAGAGAGAGAGAGAGAGAGAGAGAGAGAGAGAGAGAGAGAGAGAGAGAGAGAGAGAGGGAGGGAGACAGACAGACGGACAGACAGACAGAAAGGGTGGGGTGGGGTGGGGAAGAGAGAAAAGTAGTGAAATAAAGTCGACAAGACAAGGATGAACACTTTTGGTATAAAACACACACACACACACACACACACACACACACACACACACGCACATACTCACACACACACCACACACACATACACACACACACACACACACACACACACATACACACACACATACGCGTACACACACACACACAAATGCTTACAGTTACACACACCAGTGCAATGCTGCTAAATTAGCATGCCACTGAACTGAACAGTTCTAGACGATGAATTAGGGATTTGGTCAATGGGAAGCCGATAACAGGATCAAGGAAGATAAGTCAACTGTCAAGTAAATCAAGAAGCAGCATTAAACTTAAAGTAACATTGTACTGATCAATGTATGCACATGAATTGATGAATGATGCCAAAAATCTATTTTTCTATCTATCTTTCTAAGTACAGCAGGTCCGCGTTTAGCTACTGAGAGACAGAGAGACAGAGAGAGAGAGAGAGAGAGACAGAGACAGAGACAGAGAGACAGAGAGACAGAGAGACAGACAGACGGGTCAGACAGTCAGTCAGTCAGACTGAGACAGTGACACAGCGAGAGACAGAGATAGACACACAGAAACAGAGTGAGAGAACACTGAATACTGAACATGTTTAATGTCATTAGCTATACACTAATACAGCCTTAGTGATATACAGAGAGAGAAAGAGAGAGAGATAGAGAGAGACAGAGAGAAAGAGAGACAGACAGATGGACACACACACACACACACACACACACACACACACACACACACACACAAGAAAGACAGAGACAGAGCTGGGTGGGCATTAATCCAAAGGTACTGTTAGTTTATTATGAACTATGGTGGATAGTACGTTAACATTCACTGATTCATGAGAAGATGATCTGTTTAAAACGTTTTTCTTTTGCTGCATCCCGACTGACTTAATGACACGCATAAGCAGAGACAACAACCAAAATAAAAAGATATAGGGGTTTACTTTTTTTTTTTCCTCAGAAATAGTAATCAGTTTAAACTGAACGAATCAGAATCTGACATTGGCTGTAGTGTAGTGTTAACCCGCCAAGCAGTTAAAAAATATAACAGACTTAAAAAGCCTAAATGAGAATACACTTGCTCCATTTGGGATCCTCAGTCATTATATTTACAAGCATTATATTCAAAGCCTGTAGTTTGTCCAGCAACAAGCAGCGAGCTGGGTGTGCCAGAGATAGCATGAGACCCTTCAGCATGGTCGACATGCTGTCTAGATTGGAGTGGCTTTCACTGCTGTCTATAGGAGGTAAAAGGTAGACCTTACAAATCTAAATTACCATTTTCATAACAACTTGATCTCCATCTATATGATAGTCAGTATGCTTTTCCCTCAGATCCAGGAAGACATGGATCCCAATGTGTCATCAACTCCCAGTCCTGCCCTGTTGAATCCAGCAGAACACACAACCTGAAACTCTCTAACTTTTTTTCTCCATTGTACAGTTGTGGAGTGGAATGTGTTCCCAGAGGAGGCATGAACTTCAACCCAAAATGAACTCTGAAAATTTCTTCTCTTTGTGTTTGCCCCTCCCCCCCCCCCCCCCCCCCCCCCCCCCCCTACTTACCTACCATCAGTTAGAAGTGCATTAACGACAGTTTAAATATATTAATGGTACTGGTAGTGGTCTGTCTTTGGCTTTTTTCTGTAGTTTTACTTGCTGTGTCTCCTTTTCACCTCCTCCTGTGAGGTAATCTTCGTCATGTCGATGGTGTACATGTTATTAAGGAAAGAGAAAAACCTACATGTTATTAAGGAAAGAGAAAAACCTACATGTTATTAAGGAAAGAGAAAAACCTAACTGGATAGTTTCCCTTCAACGAGCGCTCTTCCCCCCCCCCCCCCCCCCCCCCCCCCCCCCCCCCCTGAAATACACCAGATCGTGTGTTTGTTTGGCAGGTGCTCACCATTTCGGGCGTTTGCTCATTACCTTTACTTTGATATTTGAATGAAAGAAAACACAACAGTGAGCTCGAAGGCGAGTGAAAGTCGAATGTACGGAGGGTGGGGTGGGGGGAACGCTTCAACAGACCCAAGCCTTCTAAGCTGAAGCATGAAACTAAAGAAAAGTTGACTAGCAAAGTTTCAACTCACCTCGTGAGGTCCATAAACAGCGGCCAAAACCTTGGTGTTGCCTTGTTCGATGTACGCAGATCCATCTGCCTGTCGGAACACGCCCAGACGACAGTCGATCTTCCGTAGTTCATGAGGTCGGCGACCGTCAACACGGAAATTTTGATCTGAGAGAAGTTCGATGCCCGCCATGTGGATCAGTGTGTATTTTCCGGCAACAAATCGTTCTGTTTTAGAATGAGCACATACAGAGACAATACCATTTGAGAATTTCAAATTTACTATTTTGAGATTGTGACACTTGGCACCGATCGAATTTTTACACGTTTGAAATGATGTCTCTGAACCATGAAACGGATTGATGTAAGGAAAGGGGGGGGGGGGGGGGGGGGGGGGGGGGGGGGGGGGGGGGGGGGGGGGGGGGGGGGGGGGGGGGGGGGGGGGGGGGGGGGGGGGGGGGGGGGGGGGGGGGGGGGGGGAGAGTTAAATATCAGTCACTTGACCCTAGATGACGAGGTGATGAACATTTCACAGGGGAAGCGATCACGGTTAGGTCGGGTGAAGTGACAAATATAGGAGTTGCGTCCCTTGTACCATCTCTGTCCAGCCGTCAACCGAATGCGCGTGTGGTCCTCTTTTCAAGTCATTATTATGTCTTACCCAGCTGATTTCCTTTTTCTTCTTTTTAACTGATTCCCCGCCCACCCCCATTTTTTTGCTGCTGAAAATCTGAGGCATGCCATCCCCACTCCCCAATCTTTTTTTCTCCACCAACAGTAAGTGAAAATTTGTTGAAAATGTATGCGAAAGCAGCCGAAACTGTTAATCTGTAATGTGAGCGCTTTGGAGCACTGCCTGTTGCTGTTGTTGTTGTTGTTGTTGTTGTTCTTGCTTTCCCCCATCTTCCATTTCATTTCCTTTCCTCTGCACTGCTGTCATTCTTCTTCCTTTTTCATCTACAGGAATTTGACATGCTTTGTGTGCATGCGCGCGCGCGCGCGTGTGTGAGTGTGTGTGTGTGTGTGTGTGTGTGTGTGTGTGTGTGTGTGTGTGTTGTGTGTGTGTTGTGTGCACGAGCGCGTGCGTATGCACATGTGCGTGTGCAAGTGCGTGCCGGCGTGTGAGTGTGTGTGTGTGTTGTGTGTGTGTGTGTGTGTGTGTGTGTGTGGTGTGTGGTGTGTGTGTGTGCGCGCTCGCGCACGTGTGTATGTGTGTGTGTGTGTGTGTGTGTGGTGTGTGTGTGTGTGTGTGTGTGTGTGTGTGTGTTCAAAACTATTTACATATTTTCCACCGCTTAAGCGCGTGCAAGCAATCAAGCAAGCAAATTTGCCTGTGTACATTAATTCATGTTTGCATGCATGTTGTGTGTGTGTGTGTGTGTGTGTGTGTGTGTGTGTGTGTGTGTGTGTGTGTGTGTGTGTGTGCGCGTGCGTGCGTGCGTGCGTGTATGCGTGCGTGCGTGCGTGTGTACATGTATGTGTGGATGCGTGAATGTGCATGTGTGTGGGCGTGCGTGTGTGCTTAGGTGCATTTGTGTGTGTGTGTGTGTGTGTGTGTGTGTGTGTGTGTGTGTGTGTGTGTGGTGTGTGTGTGTGTGTGTGTGTGTTTATCTTGGCTTGTTTGTTTTCCTTTTCCTGTTATTGCTTTAAAGTCACCCTTCCTCCATACCCCAAAAGGGATAAAAGGAATAAATATTGTTCTTGTATGTGTGTGTGTGTGTTTGTGTGTGTGTGTGTGTGCGCGCGCGCGCGCGCGCACGCACGCGCGTTTGTGCGTGCGTGCGTGCGTGCGTGCATACTGTGTGTGTGTGTGTGTGTGTGTGTGTGTGTGTGTGTGTGTGTGTGTGTGTGTGTGTGCGTTTGTGTGTATTTAAAACTCTTCACACTTCTCCCCTGCTTCATTCTCATCTCCTCTTGCCCAAGGCAGTGAGAACGCAAAAACATTAAATAACCACAAGATTAGCATTCATTTTTCCTTTGATACAAAAAACAAAACAAAACAAATCGAAACAGTTTTTTTGGGGGGAAGGAAACATATCAAACAGAGATAGGAGCAACATATCTGTCTCTTTTTTCACCTTGTGGAAACTGATGATGCAAGCAAAGATTTGTGTTACCGGTTTAGATTCCAGTTGTTTGAACCATTGACAGTAATGAGCCCATTGCGTGGAACACGTTGTAAGTGCGCCTAGTCCGTTCAAAAGAAAGAAAGAAAGAAAAGAAAGAATGAAAGAGAGAAAGTATAGAGCCAGGCGACATAATGGTCAACTTCTATTCAACGTTGTTTCGAGAGTTGTTACGCTGTAGCTGAATGTGGTACAGAAAAGAAACCATGAAATAAACTAACGAAACCAGAGGGCGGGACTGGAGGGAAAAAATAACTGACTGAACAGAAAGGTCATTGTGGTGGGGGAAGCGAAATGAGCTTACATGTTGTTCACATATGCAATGTACATAATCCAGCACACGGTACCCATTTCTCTATCACAGATGCAGACAAGATGTACACACAGCACAAACAATGAAAGAACTCTCCACGCTAACCAGCTCCCCATCCCCTCCAAACACACACACACACACACACACACACACACACACACACACACACACACACACACACACACACACGCACACACACACACACACACCACACACACACACACACACAAAGAAAGAAAAAAGGAAGGAAGGAAGGAAGGAAGGAAGGAAGGAAGGAAGGAAGGAAGGAAGGAAAGAAGAAAAACGGGTTTGCCAGCCAAATATATTTCTCTCGAACTTTGATTCAGCTTTTCAGAAACAAAACTCCAGCTAAACTACGTTTAGACATATAGCTTCCCGCACACACACTCCAAACGACATTCATTCTCTCTCTCTCTCTCTCTCTCTCCTCTCTCTCTCTCTCTCTCTCTCTCTCTCTCTCTCTCTCTCTCTCTCTCTCTCTCTCTCTCTCTCCTCCATGCTGATCATTCGCTAATTGATCGCCACAACTAGTGCCTAGTGCCCCGAGAGTGAGCTGATGACAAGCAACAGCAGCAGAGACTTAGTCAGACCCAGCCTTGTCTCCCGCTGCCAGGAGCAGAGAGAAGCGTGCATGGAATTACCGCTGATGAAGAAAGGACGCTGATGATGTCAGAATCACAGTAGGTTCGCTCCCCTGTTGTGGCAGTCCCAGTGTGTAACAAATGGCACGGCTGATGGAGGCGCTGGATGAGAGGTTACAGTGCTGTCTAACACTGCTTATTAATCAAACATGCACGAACTCTGAGGCTGGCAGTGTGTGGTGGGGTGGTTAGGGATGGGGAGTGTTGAATTGGAGACAAAAAGAGGGGGACAGGATACTGCTACTACTACTACTTCTACTTTGGTGTGTGTGTGTGTGTGTGTGTGTGTGTGGTGTGTGTGTGTGTGTGTGTTGTTGTGTGTGTGTGTGTGTATGTTGTGTGTGTGTGTGTGTGTGTGTGTGTGTGTGTGGGGTGTGTGTGTGTGCGCGCGCGCGCGTGCGCACGCGCGCGCGGTGTGTGTGTGAGTGTGTGAGTGGGGTGTGTGTGTGTGTGTGTGTGTGTGTGAGCGTGTGTGTGTGTGTGAATGCGTGCGTGCGTGCGTGTATGTATGTGTGTGTGTGTGTGATGTGTGTGTGTGTGTGTGGTGTGTGTGTGTGTGTGTGTGTTGGGGTGTGTGTGTGTTGTGTGTGTGTGTTAATAGAATGAGTGTGCGAGGGGAAAGCTTGTGGAAGGGGGCAGGGGGTTGGGCTGTATCTCTGTCTCTCTCTGTCTCTTCCTCTCTCTCTCTTTCTCTCTCTCTCCGTCTCTGTCTGTCTGTTTGTCTGTCTGTCTGTCTGTCTCTCTCTCTCTCTCTCTCTTTTCTCTCTCACACACCACACACACACACACACACACACACACACACACACACACACACACACACACACGCACACACAACACCACACACACACACACACACACACACACACACACACACAATTTTAGGTATGCTTATGTGCTGTGCTTTTACCGGTGTATCCAAACAGATTGATCACGACGCCACGTTGTCTTCTCTTCTTCTCTCTCTCTCTCTCTCTCTCTCTCTCTCTCTCTCTCCTCTCTCTCTCTCTCTCTGTTTGTTTGTCTGTATGTCTGTCTGTTTCTCTCTGTCTGTCTGCCTGTCTGCATGCCTGCCTGCCTGCCTGCCTGCCTGCCCTGTCTGTCTGTCTCTGCTCTGTCTGTCTGTCTGTCTGTCTGTCTGTCTGTCTGTCTGTTCTGTCTCTCTCTCTCTCTCTCTCTCTCTCTCTCTCTCTCTCTCTCTCTCCTCTCTCTCTCTCTCTCTCTCTCTCTGTGAATTGTTCGTGGGCTGGCTGAACGATCAACACCACAGCCACAGTGAATGAGCTGACGAACAGCAGCAACAGAGACACAATTCAGTCAGACCCAACTCTCCATTCTTTCCAGTCGCCAGGAGCAGAGAAGCGTGCATGGTGCTAACGCTGTGGAAGAGAGGACGCTGTCAGAAATCACAGCAGGTTCTCTCCCCTGTTGTGACAGTCGCTCCAGTGCAACAAATGGCATGGCTGATAACTGTGCTGAATGAGATGGTATGGACAGTGTTATCTCCAGTCGGCCTGTCTGGCACTGTTGAACATGCGCGTACGCTGAGGAAAGGAGATGTGGGGGAGGGGATTGGGATTTTAGGGATGGGGAGTGCAGAATTGGAGAGGGGGACAGGATATTAGCTCTGTCTGTCTGTCTGTCTGTCTGTCTGTCTGTCTGTCTCTCTGTCTCTACGTTTGGAAATATTGTGTGTACTTCAAACTATCGGACAGACAGAATGAAACAAAAACCAAACGAGAAAAACAGAGAGAAAAAAGAAACCGAGGGAAATATAAGATGGAAATATGTGTAGCCTATTCGATGAATTAAATGGAGAAAGAAAGAAAGAAAGAAAAATAAACAGGTAAATATATGAAAAATAAATACATAGATAAGTAAAGGCATAAACAAATGAATAAATAGTGAATAAAAAAAA
>CM065735.1:9259417-9261917 GCA_033310375.1 Conus canariensis
GGGGGGGGAGCGTGTGAAGAGAAGGGAAACTGCCCCCCCCCCCTCCACACACACACACAAGCGTGTGTACACATATCCCTGGGAAGCTCTTACCAGATTTGTGATGAGGAAAAAGAAGGAAGCCGTCAGAATGAAATAAGGTACGCTGTGTTCTTAACGGCGTTACCAATCAGATTGATCATGATGTCACTTCGTCCACTGTCTGTCTGTCTGTCTGTCTGTCTGTCTGTCTGTCTGTCTGTCTTCTCCTCTCTCTCTCTCTCTCTCTCTCTCTCTCTCTCTCATTTTTGTATGGTTGTATGAAAATGACAAGGGCATTTTCTGGGACAAAATCTCACGAAAAATCTTCAGCCTTGAATATAAAAGACAAGTCATTCAATCAAAAAACAAACATACTAATTATCCAGGGAGAATGAAACGCCAGAGTGAGTGTTAATGTGCTGAAAGATTCCAAAAACTTCTGCACAATTGTTGCAATTAATGAGCGGGGATCACGGCTGCAGAACAGATTTCCAGCCTGTGACTGCTGTATCAGGATTGCAATGAATATGAACAACACATCTAATGTGTGTTCTTAAATTTCAAGAAAGCATTGGACTAAATTTGGTAGGACACACCATAAAACACTATGAAGAAATACATCATGGGTAGGACCTAATCCTGACCATTAATCTATAGTTACAAAGACCAGACGAGCAGTATTTGCTCAATGTAGACCGTGAGACAAGATTCGTTTATCAATTGGAGCCTCTCAAGGCTGTCTCTTATCTCCTACATCGTTCAGCATTTTTGTTTGAACGAGTCATGACAAGTACGGTGGAAGACTACACTGGGACAGTCATGACTGGGGGACAAACCATGTCCAGTCTGGGGGTTCCTGATGTCATTGCTACGCTCAAGGGAGGAGAATAAGAACTCAGCAACCCGGCGGTTTGCCCAGATGGGAGACCTACCGGATTCAGCATGGAGATCAGCGCAGCAACACAAGCTAGTTCTGAACAAATCTGTAAAAGTATTCATAAAAACTCCGAAAAAAAGAGAAAACAAGAATTGGCCGAACGAATCACAAAACAAAGCACGACGCGTTTCGACCTCATAGGTCTTCTTCGGGCAAGATAAACATCATTCAGGACAACGAACATGAAGAACGAGCAATCACTTGTCTTTTGTGGTGGAGTTACAGTAATCACTTTAAAAGATTTGTTTAGGTTTCCGCCTGCAGTCGCCTCACTGTGTAACAAGCTAGTTCTGTTCACGCCTGCGTGTGTACTCTACGAATGAGACTGTACACCGAGGTTCCGTGTGTGAACGCACGTATAACATCTTGCACGCACGTAAAATCCCATCACCAACTTTCGGAAGAGAAGGCCAGTTTGGCCGTTTGTATGGATGACAAGTTACACATAGCATGCACCCAGCGTGAGAAATGGAAAGAACGAAGGAAGTAAGGAAATCGAGTAAACTATATTAAACGATACTGACTGGATGACACGGGGAACGACTGAATGAAGCGCCAGCTGGCAGCTCTTCAGTTGGCACTACCCAGGTAGGCAGCCTGTTGTGTAAACGAGTGTGGATTGTAAAGCGCTTAGAGCTTGGCCTCTAGCCGAGAATAGGCGCTATATAAGTATTCATAATAATAATAATTCATGATACTCTGAACTTTGTCTTCCCAAATAAGCTAATACACCTACTCACGAACAAATGCACATATACACACACGCGCGCGCTCGCGCCCCCCCCCCCCCCCCTCCCCCTCTCCCCCCTCCCCCCCCTCCCCCCCCACTTGCACATATATGTACAAACATTCAAATACATGCATACACGTGTGCACATGCATACATATTGTGAGGACTGGTGTGGGGAATTCAGGGCCATGGAGGGCAAGGCAGGAGGCAAAAGGAGGATTCTCTGTCTGTCCGTCTGTCTGTCTGTCTGTCTGTCTGTCTGTCTCTGTCTCTGTCTCTGTCTCTGTCTCTGTCTCTCTCTCTCTCTCTCTCTCTCTCTCTCTCTCTCTCTCTCTCTCTCTCTCTCCATTTCATCGTCCATTTCCCCGGTTCCTTTCTACAATCCACGTCTTTGCATGTAGCTGTCATTTACCGTTGATGTTTTTGGCTGGTCTGTTTTTTTCATTTTCCCTCCACCGCAAAATGGACAGGTTGCGTGTGTGGGTGAGTAACTCGACAGTTAGTCTATCAGGCGTCTTTCTCGTTTGTGTTTTTGTGCAGTGCGCCTTTTTCTGGTTTTAACACACACACACACACACACACACACACACACACACACACACACACACACACACACACACACACACACACACACACACACACACACACACACACAGAGAGAGAGAGAGAGAGAGAGAGAGAGAGAGAGGCATGCATGTGTTTGCATGCGACAAATATACACCCACACTCGCCAACACACACTCTGTCTCTCATACTCCTTGAGCACACATACACATATAGTCTATGTGTTTTTCTCTGTGCCTCGTACACAA
>CM065735.1:9266917-9274417 GCA_033310375.1 Conus canariensis
GTTGTCGTTGTCGCTGTCGTTGTCGTTGTCGTTGTCGTTGTCGTTGTCGTTGCATGTTTTTGTCATCTTTCCTAGAAACCTTTGGCTGTTTCTGGCTATTCCATGCACCAGACCAGGACAAGAGTCTTGTTTGACAGTCGCCAAATCAGCATTCTTTGTTCTGTTCTGTGGAGTCAGCGCCTGTCATGCCGTCTTTCTTTTCGTGCCGCCGCTGGTGGCATTGCCGCTGCTGCCGCCTTTACCACTGCTGTTGCTGCTACTTTTTTTTTTTTTTTTTTTTTGCATCAGTTATCGGATCAATGGAGCACCTAAGGCGGTGACTTTCTTTCTTTCTTTACTTTTTTCCCTAAGGCCAAAATCCACTTCTTCATTTTTTGGTGCTTCACATTGTCCTCTTCATCTGCCAAAAAACAAACAAACAAACAAACAAAAAAAAAACTCCAAAAGCGACAAAAAACAAGACAAGAACTATTTCCACTACTAATTTTTTCCCTTTTTTTCTCCAACCAGTCTCTTACACACCATGCAATCTGTATGTTCTCTCAAATAGACATATTTTTGCTGATTTAAGTGTATTGGCGTTTGATACAAAGTGTCTGGGTTTGTTAATGTTCTAATGTGTGGTGTATTGGCACTCTCACTCTGATAGTGCTGCTTATAGAAAGAAAACAACATACATGAAACAAAAAACTACATTATTTTCTTTTCTTACAGTTTTTGCCACAGAGAGAGAGGAGAGAGAGAGAGAGAGAGAGAGAGAGAGAGAGAGAAGAGAGACAGACAGACAGACAGACAGACAGACAGACAGAGGAGGGGAAAAAAGACGAAGAAAATGATAATAGAAACTTCAGAAAGTTGCTGCTACTTCTACAACCACCACTGCTGCTGTTGCCAGCATGTCAACCACACAAGTCATAGTCCTATCAGGGCACCCCCAAACATACTCGCACATGTCTGTTTACAAAACACAGAGTATCTAACAACCAAGCAGCCTAATTGCCCTTCAAAGGCACCTACAACCAGACCACGCTGAGCGTGCTAGCCTTGCCGCCAGAATGTTATTGTAACAGGAGAAACAAGAAACGGTGAACACCATCAAGTCCTGGAAGGAGGCCAGGGAGGGGACTGAGGAGGAGGAGGAGGAGGAGGAGGAGGGAGGGAACAGCCGTGCGGAGTGAAGGGTGGAAAGGGAAGGGGTGGGGGGGGGGGATATGACTATGCAGAAATACACATGTGGGAGGATAAGTCTTCGCTTTTCACTCGTTCGTGTTCCATTAGCGCAGATTGAAGTCATTCGTCACTTCCCGTTGCTATGACTGGCTCTTCGCCTGCCTCCTGTTCACAGGTGGGTTGTGCGTTCAGTTTCAGTTTCAGTTTCATCAAGGAGGGGTCACTGCGTGCGGACTAGTCCATATACGCTACACCACATCCGCTAAGTTTTGAGACCACACTACGCATGATTTTAAGCTGATGGATAAATGAATTAACACCAAAGATGAGAGAATTGAAGAAGAGGGTCTCGTGGCTACGACTTAGCAGATGTCTGACCTACGCATTAGCCCAATGCGCTGGTCAGACCTTGAGTGCCTACCTAACATTGTCTGTTCACTCAGGGTCACCGCTGGTAATGCTGTTCACAGTGAAGCACACAACATAAACAAGCAAGAAACTCGCGACCAAACATCACTGACTAACTAACAGACTGGCCGACAGACCGACAGGCTCATTCACACACTAAGTAAGTAACCAGTTGTTGTTGTTGTCGTACCCTGGCTAAAAGACTCCAGGGATCATCCGAACAGCCAAAGTACTTGAACACTGTTCAAATGCATCAGCTGGGGATGAGAACATGACGTGTGTGACCGTTTTTGATTACCCCGCCACGTGGGCAGTCACACTCCGACTTCAGGGGATTTTGGAGACTGATAATGTTATGCTAGGAGCTTGTCACAACTGAAGACAATCCCCGCATAACTGTGCAGAGCATAACACCATTTTGATGTTGCCTTGGTGTTCTAGCCTGTGTCAATTGGCCTGACACAGCCTTAAGCCAAGGCGGAACTAACCAGCCAACGAACCGTGTAAACATCAGGTAAACAAGCAGTCACGACATAAGTCCCGAGTTACACGCAGGAAACCGTCTGTGTCTGTGACAGTACAGACGATACAGACACACTTACTGCAGTACTGGCATCGGTCTGTGAAAGAACAGTCTAAGGCCATCCGCAGATAAACCAAACTTGATCATTTTCAACCGTGTATGGAAAGTGGACTGGGGGTGAACAGCTGAAATGAATCCTGCTTTCCTATGCAGGACCCCCACTCGCCCAGTCTCCCCCCACCCCCCACCCGCATCCCTGCCACCCCAACCCCCCAACCCCCTCCCATCAGCTTTGCCATCATTGATCTAGGATGTTCCAGGAGACAGGAGGTCGGTCGGAAGATTCAGTTGTGTCGTTTCTGACCAGAGGAGTGTCAACGACCTCAGACTTTAAGGACTGGAACTTTTATATAAGTCGCCTGATCAGGACCCCCCCCCCCCTCTCCCCCTCTCCTCCTCCACCGTCTGCTGTGCAGAGTGTTACATCTGCATGTGAGTATTTGTGAACTTTAATTTTTATTCGTTCGTGACGTAAATCTGTTTTTAAAGGAAGCAACTTTCTTTTATGTCTTTCTTTCTATGGCTATTCGACGTGAATGCTGTCGACATCATTAATGAGACAAACCGTCAAGTGATGACGAAGATGGTGAGAAAAAAAAATAGTGATGATGATGATGATGATGATGATGATGATGATGATGACGATGATGATGATGATGATGTCGACGATGGGTGATGGTTGTTGTTGTTGATGTGATGAGATGATGTGATTGATGATGATGAATGATGATGAGATATGATGATGATGATGATGATGATGACTATGCTGCTGCTGATGTTTCATGAAGATGATGATATTAATAACATCAACAAAAGCAACAAGAGCAACAAGCTTGACAAAGCAATGACTAATGACGACAATGATGATAACGACGATGATGACGACGACGACAGCCAGCAACCAGAAACAACCGCAGGAATGCCGATGATCAACAATAAGAACGACAGCAAGTCAATGCATAAATGAGTAATCACCAACGACTTAGCAAACAAAACAGCAGCTAGAACAAGGGAAACGAAATTAGCAGAATACCTATTAAGACAAATTGGCACGGTCCAGAAATTGACCTTGATCAAAGAATCGCTGGGACTTCGTGCAGATGTGACCTGCCGTTGAACCAACGGCTGATACTGACCTTACTAGTCACCACACACACACACACACACACACACACACACACACACACACACACACACACGCACGCACGCACGCACGCACGCACGCACGCACGCAAGCACGCACGCACGCACGCACGCAGGCATCCACCCACCCACCCACCCCACACACACACACATGCGCGCGCGCGCGCACAGCGCGCACATACACACAAACACACACACACACACACACACACACACACACACACACACACACACACACACACACACACACACACACACACGTTCGTGAAGAACAACAGCAGCAATAACATCCAGCAACAAGAACACCAACAGAACAGTCACCCACATTCTTCATAAAACAGCTTCTGCCATCTGTGAGCTCCTGAAGACATTCTCTCTCTCTCCCTCTTCTCTCTCTCCTCTCTCTCTCTCTCCTCTCTCTCTCTCTCTCCACATATCTTCCTCCATGGGACTTGGGCACACGCCACAATTATCATTTGAACTAAACGACAACATAATCCGTGTAGCGTTTTGAGGCATCACCTAAACTTGTCCCCAAAATTGATTTTAAACTGATATTAGGTCAAACGACCGACCCCACCCCCACCCCCACCCCCACCCCCAGCCTCCCAACCAATAATTTCGCTTTTAAGGGATATGCGCTGTTGACAACATTCACAATCTAGAAACACATGAGGTACTCCTTACCTGAAGTCACATTTCAGGCCTTAGCACTCACTTGTGATCCTATCTTTGCGACAGATGGTTTCCCCCGGATAGTTCCATTCCATTCATTTTAATCTGTTTGCTTGAAACCACCTGGCATGTCACTTGATGGGATATGAAGGAAAAGAAGTGAAATGAACTTTGACACACAATCAACATTCTCAAAAAACAATAGATTCGTGCCTATCTATAAATGCTCGAGTCCTGAAGCAAAGTCTTGGCGCATTCATTTTTGGTGTGCAGCCAGTTAAACCACACCCCGACCGACCCGGGAGAACTCTGCTCACCCTGCCAGACTAGGCGTCACCGAAGATCACAGAATAGCGGAAGAAATGAAGGGGGTATAGATTGGACTGGGTGTATGGTGAGGGTGGGTATGGGGAGGGTGCAGGAGGAAATGAAGGGGGTATAGATTGGACTGGGTGTGGGGAGGGTGGGTATGGGGAGGGTGGGTATGGGAAGGGCGGGTATGGGGAGGGCGGGTATGGGAAGGGCGGGTATGGGGAGGGTGGGTATGGTGAGGGTGCTGGAGGTCGGAGAGAGAAGCGGGGGGGAGTAGGTGGGAGAGAAGAAGAGAGGGAGGAGAAGGAATGGGGAGGAGGAGGTGGCGGAAGAGGAGAGAGGAGGTAGGAGGAGTACGATGACAAAGGATGAGAACGAAGAGGAATCGGGAAGACAGAAAATAGGAGGAATGAAGAGGAGGAGAAATGAAGAAAATGAATCAGGGAGTTGTTTTTTTTTTTTTTTTTAAGTTGTAAGGAAAGAGAGGCAGAAAGAAAGAGGAGGAAAGGGGAGGAGAAGCGAAAGAAATACGAGAAAAGAGGAGGGGGGGGGGGGGGGGTAGGGGAAATAACCACAGTTATTACGTCACGCCAGATTATAATCACATACACATCCTACATAGGTTGATTTCAACGTGGGGTGACTGTGGGTGGCAATGAAACATAAGAGCAAAAACAGACTTGCTGACCCATCAAACAAGAGAACAAACAAATCACGAAACAGACATGACGTGTTTCAATCCTTGGGTCTTTCTCAGGCAGGACAAACAACATTGAAAACAAGGGAACCAAATTAGAGCAAACATCGGAGAGATAAGTGACCCGTTTGTTCATCGTTAGTTTCCATTGTTTTGAATATTTGTTTTTGTCACGTCTGAATGAGACCAAATAGGTCGAAACGCGTTGTATCTATTTTGTACTTTTTTGTGTGTTCCTTGGTTTTGTGGCTCTGTAATTGTATTTTGGTGTTCATTTCATTTCGGTTGAAAGTCACATTGTCACACGTCACATCATAGTCATATTATCATCTTATGTCGAATCAGTCTTAACATCTCACAGGAGATCACGGTCATGACATCTCCTTCAGGTTACAGCCTCGTCATCATCTCCTGTCTTATTCACAACATCTCACATTAAATTACATTAGCATCATACAGCGTCAGATGACAGCTATATTTGACATTACATTAGCATCATACAGCGTCAGATGACAGCTATATTTGACATTACATTAGCATCATACAGCGTCAGATGACAGCTATATTTGACATTACATTAGCATCATACAGCGTCAGATGACAGCTATATTTGACATTACATTAGCATCATACAGCGTCAGATGACAGCTATATTTGACATTACATTAGCATCATACAGCGTCAGATGACAGCTATATTTGACATTACATTAGCATCATACAGCGTCAGATGACAGCTATATTTGACATTACATTAGCATCATACAGCGTCAGATGACAGCTATATTTTACATCAAGTCACGGTCGCATGATCAACTCACGTCAAATCACAGTCACTCATCATCTGTCATCTGATAATAGCCACGTCATCATCTAACGTCAAAGACACAGTTCACGTGAGATCACAATCACAAGTCGCTCGTATTACGGCCACTTCATTCACGACAGATTACAATTCAGATCATCTCACGATCACAGTCACGAAAAATCCCACATCAGATTATCATCACGTCATCTGATATGAGATCACAGTCATGTTATCATCTCTTGTCAGGTCAAGCTGACAACATCTCACATCAGATCGTCTGTAGATCATCATTCATCAGATCACCGTTACAGCTTCTGACGTCAGATCACAAGAACACTGTATTACGTCGGATCATAGTCACATCATCTTACGTCAGAGTACAGTCATTTAATCTTACAACAGATCACAGTTGCATCATCATCATCTCACGTCATACTACAATCACATCAACTCAGGTCGGCTCACATTCAGATTGTCTTGCGTATCACGTCACAAGTTAACATATCAGATCACAATGACATTATTTAACATCAGACCACAATCACGACATATCACGTCAGATTAGTCACGTCGTCACTTCACGTCAGATCACATTAAGGTCATCATACCTTATAGGAAAGTCACATCATCTCATGTCCGATCGTAGTCACGTCATCATTCTACGTCAGATCACAGTCATGTCCTCGACCGTCACAGTCATATCATCTTATGTCCGTTCACAGTCGCATCAACATTTACTTCAAACCTCAGTCGTAATCCAAGATCAGATCACAGTCCCATGATCATCTCACATCAGATCACAGTGACGTCATCATCTCATATCAGTTCACAAAGACATCATCATCTCACATTTAATTACAGTTACATTATCATCTTACATAAGATCACAGTCCCATCATCATCTTACATAAGATCACAGTCCCATCATCATCTCACATCAGATCACAGTGACATCAACGTCTCACATCAGATCACAGTGACATCATCAACTGACATCAGATCACAGTGCCATCATCATCATCTCATATAAGATCACAGTGACATCATCATCTCACATCAGAACACAGTGACATCATCATCTGACATCAGATCACAGTGACGTCATCATCTGACATCAGATCACAGTGCCATCATCATCTCATATCAGATCACAGTGACATCATCATCTCACATCAAATCACCGTGACATCATCATCTGACATCAGACCACAGTGCCATCATCAACTCACATCAGATTACAATTGCATCATCATCCCATGTTAAATCACAGTCACATGATCTCATGTCAAATTGCTATCACATTATCAGACATCTGATTACACTCACATCAAACGCTCACCCAGCCAACACAATGAGAAGATAACATATTGATTCTCCCTCTCATACCTGTTTAGATGATGAACACACACACACACACACACACACACACACACACACACACACACACACACACACACACACACACACACACACACACACACATTCCCTTTGTTGTGTTGAGTCCCTCAACTGGAGACACAAGACTTGGTTCCCTTGAATAGGTCTAGACTCAGGAATTAGCCGATGGGCAGCAGCAGCAGCAGGCAGCAGCAGCAGCAGTGGCGGCTCTGTCCTCTCACTGCACCCTCCCCTGTAGCCAGCAGCAGAGGACCGACCATGGAATTAACGCTGTGGAAGAATGAGTGCCGCCAGAATCACATTAGCT
>CM065735.1:9284417-9292078 GCA_033310375.1 Conus canariensis
ACATTGGAAGATACGGAAGATACCTCGTCACGCCCTTCAACCATCTCTTCTGCTCAAATACGCCCACGTCACGCCCTTCAACCATCTCTTCGGCCCCAATACGCCCACCATGTCATGTCCCCCATCCGTGCCCCCTCTACTCCAATACGCCCACCACGTCACGCCCTTCAACCAATTCTTCTGCCCCAATACGCCCACCATGTCATGTCCCCCATCCGTGCCCCCTCTACCCCAATACGCCCACCATGTCACGCCCTTCATCCGCCGCACCCCCCCCCCCCACCACCACACCATTTGACGCCCTTCATCCAGGCCCACTCTACCCCAATACGCCCACCATGTCACGCCCTTCAACCGCCGCCCACCCCCTCCTTCCCCCTGCATACCATGTCACGCCCTTCATCCAGGGCACCTCTGCTCCAATACGCCCACCATGTCACGCCCTTCATCCGCCGCCCCCCCCCATTTGACGCCCTTCATCCAGGCCCCCTCTGCTCCAATACGCCCACCATGTCACGCCCTTCAACCGCCGCCCACCCCCCCTCCTTCCCCCTGCATACTATGTCACGCCCTTCATCCAGGGCCCCTCTGCTCCAATACGCCCACCATGTCACGCCCTTCATCCGCCGCCCTCCCCTCCTTCCCCCTGCATATCATGTCAGGCCCTTCATCCAGGCCCCCTCTGCTCCAATATGCCCACCATGTCACGCCCTTCATCCGCCCCTTCTGCCCCAATACGCCCGCCGATGTCACACCCATCATCTGCACCTTCTGCCCCAATACGCCCGCCGATGTCAGGCCCATCATCTGCACTTTCTGCCCCAATACGCCCGCCGATGTCAGAACCATCATCTACACCTTCTGCCCCAATACGCCCGCCGATGTCAGGACCATCATCTACACCTTCTGCCCCAATACGCCCGCCGATGTCGGGACCATCATCTACACCTTCTGCCCCAACACGCCCGCCGATGTCGGGACCATCATCTGCACCTTCTGCCCCAACACGCCCGCCGATGTCGGGACCATCATCTGCACCTTCTGCCCCAACACGCCCGCCGATGTCAGGACCATCATTTACACCTTCTGCCCCAATACGCCCGCCGATGTCGGGACCATCATCTACACCTTCTGCCCCAACACGCCCGCCGATGTCGGGACCATCATCTACACCTTCTGCCCCAATACGCCCGCCGATGTCAGGACCATCATCTACACCTTCTGCCCCAATACGCCCGCCGATGTCGGGACCATCATCTGCACCTTCTGCCCCAACACGCCCGCCAATGTCAGGACCATCATCTGCACTGGCTCTTCCTAAGCACGCTCACCCCCGTCACACCCTGAATCAACGCCCAATGCCCCATACGACCACACAGGCCCCGATATCTTCGGTTCCTGTTCCTCCACTCATGTCATTGTTATATCATTATAATGAATACTTATACAGCGCCTGTTCTCGGCTAGAGATCAAGCTCTAAGCGCTTTACAATCCACACTCGTTTACACAACGGGCTGCCTACCTGGGTAGTGTCGACTGAAGAGCTGCCAGCTGGCGCTTCAGTCAATCGTTTCCCGTGTCCTCCAGTCCATATCATTCAATATCGTTCACATCAATTTCCTTACTCTCTTCATTCTTTCCATTTCTTACGCAGGGTGCGTGCTATGTGTTACGTGTCATCCACGCCAACGACCAAACTGGCCTTCTCTTCCTAAAGTTGGTGATGGGATTTTACGTGTGTGCAAGATGTCATGCGTGCGTTCACACACGGAACCTCAGTTTATAGTTGCATGTCCTGCACCCTCACCCATGTCACGCCCTGATATCCGAGCATCCTGTACGCCCACCAATGTCACGAACTGCATCCTCCCTATCCTAACTCATCTATTTCATGTTCTACTATCAGCACCCCTCTACCCACATCCATTTCACGCCTTGACCCCCTCCCCCCACTATCCCACCCGTGGAAGATACTAAAACACTACCCCTGCTTAGTCTCACCCATGTCATACCCTGAAATTGATGCAACCCTGGCCGCTCTTCCCGTATCATGATCTGAAATCGGGGCCCCCCTGCCCCCATCCGTGCAAATCCCCCAAACCTGCATTCCTTGTAATCCTACCGATGTCACACCCTGCATCCCCACCTCTTACACCGTGCATCCACCCCCCCCCCCCACCCATCTCATGCCCAGTATTTTATCTCCCCTCACCCCATCGCACCATTTATGCCACGCCATGCATCCGCGACTGCTGTAACACCACCAATGACATAAGCTGTATACTCATCTTCCATACCCGCCACCACGTCGTACACACTGTATCCGTGACCCCCTTACCCGTATCCATACCACCACCTGCATTCACGACGCTGTACCCGTGGCATACCCTGTCATCTACGTCCCCCGTACCCTCACGCCAGACCCTGCATTTGCTCCTCCACACACCCCTTCCACAGATGCCCATACATGACACGCCCTGCGCGCGTGCCTCTCCTCCCTCCCCCCGTCCGTTCACCCATCCATGTCACATCATGCATTCGTGTTACATTCCCCACCCTCCCCCTCCATACATCTACCATGGTATGCCCTGCATACACGCTCCCTCCTTCCCATTATTCTACCCATGTGCATCCACACTCCCCCCCCCCCCTCCTCCTTCCTTACACGCATCCATTTTGAGTGCTGCATCCGTTGCTCCCCTCCCTTCCACTTCGCCGAGTCATGTTACGCCCTGCATCCGCGCCCACCCTCCACACCATGCCATGCTCTGCATCTGTGCCCCCTCTGCCTCAATACACCCATCCATATGACGCCTTGCACCCACGACAACATCCCCACCGTGCTTCGCCATTCATCCGCGCCGAGTCTACCACAATAAGACACCAATGTCATGCCCTTCATCCGCACCCCCTCTGCCCAGTACGCCCACCATGTCAAACCCTTCACCCACGCTCCCTCTGCCCAATACACCCACCATGCCAAACCATTCATCCGCTCGCCCTCTGCCCAATACGCCCACCATGTCAAACCCTTCATCCGCTCCCCCTCTGCCCAATACACCCACCATGTCAAACCATTCATCCGCTCGCCCTCTGCCCAATACGCCCATCATGTCAAGCCATTCATCCGCTCCCCCTCTGCCCAATACGCCCACCGTTTCAAACCCTTCATCCACGCTCCCTCTGCCCAATACGCCCACCATGTCACGCCCTTCATCCGCTCCCTCTCTGCCCAATACGCCCACCATGTCAAACCATTCATCAATACTCCCTCTGTCCAATACGCCCACCGTGTCAAACCCCTCATCCACGCCCCCTCGACCCAATACGCCCACGATGTCAAACCCTTCATAAATGCTCCCTCTGCCCAATACGCCCACCATGTCAAACCCTTCATCTACGCTCCCTCTGCCCAATACGCCCACCAAGTCACGCCCTTCATCCGCTCCCTCTCTGCCCAATACGCCCACCAAGTCACGCCCTTCATCCGCTCCCTCTCTGCCCAATACGCCCACCAAGTCACGCCCTTCATCCGCTCCCTCTCTGCCCAGTACGCCCACCATGTCAAACTCTTCATCCGCTCCCTCGCTGCCCAGTACGCCCACCATGTCAAACTCTTCATCCGCTCCCTCGCTGCCCAATACGCCCACCATGTCAAACTCTTCATCCATCCCCTCGCTGCCCAATACGCCCACCATGTCAAACCCTTCACCCATGTTCCCTCTGCCAAATACGCCCATCATGTCAAACCCTTCATCCGCTCCCCCTCTGCCCAATACGCCCACCGTGTCAAACCCTTCATCCACGCTCCTTCTGCCCAATACGTCCACCATGTCAAACCATTCATCAATGCTCCCTCTGCCCAATACGCCCACCATGTCAAACCCTTCATCCACTCGCCCTCTGTCCAATACGCCCACCGTGTCAAACCCTTAATCCACGCCCCCTCGGCCCAATACGCCCACGATGTCAAACCCTTCATCCACGCTCCCTGCCAAATACGCCCACCATGTCAAACCCTTAATCCACGCCCCCTCTGCCCAATACGCCCACTATGTTAAACCATTCATCCACGCTCCCTCTGCCCAATACGCCCACCATGTCAAACCCTTCATCTACGCTCCCTCTGCCCAATACGCCCACCAAGTCACGCCCTTCATCCGCTCCCTCTCTGCCCAATACGCCCACCAAGTCACGCCCTTCATCCGCTCCCTCTCTGCCCAATACGCCCACCAAGTCACGCCCTTCATCCGCTCCCTCTCTGCCCAGTACGCCCACCATGTCAAACTCTTCATCCGCTCCCTCGCTGCCCAGTACGCCCACCATGTCAAACTCTTCATCCGCTCCCTCGCTGCCCAATACGCCCACCATGTCAAACTCTTCATCCATCCCCTCGCTGCCCAATACGCCCACCATGTCACGCCCTTCATCCGCCGCCCACCCCCCTCCTTCCCCCTGCATACCATGTCACGCCCTTCATCCAGGGCCCCTCTGCTCCAATACGCCCACCATGTCACGCCCTTCATCCGCCGCCCTCCCCCTCCTTCCCCCTGCATACTATGTCACGCCCTTCATCCAGGCCCCCTCTGCTCCAATATGCCCACCATGTCACGCCCTTCATCCACCCCTTCTGCCCCAATACGCCCGCCGATGTCACGCCCATCATCTGCACCTTCTGCCCCAATACGCCCGCCAATGTCACACCCATCATCTGCACCTTCTGCCCCAATACGCCCGCCGATGTCACCCCCATCATCTGCACCTTCTGCCCCAATACGCCCGCCGATTTCACGCCCATCATCTGCACCTTCTGCCCCAATACGCCCGCCGATGTCACGCCCATAATCTGCACCTTCTGCCCCAATACGCCCGCCGATGTCAGGACCATCATCTACACCTTCTGCCCCAATACGCCCGCCGATGTCGGGACCATCATCTGCACCTTCTGCCCCAACACGCCCGCCAATGTCAGGACCATCATCTGCACTGGCTCTTCCTAAGCACGCTCACCCCCGTCACACCCTGAATCAACGCCCAATGCCCCATACGACCACACAGGCCCCGATATCTTCGGTTCCTGTTCCTCCACTCATGTCATTGTTATATCATTATAATGAATACTTATACAGCGCCTGTTCTCGGCTAGAGATCAAGCTCTAAGCGCTTTACAATCCACACTCGTTTACACAACGGGCTGCCTACCTGGGTAGTGTCGACTGAAGAGCTGCCAGCTGGCGCTTCAGTCAATCGTTTCCCGTGTCCTCCAGTCCATATCATTCAATATCGTTCACTCAATTTCCTTACTCTCTTCATTCTTTCCATTTCTTACGCAGGGTGCGTGCTATGTGTTACGTGTCATCCACGCCAACGACCAAACTGGCCTTCTCTTCCGAAAGTTGGTGATGGGATTTTACGTGTGTGCAAGATGTCATGCGAGCGTTCACACACGGAACCTCAGTTTATAGTTGCATGTCCTGCACCCTCACCCATGTCACGCCCTGATATCCGAGCATCCTGTACGCCCACCAATGTCACGAACTGCATCCTCCCTATCCTAACTCATCTATTTCATGTTCTACAATCAGCACCCCTCTACCCACATCCATTTCACGCCTTGACCCCCTCCCCCCACTATCCCACCCGTGGAAGATACTAAAACCCTACCCCAGTTTAGTCTCACCCATGTCATACCCTGAAATTGATGCAACCCTGGCCGCTCTTACCGTATCATGATCTGAAATCGGGGCCCCCCTGCCTCCATCCGTGCAAATCCCCCAAACCTGCATTCCTTGTAATCCTACCGATGTCACACCCTGCATCCCCACCTCTTACACCGTGCATCCACCCCCCCCCACCCATCTCATGCCCAGTATTTTATCTCCCCTCACCCCATCGCACCATTTATGCCACGCCATGCATCCGCGACTGCTTTAACACCACCAATGACATAAGCTGTATACTCATCTTCCATACCCGCCACCACGTCGTACACACTGTATCCGTGACCCCCTTACCCGTATCCATACCACCACCTGCATTCACGACGCTGTACCCGTGGCATACCCTGTCATCTACGTCCCCCGTACCCCCACGCCAGACCCTGCATTTGCTCCTCCACACACCCTTCCACAGATGCCCATACATGACACGCCCTGCGCGCGTGCCTCTCCTCCCTCCCCCCTTCCGTTCACCCATCCATGTCACATGCATTCGTGTTACATTCCCCCCCCTCCCCCTCCATACATCCACCATGGTATGCCCTGCACACATGCTCCCTCCTCCTCATTCTACCCATGTGCATCCACACTCTCCCCCCCCCCCTCCTTCCTTACACGCATCCATTTTGAGCGCTGCATCCGTTGCGCCCCTCCTTTCCACTTCGCCGAGTCATGTTACGCCCTGCATCCGCGCCCACCCTCCACGCCATGCCATGCTCTGCATCTGTGCCCCCTCTGCCTCAATACACCCATCCATATGACGCCTTGCACCCACGACAACATTCCCACCGTGCTTCGCCATTCATCCGCGCCGAGTCTACCACAATAAGACACCAATGTTATGCCCTTCATCCGCACCCCCTCTGCCCAATACGCCCACCATGTCAAACCCTTCATCCGCTTCCCCTCCGCCCAATACGCCCATCATGTCAAACCATTCATCAGCTCGCCCTCTGCCCAATACGCCCACCATGTCAAACCCTTCATCCATGCTCCCTCTGCCAAATACGCCCATCATGTCAAACCCTTCATCCGCTCGCCCTCTGCCCAATACGCCCACCATGTCAAACCCTTCACCCATGTTCCCTCTGCCAAATACGCCCATCATGTCAAACCCTTCATCCGCTCCCCCTCTGCCCAATACGCCCACCGTGTCAAACCCTTCATCCACGCTCCCTCTGCCCAATACGTCCACCATGTCAAACCATTCATCAATGCTCCCTCTGCCCAATACGCCCACCAAGTCACGCCCTTCATCCGCTCCCTCTCTGCCCAATACGCCCACCAAGTCACGCCCTTCATCCGCTCCCTCTCTGCCCAATACGCCCACCAAGTCACCCCTTCATCCGCTCCCTCTCTGCCCAGTACGCCCACCATGTCAAACTCTTCATCCGCTCCCTCGCTGCCCAGTACGCCCACCATGTCAAACTCTTCATCCGCTCCCTCGCTGCCCAATACGCCCACCATGTCAAACTCTTCATCCATCCCCTCGCTGCCCAATACGCCCACCATGTCACGCCCTTCATCCGCCGCCCACCCCCCTCCTTCCCCCTGCATACCATGTCACGCCCTTCATCCAGGCCCCTCTGCTCCAATACGCCCACCATGTCACGCCCTTCATCCGCCGCCCTCCCCCTCCTTCCCCCTGCATACTATGTCACGCCCTTCATCCAGCCCCCTCTGCTCCAATAGCCCACCATGTCACGCCCTTCATCCACCCCTTCTGCCCCAATACGCCCGCCGATGTCACGCCCATCATCTGCACCTTCTGCCCCAATACGCCCGCCAATGTCACACCCATCATCTGCACCTTCTGCCCCAATACGCCCGCCGATGTCACCCCCATCATCTGCACCTTCTGCCCCAATATGCCCGCCGATTTCACGCCCATCATCTGCACCTTCTGCCCCAATACGCCCGCCGATGTCACGCCCATAATCTGC
>CM065735.1:9292178-9317178 GCA_033310375.1 Conus canariensis
CCATCCATGTCACATCATGCATTCGTGTTACATTCCCCACCCTCCCCCTCCATACATCCACCATGGTATGCCCTGCACACATGCTCCCTCCTCCTCATTATTCTACCCATGTGCATCCACTCTCTCCCCCCCCCCTCCTTCCTTACACGCATCCATTTTGAGCGCTGCATCCGTTGCGCCCCTCCTTTCCACTTCGCCGAGTCATGTTACGCCCTGCATCGCGCGCCACCCTCCACGCCATGCCATGCTCTGCATCTGTGCCCCCTCTGCCTCAATAACCCATCCATATGACGCCTTGCACCCACAACATTCCCACCGTGCTTCGCCATTCATCCGCGCCGAGTCTACACAATAAGACACCAATGTTATGCCCTTCATCCGCACCCCCTCTGCCCAATACGCCCACCATGTCAAACCCTTCATCCGCTTCCCCTCCGCCCAATACGCCCACCATGTCAAACCATTCATCAGCTCGCCCTCTGCCCAATACGCCCACCATGTCAAACCCTTCATCCATGCTCCCTCTGCCAAATACGCCCATCATGTCAAACCCTTCATCCGCTCGCCCTCTGCCCAATACGCCCACCATGTCAAACCCTTCACCATGTTCCCTCTGCCAAATACGCCCATCATGTCAAACCCTTCATCCGCTCCCCCTCTGCCCAATACGCCCACCGTGTCAAACCCTTCATCCACGCTCCCTCTGCCCAATACGTCCACCATGTCAAACCATTCATCAATGCTCCCTCTGCCCAATACGCCCACCATGTCAAACCCTTCATCCACTCGCCTCTGTCCAATACGCCCACCGTGTCAAACCCTTAATCCACGCCCCCTCGGCCCAATACGCCCACGATGTCAAACCCTTCATCCACGCTCCCTGCCAAATACGCCCACCATGTCAAACCCTTAATCCACGCCCCCTCTGCCCAATACGCCCACTATGTTAAACCATTCATCCACGCTCCCTCTGCCCAATACGCCCACCATGTCAAACCCTTCATCTACGCTCCCTCTGCCCAATACGCCCACCAAGTCACGCCCTTCATCCGCTCCCTCTCTGCCCAATACGCCCACCATGTCAAACTCTTCATCCACTCTCTGCCCCCCCTCGCCCCCCCCCCTGCCCAATACGCCCACCATGTCAAACCCTTCATCCCTCCCTCGCTGCCCAAACACCCACCATGTCATGCCCTTCATCGCCCCCCCCGCCCCCCGCCCACCATGTCAAACCCTTCATCCCCTCCCTCGCTGCCCAATACACCCACCATGTCATGCCCTTCATCCGCCCCCCTCTGCCCAAAACGCCCACCATGTCAAACCCTTCATTCACCCCCCCCCCCCCGCCCACCATGTCAAACCCTTCATCCATGCTCCCTCTGCCCCAATACGCTCACCATGTCAAACCCTTCATCCACTCCCTCTCTGCCCAGTACGCCCACCATGTGAAACTCTTCATCCATACTCCCTCTGCCCAATACGCCCACCATGTCAAACTCTTCATCCATACTCCCTCTGCCCAGTACGCTCACCATGTCAAACCCTGCATCCATACTCCCTCTGCCCAATACGCCCACCATGTCAAACCCTTCATCCATCCCCTCGCTGCCCAATACGCCCACCAAGTCACGCCCTTCATCCGCTCCCCCTCTGCCCAATACGCCCACCATGTCAAACCCTTCATCCACGCTCACTCTGCCCAAAACGCCCACTATGTCTAACCCTTCATCCACGCTCACTCTGCGCAATGCGCTCACCATGTCAAACCCTTCATCCACGCTCACTCTGCCCAATACGCCCACCATGTCAAACCCTTCATCCACGCTCCCTCTGCCCAAAACGCCCACCATGTCAAACCCTTCATCCACGCTCCCTCTGCCCAATACGCCCATCATGTCAAACCCTTCATCCACGCTCCCTCTGCACAATACGCCCACCATGTCAAACCCTTCATCCACGCTCCCTCTGCCCAAAACGCCCACCATGTCAAACCCTTCATCCACGCTCCCTCTGCACAATACGCTCACCATGTCAAACCCTTCATCCACGCTCCCTCTGCCCCAATAAGACCCACGTCCATGTCCTTCATCCACCCCATACTGGCTATACTGAAAGTGTTCACACTTAACCAAATTCTCCTGACCCAAATTTTATTTTATAGCTAAGCGTGCTGACAGTTGTCAGAACTTCAACATCTCACTATTAAACACCCCTGAACTCATATAAAATGTCACTTCACATGAATCACATTGACGCTTATTCGAACGTAGGTCAACCTCCCGACCTTCAATTTTTTTTTTCTCATATCAATCGTACGGAAACTTGTCAATAATGTAGTCGCTATTTAATCCTCTCGATCTCATTTGAAAACCTTTTTGGCCAACCGCTCTGAAACGTTCAAAGCTGTAACAAGAAAGAAACCATTGGCCTGGGATCGCACGGAACAAACGGTGAAAAGGTAATGCATATGTCATGATGTTGTCTCAATCGTATTTTGCTGACCTCCCTTCAAACCCTCATTTTATATAGGATCTCCGTAACACAAATGTTACACACACATAACGCCCCCGCGCGCGCACACACGACGCACACACATGAACGCACACACACACACGCACAGCGCGCGTGCACACACACATGAACGCACGCACTCAATACACACGCATGTAAAATGCTGCTAAAAGCAAGCACGTTTTGGCTTTCCCCAAGCTCTTCAGTTCTCTGAGCGAGGCTCTCCTCGTCTTCTCTGTCCCTTGTGGTTGGGTTGTGAATGCATCCTGAAGTCCATGCGGTGGGATGGTCCTGCAGAAGTCCCATTTCTTCCCGCATTCCCTGGAAACGGACTCTCTCGAAGCCTGTCGTAACGTTGCGAACTCGATGACGATGTAGGTAGTATGCCGTCCCTGGAAGGCGTTTGCCCTTGGTGAGGATGGAGGTGTTTGAGGAAGATGAAGTGCAACACTCGTGGTTGACTGGTAGTGATTCTCGCAGACAGGCCAACCGTCATGACCTGCCACAAACGAAGCCGCGGATTAATTTAATTCTGACCAAGAAGTCGCCGCTACACCATCACAAAGAATACGCTAAAGCATGAACAGTAGATTAAGATTAAGATTAAAATTATAGTCCCGTCAACAGCAGAGGTTATCTCAGGACTGTCACCACATTTCAAACTACCACGTATACATGTTAAAAAAGGATTAAAAGCAAAATCTTACCCAACCCATTAAAACAAGATTAAAAGAACCAATCCTAGTACTAAAAACCAACACGTTGAAATCACTAACTGTAATCTGCAAAAATCAATACTGGGTAGAGAAAATCTAACACACCAAATTCACACACGATGAAATAAATTCACTTCTTTTAGGAAGTTAAAAATATTGTTCAGGGGGAACATCACGGAAAAGAATCTTCATATTATCTACAGTGTAATGTTTCCTTCTAATGTCGTATAAATCCCAGCAGTCTAAAAGAATATGTTGGACAGATATCTGACTATCACAGGCAACACAGAAAGGCGGGTCTTCTCCCTTCAATAAAAACGAATGAGTAAAATAAGCATGACCCGTCCTCAATCTAACACAATACTGTTTCTCCCTTTCGACCGCCAGCAGCCATGGGAAGATGTTCCTTTAAATCTGGACGTATTTGATGAAGCTTATTGTTTTCTTGGAGGCTCCACTCCTCCTCCCATAAAGAATTGACATACGAATATTTTGCCTTTGAAATCTGAGGATGGTACAAGCAGTTTAGAAGGACGAAGACGGACAGCCGCTTTAGAAAGCCGATCCACCTCTTCGTTGCCTCTGATCCCCACATGACCTGGCACCCAGGCCAACAAAATCTCAAAACCCCTTGAAACTAATGAAGAAAACATGGTAAAAAACTTGGTAAGAGCCGGATGTTTTATGTTTCTTGCTCCTATAGCCTCTAAAGCCGAAAGAGAATCTGTGCAAATAAGGAATTTCCTAGACTGGGACTGCCTGATCAACTCCAAAGCCAAAAGTAGTGCAGTAAGTTCCGCAGTGTAAATAGTGCTTTCAGAGGGAATGTGTTTGGACAGTTTTTCTCCCGAAGCTGGAACATATGCGGAGGACCCTACACCAACATCGGACTTTGAACCATCAGTAAAAATAACCACATGTTCTTTAAGGTTAGAACACATGTCTAAAAATAATTGTTTATAAATTAAGGAACTCGTGTTCTGTTTGCGCTGCACGGTTAAATCAAACCTAATTTCTGGAGACGAAAACGTCCAAGGAGGTTGTTGAGGAAACTTGGAAACGTCAGAGATGACCCCAACATCAATATCCGCCTCCTCCAGAAAAGGAAGGATGCGAATACCGAAAGGGGGAATACTGGATGGACTTCCTTCATATTTCTCTTGGAAATGAGGATTCATAACACAGTCGTAGGCAGGGTTGTTTGGTTCTGAAAAAAGCTGTGTGTAGTAATTTAAAGCTAATTTTACTCTTCTATGAGACAGGGAACACTCTCCTGCCTCAGCATATAGGCTATGAACAGGTGTAGTACGAAAAGCGCCAAGGCAGAGGCGAAGACCCTGATGGTGAACTGGGTCTAGGACTTTTAGATACGAGGCTCTAGCGGCGCCGTAAATGCTGCTGCCGTAGTCCAACTTGGATCGAACTAACGCCCTGTAAAGATGGAGAAGTGTGCGTTTGTCTGCACCCCAATCCGTATGAGCCACTACACGGAGGATATTCATGGCTTTGAGGCACGATGTTTTCAACTTCTGAATATGGGCTTTAAAATTCAATTTTTGGTCAAAGGTAACACCCAGAAATTTGGCTTCTGTGACAGCAGGAAATGAACAGTAGAACCTAACACCTAAAAATGACGTTCACACACGCTGAGAATAAAGAAGACAGTAAAGACTATGCAAAAAACGAAGATACTAAACCTGGAAAAGACAAGAGTATGCATGAGGCTTAAGCCTTACACAAGACAAATCAACCTACGAAACAAGGACTCTCATTTGAAAGAAGATTCACTACACAATATGAAAGGGTAACATTAGTTCAAAACAAGAAGCTGACATTAAACCTTCTGACAAAGGACTATCAGCCCTATGGTAAGGCAAAGTAATGTTGTCTATAGCCCAGCCGACCACAAAGGGCCAGATCTGGGCTGTCACCACGTTTAAGTCAACTCAAGTAAAAAAACACACACACACGCGCGCGCACACACACACAGACGGACAGACAGACAGACAGACAGACACACACACACCTCATTCACACCATGCACCATTTAAAATACACCTTCTAAAGACACACTGGAAATTTTGTTAAAATCTGTAAAATCTTAGATAAGACGAAAAATGTTAATCTCTTACAGAAAATAAAAGATCACATCAGGTGGAACATCTCTGAACGAGATTATCATGTAAAATATTTATGTCTCGCACATCATGCAAGTCCCAACACTTTCAAAGAATATATTTCATTGTGAGTGATGATATGGAATGCACCACGGAGCTTCTTCATCTTTTAAAAGATAAGAATTTGTGTCAAGTCCAGGACCCAGTGTGGGGTCACATACTGACAAATCTAAACATGAAAGTGTACCTGTGGAAGAATGGAGGTAGGTTGGAGACCCATCATTCAAACAGAAGTCCAACTCTGAAAAGACATCTTCAATAAGCAGACCTGTGGATGAAGACACTCCCTAAAGGGGATTATGGGCATAAAACAACAACACCCAACAGTAAACAAGGGCGAGGGAGTTCTTCAATCAGACCGACAAGGTCTTGACGACAAACCAAGACAGAAGATGGTAGATACAGCGTGCAAGCTGTAATGGTTTTATGGAGAGCGACTCCCGCAACTGCTGCCTTAGACGGGTAGTAGAGTTACAGGGCTACACAGCAAAGCTTCGTGAATAAGAAGGGCAACGCCGCCTGTTAATCTCAACGTGGAAGGCTGTGCATGTTTTGGACGAATACTGAAGCGAGAAAGAGTGGAAGTCTTCTGGCTTTGAATTTTTGTTTCCTGAAGACCTACCTGAGGTCCAAGTGTCTGACGCAAAAGCTACAGCTCCTTAGAGTTTGAGTTCAAACCACGGATATTCCAATGGATTAATAGCGCAGAGGACAAACAAGAGAGAGAAATCGGTTCATATCCGAGTCGTCCACGTCTAATGGAGAAAATTTGCTCTGATGAAGGACAGGTTTTGTTGATTCTTCAGACCCCGCTGGCTGACTTGCCCACTGGCGGACACAGCTTAGGTTTTGGAGACGGTGGATGCCGCCTTTTTAATCTCCACACGACAACGACAACACAACAATCTCCACACTTGGCTGGACTCCCTTGCCTACACGGGCACTGTTCGCGAGCTGGTTCTTTTAGTCTGCCCAACAGCAGATGGATTAGACTGGTGGGCAGTTTGAAAAGTGGCTGATTTAGAGCCCCCTGCCAGGGACATCCACTTTGGGTTGGGAGGTGGTGGATTTGCCTCCACTGGGGGCCCCGACACCTTTTCTTGCAATGTTTTAGAAAAATATAAAAGCATCCAGAACGTGTACAAACCTTTTTCACAGCTGAAGCACACGAAGAAACTTCAGTAGACTGACTGCGCGCCTCGAAAAATGAAATTTTATTTTCCGTTTAACTTTTTAATGTTAGCTTCCTGAATCAGAAGTGGGCAGTTGCGTGAAGAGGGGTGGTCGCAATCGCAGTTTGCACAATGGGCCGGATCTTTACACGGCCTATCATAGGTTACTTTGCAGCAAACACCACACACCTCATCGCCAGAACAGCCATCTTTGACGTGCCCAAACTTCTGGCACTTGAAGCATCGCATCGAAGACGGAATGTAAAGTTGAATGAGCACATTCAAATAAAGCACTTTGACGGCTTGAGGCAATGACGGGGTACAGAATGTCAGAGAGAGGGTGCTGGTGGGCACTATTTCTGTTCCTTTGCGAACTGTGACCCTATGCACTTCTCCGACACCTTAAGATGCAAGTTCAGTTTTTATCTCAGTCTCCGAGATGCCTCCATGATCCGGTCAACTGATGACTCGCTTGGATGCACTCAACTGTTCATGGGGAGTCACCCGGATCTCTCGGTCTACTAGTTTTGTGGCACTCAGCAGCTGTCCCAACAAGCGCTATGAGGGGAAGGCACTAAAACCTGCCAAAACAAGACAATAAACCGATAAAGAAGTCCATAACTGTAAGAAAGGAAAACAGTAAAACCTCTGAAAAGATGATGCTGTATCCTTGGAGAGAAAACACTACAACTTCTGAAAAGGGGAAACCACCACCAAGAACTGCTACACTAACCACTTTAAAAGGGCACTAAACGCTCTGAAAGAACACAGAGGAGAGATACCAAATGCTATCGCAGGAAGTCGAGAACACTTGCACTACTTGAAAGGTGATGTCCAGCTCCCATAAGGGTAGGAGGACATTAAAATCTATAAAAGTTTTCACATTCTGACCGATTACCATGTCAGGCCTTCTGTGGAGAAAGGACACTCAGATCAGGAGTACCAGGTGCGCACTAGGGAATTCTTCAAGGAAAGGACTAAAGACATCCCTAAGAGCTCTGCAGCTTAAACCAAACCGATCTGAAAGCATGCGTCCATGTTCCAGACCCCTTGATTCACGAGACCTGCTCCAGAGCTCGAGTCAGCCTTTCATGCCTTTCCAGAAACTGTTCCCTCTGGTACTCCCCGTTTTGTATCCTTGTTCCCCAGAACACCGACGTAGGAACCTGTCTTATCTTCTTGGCCATACGAAAAATTGACACCGAATCCTAGAAGAGCAGACTCTAATCCCCAAGAAAGAAGTCCAATAAATCTGTGAATGAAGGAGACACTGAAGCAAGGACAGAATAGTCTAAAATCTGTGAATGAAGACAACACGATACCCAGATCAAGATGACATTAATACCTTTGTATGGAGGAGGTTCCGAACCTTGAAGAAAAGACTGTGAACCTGTGAACGAAGAGACCCTGAGTTCTTAGGAAAAAACAAAACAAGCCAAAAATAAATACCAAACCATTTGAAAGGTAAGGGAATATTGCTTATGGCCCAGCCGATCGCAAAGGGCCATATCAGGACTGTCACTGCGTTGAAGTCATTCACACAACTCCTTAAAATACACCATCTAAAAACCTACTGAAAATTTTGTTGAAAAAAGAAAAACCTTTCTTCTGTAAGAATCTTAGATCCGATGAAAAATGCTGATCTCTTTCAAAAATTCAAAGATCACATCAGGTGGACATCTCTGAACAAGGTTTTCATGGAGTCTGCTGAAAAACGTTTATGTCTCATATCATGCAAGTCCCAACTCCCTAAAAGAATGTTTTACGTTGAGTTGTACATGACATAGAATGCACCACGGAGCTTATTCACTCTTTAAAAGAAACGAAAGAGTTAAAAACGAATGACCAGTGTGCAGCCGGCATAAAATTGTTTTTTCTTTGCGACCACCAGAAGTAGATGAGAGGAACTCTTCGGTTTGGACGGATCGGGAAAAATTTGTTATCTGTTTTGTATTCCAGTCCTCCTGCCAGAGGTAAGTGATCTAACCATTAATCTTCGGTTTCAAATCTGAGTCGGGGATAGAAATGTAGGACAGTTTCTTCGTAGTGGCATTCCTGGCCAGACGATCAGCCATTATATTTCCCCGAATGCCAGCATGACGGGGAACCCAAGCCAGAACAATGTTGTTTACATGTGACCTTCTGCTTTCAAAGAGGTTAGAAGTTTTTTTTCTAAAACAAGTTTAAAATTTCACAGCTGACAGTGAATCAGACAAAATCATAAAGTCCTTGTTTGTAGATTGAGAAATAATCACCAGTGCTAGAACCAAGGCTGTAAGTTCAGCAGAGTAAACAGATGTATGGGAATTTTGGACAGAGATCGGCAAACAATGTCTTGTATGCCCGAGGACTGGTGGATTCCTTGCGAAAAGCAGTATTATCAAAGCGAGCGGATTTCTGGTGTGGAAAAGGTCCATGGAGGCTTATCTGGACATTTGGAGAAGTCGGACACAGCTCCTAGATCAAGACCTGCATTCTGCGCATGGGGCTGCATACGAAGTCAAAATGGTGGAAGACAGTTCGGATTTTCTTCAAATTAACTTAGAAACTGAGAATTAAAAACACAGTCATAAGCGGGGTTTTCCAGTTCAACTATCTGAGAAACTTCAAGGATAGTTTCAGCCTGCAGTTGGATAATGGGGATAAGATAAGATAATGTTGCTTATAGCCCTGCCGACCGCAAAGGGCCACATCAGGGCTGTCACCACGTCAAAATCAACCCACAAGTCATTTAAAAAAAAAAAAAAAAAAAAACCTTTCATACATCTCTTTAAACGACTTCTAAAACGCACCAGAAACTTCGTTAAAAATCTTTCGTCCGTAAAATCTTAAATCAGATGAAAAATGTTAAATCTCTCTCAAAAACTCAAAGATCACGTCAGGTGGGCATCCCTGAACAGGATTTTCATGGACTCTGCTGTAAAATGTTTGTGTCTCATATCGTGCAAGTCCCAACACTCTAAAAGAATATGTTTCATTGTGAGTGGCACATGACATGGAATGCACCACGGCGCTTCTTCACTCTTTAAAAGGTACGAATGGGTAAAATACGAATGGCCGGTGTGCAGCCGGCACAGAACCGTTTCTTCTTTACGACCATCAGACACAGACGGGAGGAACTCCTTAAGGTTTGGACGGATCTGAAAGAGTTTGTTATCCGTCTGTGTATTCCAATCCTCCTGCCAGAGGTCTCTCACATAATCGTTAATTTTGGGTTTCACATCTGAGCAAGGTATATATATGTTGGACAATTTCTCTCTTGTGGCATTCTTGGCTAAACGATCAACCATTTCGTTCCCTCCGATGCCAACATGACCAGGAACCCAAGCTAGAATAATGTTGTAACCATCCACTTTCAACTTGCTAAAAAGTTCAAAGAAATGTAAAAGTTCTGGATGCTGAAGGTTGCGGCCAGCTATGGCCTCCAAAGCTGACAGCGAATCCGACAGAACCAGGAAGTCCCTCTTCGTAGATTGTGAAATTATCTTCAATGCCAGAACCAGAGCAGTAAGTTCAGCAGAATAGACAGAAGCATCTGGAGGTATATGTTTTAACAGTATCTGAGAAGGAGCACCAGGGCAATAGGCTGCACAGGCCACTCAATCCTCAGACTTGGAACCGTCAGTGAAAATTTTCTGACAGGATGGAAATTCTGAACAGAGGTCAGCATACAATGCCTTGTATGCCTGAGAGCTGGTAGACTCTTTACGAAAAGCTGCAAGATCAAAACGAATCTCTGGTGTGAAAAAGGTCCACGGAGGCCGATCCGGAAACTTGGAAAAATCCGACACAACTCGTAGGTCTAGACCTGCATTCCGCGCGCGAGGCTGCATACGAACACCAAACGGCGGAATACAGTTAGGGTTGTTTTCGAATTTGCTTTGAAATTGGGGGTCAAAGACACAGTCATAGGCAGGATTCTGCGGTTCTGAGAACAGTCTGATATAGTAATTTAGAGACATTTTCAGCCTGCGGTTGGACAGTGAGGGTTCACCTGCCTCTGCGTACAGGCTGTACACAGGGGTGGTGCGGAATGCTCCAAGACAGAACGAAGCCCTTGATGGTGGATAGGGTCCAAGAGTTTTAGGTAAGACGGTCTTGCAGAGCCGTATACAGCACAACCATAGTCCAGTTTGGAGCGGACCAAGGCTCTGTAGAGGTGCAGCAAAGTTTTCTTATCAGCGCCCCAGCCAGTGTGTGCTACGACCCGCAGAATATTCAGAGCTTTCTGGCAAGAGGTTTTGAGGTTTTTGATGTGGCTGAGAAAGTTGAGTTTTTGATCAAAAATAACTCCCAGGAATTTGGCTTCTTTTACAGGTGGAATGGTGGACTTATCCAGACAAATTTCAGGATCAGCAAAAAATTGACGAAAATTGTGAAAATGGATTGACCGAGTTTTGGTACGTGAGAAGGTAAACCCGTTTTCCTCGGCCCACTGTTGGATCTTGTTGACACAAAGTTGGAGTCGACGCTGTACACTGGCGCAAGAAGCTCCAACTGCGTACAGCGCAAAATCGTCAACGAACAGAGAGGACTCAGAACCCTGGCTTACCGAGTTAACAATATCGTTAATTTTAATGCTGAAAAGGGTTGGAGAAAGGATGCTCCCCTGAGGTACACCCAACTCCTGCCCATGGATGTCAGAGAGTGTGGTGCCAACACGCACCTGGAACTGTCGATCAGCCAGAAAGTTTTGGATAAACAGAGGCAGGTGACCACGAAAACCAAGTTTGTGCAGGTCCATGAGGATTCCTGATTTCCACGTGGTGTCATACGCTTTTTCGAGGTCGAAAAAGATAGCGACCACATGCTGTTTATTGACAAAGGCGTTGCGGATGGTGGTTTCCAGACGGATTAAATGGTCAACTGTCGAGTGGTACTTCCGGAACCCGCACTGTTCACTGGCAAAAAGGCCATCGGTTTCCAGCTTCCACATCAGACGGGAGTTGACCATCTTTTCCATCAGCTTACAGAGGCAGCTAGTCAGAGCTATTGGACGATAGTTGGAAGGGTTGGTAAGGTCCTTTCCAGGCTTTGGAATTGGAATGATCAGGGCTTTCCGCCAGGAGGGTGGAAAGTACCCTGTGGTCCAGATATGGTTATAGACTTTGAGAAGGGTCTGGAGACAGCTTTCTGGAAAATGTTTCAAAACCTGATAATGAATATCATCCAGACCAGGGGCAGAATCAGTGCAGGTTTGCAAAGCTGTTTTCAGTTCATTGATTGAAAAAGAAAGATTGTAGCTTCAGAGTTATCTGATGTGAAATTGTATGAAGATTTCTCTCTGATGTGTTTGTTTCTTAAAAAGGCAGCAGACTTATTTGAAGATGAGGAGTTCTGTTGGATGGTGGAGGCCAACAGATTGGCAACAGCTTGTTTGTCAGTGATCAGAGCATCGGCAAGTTTCAAGTGATGAATGGAGGGGTTGGTGTTCTTCCCTTTGATTTTTCTTGATGTTCCAAACTTTTTTCTTTGAAGTTTTAGATGTCAGCCCGGAGCAGAAGTTTCTCCAAGACTGACGTTTACTGATTTTGAAAGTGCGTCTCGATTTGGCGCGGAGTTTCTGATGGGCTCGAGCGTTGGGACCTGAAGGTCGTTGGTATACACGACGCTGAGCCCGTTTCCGTACGTTCGAGATGTGTTGGCAGTCAGAATTAAACCAGGGTGTTTTGGGCATTTGGACTTTATTGGAAGACATTGGAATACAGGTTTTAGCACACTTTATCACAGTGTTAGTCAGAGATTCAGCTGGGTCTGGACTCTGAAGAAAATCAATTTCCTGGAATTCTTTCGAAATATTGGTGGCAAAAAGATCCCAGTTGGCCTTCTTATAATTAAGATGTTGTGAGACAGAGGCGGTTTCAGTTAATACGGGCTGTAAAAGAACAGGGAAATGGTCACTTCCGACAAACCGGGACAGGTGGCAGATACAGTGAGCAGATTGTAACAGTCTTGTGGAGAGTGACTCTCGCAGCTACAGCCTGAAGGGAGGTAGTCAGAGCGACAGGACTAAACAGCAAAGTTTTGTGTAAAAGAAGGGCAACACCGCCCGACAGTCCCAATGTGGATGGTTGTGCAGTTTTAGAAAGAATATTAAAGCCAGAAAGAGTGAAGGTCTTCTGGCTTTGAATTTTAGTTTCCTGTAGAGCCACGACGGAAGGTTTTACAGTTTGACACAGAAGCTGCAGCTCCTCAAAATTTGAATTTAGGCCACGGATATTCCAATGGATTAGTTTACTACTATCCATGGTGCAGAGGATGAATAGGAGAGAAATCAAGTCATCTCCTCATCATCGTCTGCGTTCAGTGGAGCAAATTTATTGCTTAGTTTCACTGGACTGTTTGGGTCTTCAGACCTGCTGGCAGACTTGCCCACAGGTGAAGAAGGCCTGGATTTTGGAGATGGAGGTTTCTTCCTCATCTCCACCATCTCCACACTTGGTTGAACTCCCTTGCCCGCACGGGCACTGCTCAAGGAAGTTCGAGGCGGGAGGGTTGGCTTTTTCATCTGCCCAGCAGCAGATGGAGTAGACTGCTGGGCAGTCTGAGGGGTGACGGATTTTTTGCCTCCACCAGGGGCACCCACTTTGGGTTGGGAGGTGGTGGACTTGCTTCCACCAGAGCTTAACGGTCTTTCTTGCAATGTCTTGGAGAAAACGAATTCATCAGTCTGGCAGCAGACTGAACGGGTGGAAACTTTCTTTATAGTGGAAGCATAAGAAGACACTGTTGACGTCTGACTGCCAACAACCTGTTTGCGTGCCTCAAAAAACGAAATTTTCTTTTCAGTCTTCACTCTTTGGATGGTGGACTCCTGAACCCAAACAGGGCAGTTGCGTGAAGAGGAGGGGTGATCGCCACCGCAGTTCGCACGATGAGCCGGTCTTTACACGGCCCATCATGGGTTGCCTTGCAACAAACACCACACACCTCCTGCCCAGAACAGCGGTCTCTGACATGTCCAAACTTCTGGCATTTCAAACACCTCAACGGGGATGGGACATACAGTTGGACACGTACATTCAAGTACCCGACTTTAATGACCGGAGGCAGCACAGGGTCGCAGAATGTCAGAAAGAGGGTGTTGGTGGGCACTCTTTCTGCACCTTTTTTGACTGTCACCCTATGCACCTCTGTCACACCTTGGGACGCAAGTTCTGTCTTGATCTCCGCTTCCGAGACACCTTTCAAATCCGGGCACCGAATAACCCCTTTGGTCGAATTTAACTGCTTATGGGGGGTCACCCGGATCTCTCTGTCCACGAGTTTTGTTGCCCTCAGCAGCTGCTCCGATTGCCTCTTTGATCTGCACTGGACGAGGAAAGTGCCATTCCGTAGCCTTTTCACTGACTGAGGGTCACCTGCTAGACCCTGAAAGCCCTTCTGAATAGCAAAAGGACTCAGAGCAGAAATAGGCTTTTCCTGCTCTGTCCCTTCAACCACAAGCCAGGAAGCCCAAAAACCTGTCCTCTGTCTCGTCTCCATATCCGAGTCACTGTCGGAATCGTTATGACTAGAAATGGGGTCCACTGCCTTCCTCTTCTTTATGGGGGGCGTGATTTTTGATAAAGCCATGATTTATGTTTAGAAATTTCGTCTCTCCCTTACCCACCCACCATGGAGTCCAACTAAGGGGCCAGGGCCAAGAACTCATTGTCTTGACCCCTTCCAGGCTTCAGGAGAGATATACGACAAACAGAAGCCTACTGACCCTATCCCCCCTGATCATGCCCAACTCCCGGGAACAGAGAGCGGAGCACTGCAGGGGTTACCTTGGCCAGTCGGAGAACTGCCTGTCTTGACCCAGCCCCACGAAGGGGAAGCCGATTGATACACCCGGGCCAGAGTGTACCTCCTGTCTAGGAGAGGTCCGAGCCAAAGTGACGTGTTGAGGGCGTTGGCCCTCTCAATCACCAGGATCTCATCCCCCTCCGTCACAGGTCGCACCGCATGGCAAACGCGGCGGATCTTAAGAAGACCACAGAGAGAAAAAGAGTGTGGAAAAGAAGGCTTGAAAGGGAGACGAAGAAAGAAAAGAACCGTTAAAGGCAGAAGACAGAATAGGAAAAAGGTGGGTTATTACTATTTGTCTGGGCCCTCACTCCTAACCGTTTCTGACATGGGAGACCCTACCAGGGGCATCAATTCCTACCACGTAATGCTTGGCCAGTCAGCAGCTTGGCTATACAGGCCTAGAAGCATTGACAACAACCAACCATCTAGTCGAGTATTGATGCCCCCATCAGCAAAGCCTAAAAGATCACTGGACCACGCAAGCCCTCCGACCACGGCAAGGTTGCAACCCCCGGAGGGTGGATAATGGGGGCACACCTGCCTCTGCATACAGGCTGTACACAGGGGTGGTGCGGAATGCTCCAAGACAGAAACGAAGCCCTTGATGAATAGGATCCAAGAGTTTCAGATAAGAGGGTCTCGCAGAGCCGTACAAAACACATGCAGTTTAGAACGGACCAAGGCTCTGTAGAGGTGCAGCAAAGTTTTCTTATCAACGCCCCAGTCAGTGTGTGCTACGACCCGCAGAATGTTCACAGCTTTTTGGTCAGAAGTTTTTAAGTGTTTAATGTAACTAAGAAAGTTGAGCTTTCGGTCGAAAACAACTTCCCAGAAATTTGGCCTCCTTTACAGCTGGAATTGGCGATTTCCCCATTTGGATTTTATGGTCAGCAAAGAGCGGTCGAAAATTATGTAATGTGAATGCACTGGGTCTTAGTAGCAGAAAAGGCAAAGCCATTTTCGTCTGCCCCACAGATGTATTTTATCTACACAAAGCTGGAGCCTGCGGGGACACTTGGGTACAAGCTTACATTTTCAAAGAGGGCAAAATCATCTACAAACAACGAGCAGTCGGAACCCTGGTCAACCGAATTAACAATGTTGTTGATTTTTATGCAAACCATCCGAAAGGACTCGTCCAAGACGTCCAAAGAACCACGAACTAAACACACACAAGAAGATTTAAATCTCGCACTTAAAGTGTCGGATAAAGAAGAAGAAAGAAGAAGAGTAAATGAAAGATCACACTCTCCCTGTCTTGTGCTGCCTTCCCCCGAGTTGATTCTTACTGGTCCCCGTTTTCCACGGTCTTGATGCACGAGTGCCTTGCCCCTGTTGACAAAAACATCGATAATTCCTGTGAACATGGAATACTCTGCGCAAACGTTTCTGACTCACTAAAAATTCAGCGAAATGATTTTGATTTTGCGAAGTATCTGCGCGTTCTGTTATCTTGCAGTCTTACAATATTTAGGTTAATACGATATGTCATGTGAACAACATAAAAGGTTTCAACAATCTTTCATTAGAAAGCATAGTGCAGTATCCTTCTACACTCATTTTCATTTAACATAGCTTAAGACAGAGATTGCTATAAACGAACTGATCGATTGGATATTCGGTGGAGAAGATTTAGCTACACATGGTTTGCCAGTAACTTCCTTAAAACAATCATAATTAAAAAAAAGAGAAACGTTTCTCAGCCTTTCATCTTTGTGTATGTGTGTGTGTATGTGTTGTGTGTGTGTGTGCTGTGTGCGCGCGCGCGCGTGCGTGTGCGCGTACATGTGTTGTGTATGTGTGTGTGTGTGCGTGTGTGTGTGTGTGTTTGTGTGTGTGTGTGTGCGCGCGCGTGCGTATTGCGGTGTGTTTAGGAGAGAGAATAGTAGGCATTCATTTCCATTTCAACGTCTTGGGAAAAAGGTCAGTTTGAAAAACCTGTTTCAGTGGTATATTCATACATCTCTTAAGACAAGGGATAGAATCCACACGTGCACAAACAAGGATGCGAAACGGAACTCAAAATGTTCGAGATCCATCCCGCCTCCAAGCTTATCACCACCTTCTTTCCCCCCACTCCTCCAACCATGAGACTTACTGAGCTCTGTTTTTGCAACCGTCATCTGGATCTCAATGTACTCTAACCTCTTTCTCTTCTCCAACTGTCTCAGAGCTGTTTTAATGGATTTGTGTTGTGTTGGTTGAAAAAAGTGTGTGTGTGTGTGTGTGTGTGTGTGTGTGTGTGTGTGTATTATGGGGGAGGGAGAGGGAGAGAGAGGGAGAGAGAGAGAGAGGGAGGGAGGGGGGGAGGGAGAGGAGGGAGAGAGCGAGCGAGAGCGAGACTGACCCTTTCTCGAGTCTTTTCTATCTCGCTTCTAATGGTGACGATTGCCCAGACACCCAACAAACACCAAGGAACCAGCCGCCAGGTCGATGGATGCAACAGAGTCCAAATGCTGAAGGAATCCTTCACCGACATTTCTGGCATATGAACAACTGTTCCCAGCAGTCCTGAAACATACAGTACTTGCTGTCAAATCTGCAGAGGCGAAGAAACACGTATTCCTTCTTTTTAAGAATAAAACCCAATAAAGACTATGGAATGTTCTAAAACAGGGGCCCGGAATAGCTCGGTTGGAAGAGCGCCGGATTCGTCATCTTGGTGATCCTGGGGTTGCCGGTTCGAATCTCCGCCGGGCCATTTCGGTACAGGGGGATTTTTCCCTCGGAGTTAACATTGGTTCCGACTCCATTTCCCAAACAGTCCTTCGAATGGGACTATAAACCGAGGTTCCGTGTGTGAACGCACGCATAAGATCTTGCGCACACTTAAAATCCCATCACCAACTTTCGGAAGAGGCCAGTTTGGCCGTTGGTATGGATGACACGTTACACATAGCATGCACTCTGCGTGAAAGATCGAAAGAGTTGTTACACTGAATGAACGATATTGACTGAATGACACGGGAAACGACTGAATGAAGCAACAGCAGGCAGCTCTTCAGTCGGCTCTACCCTGGTAGGCAGCCCGTTGTGTAAACAAGAATGCGGACTGTAAAGCGTTTAGAGCTTGGTCTCTGGCCGGGGATAGGCGCTATATAAGTATTCTCTAAACGGATTTGATCCGAATAGGTAGAATGGCCCACTGGGATGGAAAATTTAAACGAGTTATGTTTTTGTTTGCTTACGGTGGGAGGTGCTGATTTGATTTTAACAGAAAACTGTGGTTTGTGACATTCCATTTGAACCCATGGCACTCTCAACTATCCAAAGTGCCATGCGTTCAAATGGAATGTCTGAAACCACAGTCATGGTTCATTGAACACTGGATGTTTTTTTTGGTATCAAACTTACCAAGTAATTCTGCATGTAGCTCTACCCCCTAAGCTTGATAGATGCTAGTAATTACTATGAGCATCCCTGTGCATGCGTGTGTGTGTGTGTGCGTGTGTGTGTGATCTAATTAAAAAATGTTCGTACGCTCTCTTCTTTCATCCGTTCGCACTGTTCAGCGTAACATCTTTCATTGCGCCTCATTTCTCCAGCTCTCATCCCCAATGAAAATCTAATTTATGTACTGTTCCTGAAATCAATATCAGAATGTTCTCACAACTTTTGTCCCCTATTCTTGGTGCTGTTGTTCCAGAATGAGCGTTTGAGGTCAGTTATGCTCTGTGCGTTGAAAACAAATGTAAGAATATTTTCCTCAGCATTAAGTTACTAAAGAACCAACAGCTGACTTCCCTGTAACGGATCAGTCGGTGAAAGCGGTCAAGATGGGGCAGGAAAATGGCGGTAAGGCACGGAGAGGGGGTGTAGGGAGAATGGAGAGATGAAGGAGGGAGGGTGGGGAGAGGGAGAGTTGGAGATCCACAACACAACGCATAAAAAGGGGGAGATGGGGCTACAAGAATCCATTTGATGAAAAAGCAAAAGCCCGACAAAGTCCTGAAATCAAGCAAATTACGGTATCTACACCTACCTGCCTATCTAGTATCTCCCTTGCAAGGACGAAACTTACCAGTTAAACACCAGCTTAAGAACTGCTTCAAAGGACAGAATTTGCACTGACATCATCGTCAGTTGTCTTTATCGCACAGTGTTGTCCTTGTAATCCTTTCCCCAGACTTGAATGTTCTTGGTGAGGATGGCAGTTGTCCTGGAAGACGTAGCACAATGGCTCTCTGGTAGACTGGTACCAATTCTTGAACAGCGGTCGCCCTTGTATGGCCTGCCGAACGAAAGGCCTTGCATTGAATTCTGAAGAAGTCACTAAAGCATTAAAAAGAAGAAAACATATCATGCGAAGAAGACACCAAGACCTTTAGTTCATACACAAAGACATTTAATCTCGAAAAAGAATACTCTAAATCCTCTGAATAAACACCAAGACTAAAACCTCTTGGTAAGTTATTAACTTTCAAAAAGGTCTCTAACACTCTGGAAGAAGATAACGCTAAACTTCGCATGAACGGTGGATGCTAAACCTGATGGAAGAGAGAAGTAAAGCTTATGACAGATGTGGCTATAAGCTCTATGGATGGAACATAAAACAGTACAATAACCCTATAAAAGAAGACTATACATCCTTAAAGAAAGGGACACCAACCAATATGAGAAGAGGGCCTCATACCTATCACACACTAGATGATGTCTGTGGGTGCTGACGCAATTCTTCGCCGTCTGGTACGCCTCCGTTCTTCCCATAGGCCTCTCTGCTCTGCTCTGCTCTGCTTGCTTGATGCCGGAATTGACGAGGTGGACCGCCAGCTGACCCGCTCTGAAGCTGCTGTCTCCAGGTCTGCTGGGTCGAGGCTGTCTACCTGGGGGGCGTCCTATGGGTCTGGAGTCCGTAGCCAGCTCGACGTACAGCGTGTCCTTTGGGGTGCGACCGTCGTCCATGCGGCTGACGTGGCCAAGCCAGCGCAGGCGTCTCCGAGTCAGCATGGTGAACATGCTAGGCATCCCTAGCTGGACCAGGACGTCCTTGTTAGTGATGCAGTCCTGCCAAGAGTTGCCCAGGAGTCTTCCGAGACAGCGCAGATGGAAGGCGTTTAGCCTGCATTCCTGTACAGAGGACATGGTCCATGCTTCGCTTCCGTAGAGAGAGTGCTCGCACGCAGGCTTGGTATTCTTTCATCTTGGTGTTTGACGTTAGCATGGTGTTGTCCCAGACTCTTCCCTTGACGGGCCATCGCTGTTGCTGCCTTGCCGATCCGCACGTTCAGCTCGGCATCCAGAGAGGTTGCTGGAACTGGCCGAGCTCAGGTGAGTCAAGTCGTCGACCACTTCGAGGGTGTGATCACCGATGGAGATGCGAGTAGTGCTGCTGGCGTTTTGGCTCATGATGTTAGTTTTGTTCCAGCCGATAGCGAGGCCGAACTCGGAGCAGGTGATGAGCCGTTGTAGCGCTTCCTCCGTGTGGGCAGTAAGGGCGGCGTCTGCAAGGAGTACGGCTCGCTTAGCAGCAATGGCAGGCTCCATCTCCACGATTCCTGCTCCGAACCAGTCCTCGTTCTTCCTCTCTCACTTCCCAAAGGTGTCCGAGGCGGATTGGTAGGTGGCATCACGGATGCGGTTCCACCGAGAGGCAGCGCTGTCTGTCGGGCAGTCCTCTGGGGCCTTGACAATGGCTCTGGCGAAGCGTTCATGCACTTCTGGCACTGACGTCATGGTTGTGTTGATTTCGAGGATGTCCTTTTTGCTTGGAGCTTATCGCACCGAGTCCTGTGAAAAGATGACACCAAACCATGTGAATGGAGAGGGAAAGACGACACTTGATTCTTTAGAAGATTACACTAACCCCTAGAAAAAGAGGACACTATACTGTATAAAGGGGGGCATTAAACTCTATGAGAGGACACTAAACCCTACGAATACGAGACATCGAACAGAAAGAGAATGCCAACGCCTGTGAAACGAGGACACAAAATCATATTTAAAAGGACACTAATCCCTCCAAAACAACAGTGAAAGAACGCTAAACTAGACGGTACCAAATCCGATGAACGGAGAACACTACTTACTGTTTGACGAACGACACGCTATGAAAGAAAGACCTTTATATCTATGGAAGGATCAACATGTTGGCTCGTGATTATCATGTCGGAATTGCGGACTTGTGGATACTCAGATCAGGAGGTACCAGGTGCGCACTAGGAAGCATTTCGGGAGGACCAAAACATTCTTCAACAGCACCGCAGCCAGACCCAGTTTATCTGAAAACACGCGTCCGTGTTCCAGATCACTGAATCATGTAACATGCTGCAAAGCTGCGAGCCAATCTTTCACGCCCTTCCAGAAAACACTCCCTCTGGTACCCTGCGTGATGTATCCCTGTTCCACAGAAGACCGACGTAAGAACCCAGAGCACACATGCTGATCATATGAAAGAAAGATTGTAGTAAGGACAATTCTAAACCACCAGAAATACGACAGACACACTTGTGAATGAAGGGGCAGTAACCTTGGAAAAGAATACATAAAAAGTTGTAAAATTTGAAAAAAATTACTGAACGCTTTGAATAAAGGGGACACTAAATATGTAACTAAGTGACTGAATGCTTTGACTGAAATAGACACGGAGTCTTTGGGTGGGGGGGGGGGGGCAGATGATTAAACCATATAAAAAAAGACAACCCTCTCCAAAGAACCAGGTGCTGTGAACACCGCTTTGGACAATACGCTGATGAAGCTTGTGGTCCGCTGCTTTCACGTGTCCTGGTCACCCTCTCCGCAGCCAATGAAGCAGGAGTCTTGCTCCTATCAACAGAAACGTTAGTATTTCCTTTTAACACCTGACTTTCTGCATAAATAAACTTATCCACTCCCTCCATTGGGCAAAACTGTTCTGATTTTAATAAGATTTCCTTTTCTTGTGTTCTGGCCATAAGACAATAATTGGGTTAACAAAATATATCATGTGAACAACATTAAAAGTATTTCACCAACTTCCATATTCAAACGTACACATTTTCCATTTTAAACACCATCGGGACACGGGTCGCCATGAACAAAACGGACCAGAAAAGAGCTGCCCAAAGATCATCATCTGTATCATTATAAACCAAAACGTAAAACAATGCGACCTTTCGTGCCCTGCGCTCAGAATGGCCTGAATTCCAATTCCCTCTCCATGCGCTGAGTTTGAGCTCAAAATGTCCGTATCGGCAAGTGCCTGGGGACTGTAGCGCTATGACTGCCACGACACTCTCCAGGGGAGAATGCTCGTGCAGAATTGCTCCATCACAAAATTGTGTGTGTGTGTGTGTGTGTGTGTGTGTGTGTGTGGGGTGTGTGTGTGTGTTGTGTGTGGTGTGTGTGTGTGGTGTGGTGTGTGTGTGCGCGCGTTTGAGTTTATGCGAGTGCGTGTGCGTGAGAGGGCAAGGGGAAAAAGGGAGAGGGAGGAGATAGAGTGCGGTGCGCGTGCGCTTGTATATGTGCGTCTTTATATGCTTGTTGGAGGAGGAGGCGCAATGGGGGGATGGGGGAGAAAAAGCATAGCATCACTGTCCAGTATAACTTTGTTACCCTCTTTACCAAATAAAAGGTTCATTTGATGAAAAGGTTCACTTGATGAAAATATAGGACGGTAAAAGCCTGTACAGAAAACAAAGAGGAAAGCCAAATGCTCCGGGTCAATCAATGGTCCCATTCTATTCACCCACGCGTTTCTGTACTGATTTTCTGCTGTGTTCGTCACACTGACGTGACTTCATGTTGAAAATTATCCCGCTTCTCTTCGTTTGATCCTAACAAGAATATCACTGTTCTACAGTAAGCCGATTGTCTTCACCATTTGAAGTGGTGCGTTACCTTGTTTTCTCTGGTGTCTAGCTCTGGACTGCTCTTCTTCTGGTCTGTCGTCACACCCGCCCTCTCCCTCTCAGAGAGGAATGTGGATGTCCTCTGAAGATCCACAAGGCGCTTGGTGCACTACCGACTCATCCGACTTAAGTTCTATACCTCAACTCAGCATGGTTCGGAAATTCCGGCACAAAACATTGTACCATCTGCCCCATCTGCCTGCACTAGCAAGCAGGGATAGCGGCAATCAGTTTGTGGAACGCATTGTTGTTCTTTTTATTTTGTTTTAATCCTCCGCCTTTACTAGTACTATTTCTTTTCTTTTGTTTTTGGGGGTGGGGGGGTGGGGGGGGGGGGGTTGTTGTGTTTTGTAGAAGCGGTCTTTTGTTTTCATTCTCTGTCACCTATATATCTATCTGAATTTCTACACTGGACATTTGTGGCGAAGTGTTAGTGAGTGTTAGTAGTAGTATTTATAGTAGTATTTATTTAGTGTTATTTTAAGGTATAAAAAGAGCCTGGTGTTTTGTTTGACTTAATGTATGGTGTACTGACTCATTCGTTCCGTTTGACCGTTACTCGGTCTCCGTGCCTCGTTCGCTCGCTCTCGTATAATGACGTATGTGTTCTCTATAGACATGTACAACAGGAATATACTTTACCTTTTAGGGGTTGGAGCACATTGCTATCAAGCTTTGTATGTTCTGTGCATTTTAGGAGTTGGAGCACATTATTATTAAGCTTTGTATGTTCTGTGCATTTTAGAAGTTGGAGCACATTGCTACCAAGCTATTTATGTTCTGTGCATTTTGGGAGTTGGAGCACATTGCTATCAAGCTATATGTTCTGTGCATTTTAGGGGTTGGAGCACATTGCTATCAAGCTTTGTATGTTCTGTGCATTTTAGGGGTTGGAACACAATATCAAGCTATATATGTTCTGTGCATTTGAGGGGTTGGAGCACATTGCTATCAAACTTTGTATGTTCTGTGCATTTTAAGAGTTGGAGCACACTGCTATCAAACTATATATGTTCTGTGCATTTTAGGGGTTGGAGCACATTGCTATCAAGCTTCGTATGTTCTGTGCATTTGAGGGGCTGGAGCACATTGCTATCAAGCTTCGTATGTTCTGTGCATTTTATGGGCTGGAGCACATTGCTATCAAACTATATATGTTCTGTGCATTTGAGGGGCTGGAGCACATTGCTATCAAGCTATATATGTTCTGTGCATTTTAGGGGCTGGAGCACATTCCTATTAAGCTTCGTATGTTCTGTACAAAGTCTTATGACGGTGATCTGGTCTGCTCTACCCGGATAAAACTATGGCATCCCTTTCTGCCCTCTGTTCTTGATCTCTTCGGCTCCTGAAGGCTGGTCTCTCTGGGCACCTGCTGCTCCCACCTCAGCAGGCCGGTCTCCAGATTCCATGTTGACTGCAATGGGAAGGTATCCACTGCAACACTGTCAGTCGGTGCTGGTCCGACGACGCTTTCTCATCAGCTTCTTCAAGCTGTCCTTGAAGGCAAATACCGAGTTTACTGCTGTTCAGGAAGTCAAAGCAATTCTTGCCGGCTGGAAAGTGCTTTAGTTCTGCTAACACCTCAGGCAACCTGACACCAAAGACACCAAACCCTCACCTCGCTACTGCGTTGGTGACAGATCCATCAGTGGGCCAGTCGGTCCAGGCTTCTGGAAATCCCTCTTCAGTCGCAGCCAGTGTCAGCACTATCTTCACACAGCTGTCTGGTTCTCTCTGCAGATGTGGAGCGCGCGCGCGCGCGCGACACACACACACACACACACACCACCACCACCACCACCACCTTCTGAACACTGAAACACACACACACCACCACCACCTTCTTAACACTAAAACACACACACACACACACACACACGCACGCACGCACGCACGCACGCACGCACGCACACACACACCACCACCTTCTTAACACACACACACACACCACTACCACCCCACCACCTTCTTAACACCGAAACCTATTAAAAACAGGGCATTAAACAGTGGGAAAGAATAACAGTTTAAATCCCATGAATTGAACCCATGTCCTAAACAGAATAGTCATTTGAAAAAGAAAACTAAAATATTCAAAAGAAGATTGCACTAGACCGCACTCAAGTAAGACACTAGCCCGACAGAAAAAGACACTGCACGTGATGACAAGAGGACTGTGCACCCTGTGGGAGAAAAACGTTAACATGCATTGAGAGAGGACAACACACTGTCCGAAAGAGCCCATGAACTCTTCCTAAAAGGAAACATTTACCCACATGAAAGGAGGATCCAGAGCCCTATGAAAAGATACTAAACACTACGGACAGAAGATAGTGAACGGTATGCAACAAACCAGACACAATACCCTTGGAAGAAGAACGCAAACTGTACGAGAACATAACACCAGATTCAACGAAAAGAAAACACTAAACCATATAACCCGAGGAAAAATAAATTGCAGAGAACAAAAAAAAACCTACAAAGACGACACCTATCCCTGCAAATGGTAAAAGACAATGTCTATGAAAAGAGGACACCAACTGTATGAAAGGACACAAAAGGAGACGCTAAACCATTCGGAACGACACTAAAGCCAGTAAAAGAAGAAAAGTAAACCTGAAAGGACGACACTAACCCTTAGTAAAATGACAGTAAATCCTATGAGAAAACTCAAACTAGTGAAAGCAAGACACGCCGAAAGGAACACACCAACACAGTCTGAAAGAGGACAGAAAATGAATCAAGGAAAGAAGAGAAGAAACTGACCGTACAAAAGAATACGAAACTCCGAGGACGAGGGCGGG
>CM065735.1:9327178-9342178 GCA_033310375.1 Conus canariensis
GAGAAAATGAAACCTGTGGGGAGGTGGAGGTGGAGAGGCACCAAACCTTATAGAAAGAAAGACACTAAACTTTGCAAAAATGGAGAAAGAGACACTGAACCTTACGGAAAGAAAGACACCAAACTTTGCAAAAATGGAGAAAGAGACACTGAACCTTACAGAAAGAAAGACACCAAACTTTGCAAAAATGGAGAAAGAGACACCAAACCTTGCAGAAAGAAAGACACCAAACTTTGGAAAATGGAGAAAGACGCACCAAACCTTGCAGAAAGAAAGACACCAATCTTGGGAAAATGGAGGAAGAGACACTGAACCTTGCAGAAATAAAGACACCAAACTTTGGAAAATGGAGAAAGAGACAGAACCCTATTGAAAGAGGACACATAAACCTGTTGGATGAACTCACTGAAAGAGAACACAAAACCCGATGTGGAAGGTGGAAGAGACACAGACACTTGTAGAAAGAGGACACTGCGGGGTGGGGACGGGTATAGAAATGAACTTTGTAGAAAGAGGACACAAAATTGTGAGATGAACAGAGACACCGAACCTTGAAGAGAGATGACACGAACCCTGCAGTAGAACAGAGAACTTTACTGAAAGAGGGCACGAAACTTAAGTTGGCATAGGGGGGAAGGGGTGGAGTGAAGACATCAGACATCCTAAAAAGACACGAAGCAGGGGAGAGAGGGGGAGGGGGAGCAGTGACTAAGCCTTATAGTAGGCAGACACTAAATAATGGAAGGGGGGGGGGCGGAGTGGAGAGATACTGAGAATTACAAAAAACCTGTTTGGGGCGAGGTGGGGGGAAGACCCGAGTCTTTTAGGAGAACCTTAAAGCCTGGGAGCTGAAGGTAGGGAAGACACTAAGCCCCATATAAGACGGAGTGGCAAACATTCAAAGGACACCAAACCCTGTGGGGAGAAAAGGGGCACCGGAAACTTTGGGAGAGAAGACGCTAAACCTTGCAGGAAGAAAACAAGACTCCAAACCACCTACAAAGAGGACAAGAAACCCTATGATAATGGAAAATAACGAACAATACAGAAAGAGCACAAGAAAGCCTGTTGTGGGTAATGAAACACTGAATATTGTAGAAAGCGGACATGAAATCATGAGCGAAGGTGGGGGGGGGGGGGGCGTGAGAGACAACTTCAGAAAGAAAACAAAACCCTGGGGGTGGGGAGAAGACATATCGAACCCATAGAAAAAGAGATACCCTGTGGGGAGAAAAAAGGGGGTGGGGTGAGGGTGGGTGGAGGAGCTTAAAGAAAGAGGACACGAAGCATTGGGGGCGGAAGAGACGCCGAACCTTACAGGAGGTGAACACAAACCGCCTGGGCAGGGAAGCGGAAGGGGGGTGGGGGGAGACACTGAACCTTACAAGAGGACATATAATCGTGTTGAGTGTAAAGGTACACAAAATTTTATTTAAAGTGGACAGAAAACCCTGGAAACGGGTGGGGTGGGTGGAACACTGAACCATATAGCAAGGGGACACAAAACCCTTTGGAGGAGAAAGACACTAGGCCTAATGGAAGGACATGAAATCGTGTTGGGGGAAAACACTAACCATTACCGGAAGAGGACAGGAAAGCGTTGGCGCGGGGGGGGGGGGGGAGGAGAAGACATTACGCCTTACAGAAAGAGGACACAAAAACTTGAGATGCGGAGATTCTAAGCCCTACAGAAAGCACTCTGAAGGACTGGGGACAGAGTGGGAGGCACATAGAGGCGAAAACCGGGGTGGGGGTGGGGTGGGGTGGAGATACGCTAAGCTTTATAGGACACCAAAGCCATGGGGGAGGGGGGAGCATCTGAAAACGTATACGAGGACACGAAACGAAGGTGGGCGAGGGCGGAGGGGAGGGGGGGGGCAGAAAGAGGACAGGAAACTCCGGGAGAAGGGGGAAGGAGGCATTGAACCTTATTGAACGAGGGACAGGAGATTCTGTGGAGAGAAAAGAAATACAGGACAAGGTAGAAAGAGGACACAACACCCTGAGGACCGGGGGGAGGGGGGGGGCGGAGGAGTTGGGGCTGGGTGTGTGTTTTGAGAACTTTGTAGAAAGAAAACCCAAAACACGGAGGAGAGGGGATACGAGACACGAGCTTCGTAGAAAGAAGACACAAAACTCTGTGGCTGCGAAAAGAGGTGACGAATCTTAAAGAGGACAAGAAACCCGGGGGGTGGGGGGTGGGGATGGGGATATGAAGAGACACCGAACCTTTTAGAGGACATGACACTCGGGGGGGGGGGGGGGAAGAGACAGCGAGTGTTAGAAACAGAGGATAGGAAATCTGGGAGAAGGCTGTGGATGCGCCGATCCTTACAGAAAAGGAAGAAACCCAGAGTGGGGGGCGAGAGAGAGAGGAGCGACACAAACCTTATCAGAAGACGAGCAACCCTGTGGAGACGGGCAGGAAGATGTACCGTGCTTTATTGATTGAAGAATCGAAACCAAGTCGCAGGGAATCAGAGAAACCAAAACTTGTACAAAGAGGACATAAAATTCTGTAGAAATGGCGCTTAGAGCTTGAGTTCTAGTCGATGATAAGCACTATGTCAATGATAATAAAATCTGAAATAACACACCGATACCAGGTACTAAACTTTCTTCAAGAACAATGCGACCCCACGACAGTCCACTCGACTGTCAAACAGCAGGCACATACACTGGAAGAAATAAAGGAGAATGAAGAAGAATGAGAAGAAGAGTAAATAAAAGACTACTTAGCTGTATTCCCCGAGTTCAGCTGTCCTGGTCCCCGTTTCCCATGGACATTGATGCAGGAGTTCTTCGGTCCTGTTGATGTAAACCATATTTTATTGAACATCTGATCTTAACAAGCAACGTTTTAGTTGTTCAAGGCAAGGTAAAGTATATTAAAAAGGAACGCACTTAAAGCATGAAGTAATGTACATCTGATGTACAACAGCATACGAACCATTAGGTTTTTGACTATTTTCTTCCCACGTACTAAAGATCAGACATTAACAATGCACAAAAATTTCTATCCGGGCAATATTGTTTGATGCACTATTCTGTATCAATCTGAAGATAACACATTGTGGAGTATTTTGCTGTGCACGCTTTTATTCTGTTATTTGTGACATCTGAGGTACGAATTTGTCAAAACTTCATTCTGATTTGCCGAGCTCTGACCTAGAGTTTCAGAATAATAGAAGTCTTCACCTGTCCATGGGGAGCAGCTGTGAGTGCGTCCCCTGGTTCAAGCCCTCCAAACTGGATGCGCGTCATCGTCCATCCTTGGCGAACACCACAGAAAGGAAGTGCAGACTGCCACTGCAGGCACTGCAACAGGACGAGACACTGTGTCAGTGTACGAGGTGGCTGGAACGAGCAGTGTGGGAATAGCCTCGAGAGAGGTACGGACGATGAAACATCAAACAGTGGACATGGAAACATAAAACACAAAGACATAGAAAGAGGAGAAAGACAGGAAAACGTGGAAACAGACATAATGAGGAATGACGGTGGTGTCTCATACACAAAGGCGGCAGACCATGCCTTGATATCGGAAATATAACTTTGTATTATGAATAGGGATCGAAAACGTAAAGAGGCAAAACAGAATGCGAGAAAAAAAAAAACCTGCAACAAGTTATCTGGGCCATGGTTGATTTTAGTCCAAGGTAGACCTACACGTCTTACGAAACTGGAAACTGCCGATGATTTCCGATCTAGAAGGTTGTACAGGAAGATCAATCGATGCGCTCTTACATTTCTGTTTCTCATGTGCTGAGAATGATGCGACCGCATTGTTAGTCATTTGGGACCGTACATCTAAATCGTCAGAGGTAGAATATAGCTTAGGAACCACCAATTGACGCACATTGCAACTGAAACGCGTTTTTTTTCACAGTACTTTTTCAAGACAGTGATTTTACTCAAAAGGTAAAACACACCCATGTTCAATCTATGCGAACGGAAACTAAAGCAAGAGAGAGAGAGAGAGAGAGAGAGAGAGAGAGGGGGGGGGGGGAGGGGGCAAGGGAGGGAGAGTGAGAGGCGGAGAGAGAGGTGAATTCAAAAACGAATCGAGATTGTGCAAAAAACATTTCTGTACGGCCCAAATCACAAATCCAGAATTATATATATTTTTTTCTTTTAAATCAAAGGTCTGCTTTCAACAAACGCAGTTATTAACGCATTTCTTTCTGTGACGCAGTCTACGATTTGAATTCCAACGACGCAAGTCTTTTGCCATCAAAATCAGGCACGATTGTCTCTCTGGTGTCTACGGCATTCGATAAAACCCCTTTATCTGTTTAGTTTGCGCACATACCCTCACCATTTGTTTGAAAACCGTAAAATACACCGGCGAATTAAAACATGAATACAAATGCACACAGCTGCCCACGGAGTGGAACCGATTGTATTCTGGAAAAAAACACAACAGTATTATGTACAAATAGAAAAAAGTGTAATTTTAGACCTATTCGGGAAAGGAAAGCCAACACTTCTTTAACTACCTTCATAGCATTGTAAGAAAGTATCTTTGCTACATAAAAACGTATTAAAAAATTCTGTCAAACGACGTACCTTTTTCAAAGTAACTAATCCCATCTCGCCTTCCTGTTTACCCCACAAACTCTAAAAATTCTGGAGTGCCTCAAATCTTCGAAAATCCTCAAGATTGCAGGAACTACATCAGCAAATCGGCGGGGGGTGGGGTGGGGGGGGGGGGGGGGGCTGCATTGCTATTCATTTACCGTTGTGACTACTGTGTACGCACCATGTGTAAGTTGCTCTATGCAATACACATGGTTCAAGTTTTCTGAACCTTGCGATGTCATGGCGTTAAGTTGCGGCGTAGTACCGATTTCCTCAACACAAATCGTTTGGTGAAGACTGAGCGCATTATCTGGTTAATAAGATGTTTCCTGTCTTTCTTGAATCATTTCATCAATCTGCCCAAGTCTCTCTCTCTCTCTCCTCTTCGTTTTCGCCTATCTATTCTTATATCTATATCCTATCTGAGTCTTTTGAATACTGATCAAATACGTAGTGAAAAAACAAGTGCACGCAAGCAATCCTGTCATGACAAAAACATCGCAATCTTTTAGAAAAGTAAGGGGGAATCCCAAGCACGGATATCGTTTTGTGATCAGTGACATGCGGGGATACCAATCTGATACGGTGTGGGTGACAACAAGACGATGGTGAGCGACAGATACAGCCTGCATCTCTGTCTCTCTCTGTAGAGAGAGAGAGAGAGAGAGAGAGGAGAGGGAGGGAGGGAGGGGGGAGAGAGGCGGCGGCGGCGACGACACGGCGGGACGGCGGCTTTGCGGGTTGGTGATTTGGCGGGATGGTGACTAAACGGGACGGTGGCATAGCGGGTGCCAACCTTTCAAACAGTCCTAAACGGACAGTTCTCTCCCCTTCCGATCAAAATCCATACCTTGGAGGGAGTGGGGGGGGGGGGGGGGGGGCGATATGCGTGATCATTCCTCTAGTTTCGGCTTATCGAATCTTAGGTTTCTAAATTAACAAAAAGAGTAGGGGGTGGGGAGAATAAATCTGAGTGAAGCTGGGGGTTCGGGCGGCGTATTGGAAGGAGGGGTTTGGTGTGTGTTGGACTGGGAAGGAATACCTTTCGATCCCCTCTTCTGGTCCGCGTGACATTTCATTTTGAGCGTTGGAGAGTTTTCTTGTGTGTGTGGTGTGTGTTGGTGTGCGTGTGCGTGTGTGTGTGTGGCGCGCGAGCGCGGTTTTCCCCCTTTCCTTGATTAAAATGAACTTAAAATAATCACTATCAATAATCAACGCTTATTACTTTCAGGCGTGAAATGAGGGGACAGAAAGGAAATACACAGCCAAAGTTTGGGGCTGTATCCTCATAAACCTCCCGAGCTGAATGCATTTCACTTACGGGGAAAGTAGCGCTTTCATAATGTATATAACAAGCTTCTTTCCTTCAACAGATTGACTACTGTGCAGAACTTCTGTGACAGGGATAATATGGACATAGCCTTTGCTCGCAATTAGGTTTAAATCAGCATACACAGTCACAACTGACCAGGTCAACACAAAATCTGATTACAATCAATATCATCGATGGGTTATTAGATTCTGAACTAAACTAAGTAACACACTATGAAGATAAACCATATTTCATGCTCAATTCAGTATCGCAGTTTCGATATATCTGATCTAAATTTGAAGGCGGAGAAAGGAGATCTCTCATCAGGCTTCCATTACCACCGATTAGACTTACCATCAGTGAAGGCAGTGCAAGAGTGCGGGTGGATGGACGGAAGAAGTGGAGCGCCAAGAGCAAGGGCAAGGGGGGACTGGAGAGGGTGGAGGGCCAGGGACGGGAAGAAGTGCCTTTCTCATCTCTCTCTTTCTCACGATTAAACTAACAAGGTGCGAGGGGAGGGGAGGGGAGACTTGTGGGGCAAAATTTGTGCGCATGGAAGGGTGGGCTCTAGGGACCGGGAGTCGAGAGGGGTAGGGAGGTTGAATTTACGCAGATTTAAAACAAGAAAGGTGAGGAAGGATGGGGGTGGAGGGAGGATGTTGGAACGAGCAAGCGTGAATTGAACAGAATGGGCCTTGGGTCGATAACGAGAGGGATAACCCCTCTAACCGCTCTCCTGGTTCCAAGGAGAATTTGGACCGTAACAAAAAAGTGTTTATTCATGCTTGAGAATATACACCACAAAAACAGAGAATACCGCTCCTCAATTTTATCATTAGAATTTGTCAAATTTACCGGTATATGGAGAGGAGGTGTGTACGGTAAAGCAAATAAACAAACAACAAAAAAAAAGAAAGAAAGAAAAAGGGGGTGGGGGTGGGAGGGGAGGGCAGGGTTAATTCTGGCCGCCGGAGATGACCCGAGATTATGACTCGAACGAGCAAATATGTTACGCATTTGACCTGGTTTCCAGGAGTCTATGAGGTCACTCTTTCTGGGCTGGGCCCGGTAATTGTCGGATTGTCGAAACGTCGGAATCGTGATTTGTCGAACTATCGAAACGTCGGAATCGTGAAGTGTCGGACTATCGGACCCAAACCTCTCTCTCTTCCTTCTTTCCGCAAACATGAAGTTTAGTGGCCCCTTACTTCCGACACTAGTTTGCCTTAAAATATTTCTTTCCTTCGCGTTTCCTTTTCCTTACAAAATCGGACTGAATTTGATCAGAGACAGATTTTCTTTTGTCCCCCCCCCCCCCCCCCCCCCCCCCCCCCCCCACCCCTACACTTCTTTCTGTCCAACATCATGAATGGTTGGGACGCCTCAACACTTCAGCGTGACAAGAGCACGTTCAGTGGCATCAGCTTTAAACAAACAGCCTCAAATACTTGTAATAAACAAGCCCTTGAGCAGGAGAAGGAGGGGTGTACGACAGGACATACCCCTGATTAGAAACGCACTGAAATGTCAAGTAAACAGACAAGTCCGACCATTTATTTTACGGGTGGAAAAAGTTTTGTTTGAAAGGACAGTTATTTGAAAGTAGTTTGAATAGGGGAGTTGGGTTCTAAACTTAGGTGTATTAAAAAAAATTAACCGGTGGGTTGTGTATCTACTACCTCTAAAAAAAACACGGTAAAAGAAATCGCTCGCTCACTCACCGTTCCAGTCCTTGCCTGCATGCATTACAACATGGCGCCGTGGGGTGACGTTGAACTGAAGAGATTTTGTCGTGAGTTCATAAAAGCAAACGCTGATTGGACGACGGAAAATCACGCGACACGAGCAACACCCACAGGCACTTATTTCACGCACGTGCGTTTCATGCCTCCGTGCGTGTCACGCGTGTGTAAGGCATAGAGTTCGGTGACGATTTCACGGACGCTGGCTTGAAGTCTGTCTCTTTGTCTGCCGGCGCACACGCGCTTGCGTGTGCGTGTGTGTGTGGTGTGTGTGTGTGTGTGTGTTCAATGTTAACCATATTGAACCCTGTCAGAATAGAGCTTGAAACTCTTCAAACGAAACAGAAACGGTTCATTTTAATTGTGAAATCGACCTTAATACTTTGTTGAATGCAAAATGATGACATGCTTGTTTGCATTGCTGAATAACTCATTCTGTACCCCATACTTATTTTACATTTTGTGAACAAGGAAAAGAAAAAGAAGCCGACTAAACATGTTTCCCAATTAGTGCGGTATTTTTAGAAAGGAGGAAGAAGGCAGAATGAGAGATCGGGAAGATGAGGGGTGGGGGGAGGGAGGGCCGGGGGGGGGGGGGGGGGATCAGTAAAAGAAAGGAGAAAAAAAGGAAACAAAATGGGTTTCACCGTGAGTCACAGCACTGAGTGACACGAAAATTACAACAGCGGCAGTAATTATAAGCAACCTTATACTCAATTATCAGTATTATTTTTCGCTTACAACGAACACTATTACTAGTACTGCTGTTGCTGGTGGTGCTTCTTCACGGCTCTTACACTACTACTACAACTACTACCACTACTACTACTACTACTACTACTACTGCTACCACCACCACCACCACCACCACCACTACTACTACTACTACCACTACTACTACTACTACTACTGCTGCTACTACTACTACTACTACTGCTACCACTACTACTGTTGCTGTTGCTGCTGCTGCTGCTGCTGCCGCTATACGCCCAGTTCAGCACAATAGTTATGATAACACAATCTAACAAAATTGTGTCAATATCGGCGCTGAGCACGTACATTTCAAACACATACACTCTCACACACACACACCACACACACACACACACACACACACACACACACACACACACATGCACGCACGCACGCACGCACGCACGCACACACACACACACACACACACACACACAACACACACACACACACACACACACACACACACACACACACACTATGCCCAACAGTCAGAGAAGTCGTAAACTAAAATTAAATGATAATGGCCAAGGGTCAGAACGCTTCTTCGAAGAAACAGTTTTCGGAGAACAGAGAAAGGAGGCTGGTTACAGATGGAGGGACCCTAGTATGTAAGGAAAACCTTGGCCATAGGCTTGAGGCCTTAAAGAAGGAAGTCTGTACATGTGGATGCCAGAAAGACAAACGTTGGCCGTATGGTTTGGGCCAAAAAGAAGGGAGTCTGTGGATATGGATGTCAGCACCAAAACGAAGATGAAGAGGACGGACGGAAGGGTTCAGAGTGACACGCTGGAGCCTGGTCGTCAAGCGACTTGAACGACAGGAGAGAGAGAAAAATATCCTTTGTTCAACGTGCGACCGGCGAAGGGGAACAACAGACAGGTGCCGAAGAAGCATGGCGAGAGGGTACGAAAACATGTCGTTCAGCACTAGATTTTTATTGAAGCTAGATTCCCAGGACCACAAAGGATTTTCCGTCATCTGGCGTACAATTGACAAAGGAGCGCTTAAAAGTAAAAACAGCTTCTTCGTTAAGATAGGAACGCAAGGAACCGATTCTTCTGCACTCGACGTGAAAGGTGCGACTAATACAAGGTCAAGAGAGCTGTTGAAACGAGAGTTTTGTCAACCAATACATCCAGATTTTAACTCATTGAAAAAAAAAATTCTTGACTTGTCTTCTTTACATGCTCAAGAAAGAGCAGCTCTACGAAAGAAAGACAGAAAAGAAAGAAAAAAGAAAGAGAGCGGAAAAGCGGGCGGGGAGAGGGGGGTGGGGTGGGGCAGTTCTAAAACCGACTGTGGAGACAGGAAGAAGAGGGTTATGGGTGTCATGAGGGTCTGCTATGTCATGGAACAAGGCGCTAAAAAGACGATCGTTTCACACGAGCTTCTGTAGTCCATGATCATTGCTAAGTGTTATCATTATGTGCATTTCATACGTCCTTCAACATCCCATCCTATATTTTTTATGTACGTGATAATATGATTTTTAATGGTAGTCACGGGCACACCAACGAGTTGTGGTGGCGGTGGTGGTGGTGCTGGTGGTGGTGGTGGTGGTAGCGATGATAGCAGCAGTGTCATTCTCATTATTTTGACGTTGTTGAGACATCAGACGTTGAAAGAAGGAAAACAACCTTATGACTGACCATTGAATCGTGAGCAACAACACCAATCAGCTATGACAGTGATGTTCAGCTTGAGACCCTCTGTGTCTTTGGCAGCCTTTTAGAGGTCGACAGCGTGCACAGTGACGATAGTGATAATACAGTTCTCATGCACATGATTCACATGTTTTCATACATCAATATTACCAATTTTCACTGTTAATCACGACTGTTTGCATGTGATAACGTTTGACCACCATACCAGCCGAAAGTCAAAGCATGGAGTGATCATGAAGAAAAAACATCAATGGACATTTACTCTAGAATACTAATAATAACAACTTTCATAAAGAAGGCGATTAAGTCTGGCTTTTGGAACCAGTACACGTTCATAATGTACATGTACATTCAAACTCTAGCAATAACAGTTTTCATAAAGAAGGCGATCAAATCTGGCTTTTGGAACTAATAAACGTCCCTAATTTACATGTACATTAAAAATCTACTGATAACAGTTTTCATAAAGAAGGCGATTAATTCTGGCTTTTGGCACTAATAAACGTCTATAATTTACGTGTATATTAAAAATCTGCTGTTAACAGTTTTCGTAAAGAAGGCGATTTTTTCTGGCTTTTGGAACTACTAAACGTCCATAATTTACGTGTACATTAAAACCCTAATGATAACAGTTTTCACAAAGAAGGCGATTCATTCTGGATTCTGGCTTTTGGAACTACTAAACGTCCATAATTTACGTGCACATTAAAACTTGAATAATGATAACAGTTTTCATAAAGAAGGCGATTAATTCTGGCTTTTGGAACTAATACATGTTCATAATTTACGACTCTTTTTTTTCAGTCTTTGCTGGTTTCCTGCGACAAGCAGAATCAATAACAAAATGTGTTCCCACTCCTCTGTTTTGATTGACACTACTCTGTCTCACCAGTCTGGCATTTAGAGTTCAAGCAGTCCGTCCCTCTGAAATGCATTCTCTGTGTGATTTCGGAAATTCCAGCCGACTGTCTAACAAGACGAAAGTCTTGAAAGAATCAGAGCAGTTCTGCATTTTTGGAATAACTGACTGCATTTCTCTCTCTGATGCGATGATTCTTTTCTCTTTCATCCTTCATTCAAACTTGTCTGGAAACTCCGTTTAGTTGTAAGACCGTACTGCTGAGATTTCCACAACGTCTCTCTCTCTCTCTCTCTCTCTCTCTCTCTCTCTCTCTTCTCTCTCTCTCTCTCTCTCTCTCTCTCTACTTTTCAGTTTCTGCCTTAGTTCCAGTCCATACGGTTGGAACTACCATCTGAAGAAAGACATTTATTTTGTGGATCAGTCAGAGAACATTGCTGTTTATGGTGTATCTTTAAAAAGAAAACGAAAAAAGAAAAAAAAAACACAAAAAAGCGGTAGTACCTAACTGAACAAAAGTTCCTTTCGGACCAATAAGACTTAACGCAAAAACATGTATCCTGTTTGTATGGAAATTAATATAGATTGTCGTGTGGAAATAAATGAATGGAAAAAAAAAACTGTGATTAAAACTATGGTTTCTGTTTTTCATCTCTATCATTTCAATACACAGACAGATAAACAGACAGACAGACAGGTAGACGGACAGAAAGATAGATAGACAGATAGATAGATAGATAAGGGTACGCGATTCTTCGCCAAATTTGGTAAACTTCTTTGCCATTCATACCACTTAAAAAGTATGCTGATACTCGTTAAAATTGTCTCCTTCTTTTTCATCTTCTTCGTCGAACGCTCAGAGACACCGATGTCTCTAGCTAATGAAGTTTGCTTTCCGTTGCATACTATAGGGAGGCTGGAGGATCTTCACACACAAAAGTCACCAAGCATATAGATCTCCATATAGAGAGCATGAATGTTTCCTTTTAGGTCCAAGGGTAAGCAAGGAAGTCTTGACAGTTCTGAATTTTAGAGACCGCTTTCTCAGAACTCGTCAACTGTTAAAGATGAATTAGGTTAAGTATGCTTACCTAGAGGCAGGGAGTGGGGGTGGGGTTGGGGAGAGGGTAATTCATTAATTTGTTTTGACCTTTGACGGAATGAAGACGTAACGGAGAGAGAACATGTTTCAAGGCAGGCAGAGATTAAAAAATAACAGGCCCCTAACCTCCAGTGCGGCACCCCCCACCCCCCACCCCCCTTTTTTTTTCTTTCAAGTATGAACCACCATTATTTTCATTGTCCTCCATGCATATTAAGTTGTCAAGTCATCTGGTTAATAAGCAATATCATCTTAAATCTCGATCTCATTTAATTCAGCGCCGGCGAAACTCGAGACGACAGAACAGTCACTACGCCTGGCTCAGGGCTAACCCCATCAAAAGCCGGTAGGAGCGAATTCTCCCACCTAATCCCCCGTCACCATCTCCCGATCCCCAGTGTTGAGGTTGTTTCGCCGGAAGTGACGCATGGACTCGTTGGCACGAGCGCCGAGGCGCGTGCGATGACGCGCGGAAGGCGACGGTGGCGCCACGTCTTCTGACAGGTCTTCATCTTTACGTGTACCCTGTGATCTCTGAGATTGCCAGTGATTCCCTCGCTCCTATCTTTCGTTGGAGAGGGGGATGGGATTGTATGGAAGTGGGTGGGAGAGAGGGCGGGAGGTGATGATAGTATGAAGGTGGAGAGAGAGAGAGAGAGAGAGAGGAGAGAGAGAGAGAGAGAGAGAGAGAGAGAGAGAATTCCGTTTTCGATGGCTCTCTCTCTCTGTCTCTCTCTGTCCCTCTCTGTCTGTCTCTCTGTCTCTGTCTCTGTCTTTGTCTGTCTGTCTGTCTGTCTGTCTATCTGTCTGTCTGTCTGTCTGTCTGTCTGTCTCTCTCTCTCTCTCTCTCTCTCTCTCTCTCTCTCTCTCTCTCTCTCTCTCAACTATCACAAAGCATAAATGTTTCTCATGTGTAGGTTGTAATACGTCAGGAGAGAGAGAGAGAAGAGAGAGAGAGAGAGAGAGGAGAGAGGAGAGAGAGAGAGAGAGAGAGTTTTCCGTTCTCTCTCTCTCTCTCTCGCTCATAAAGCACAAGTGTTTCTCATGTGCAGCTTGTGATACGTCAGGGGAGAGAGAGAGAGAGAGAGGAGAGAGAGAGAGAGAGAGAGAGAAGAGAGAGAGAGAGTTTTCCGTTCTCTCTCTCTCTCTCTCTCTCTCTCTCTCTTCTCTCTCTCTCTCTCTCTCTCTCTCTCTCTCTCTCTCATAAAGCACAAATGTTTCTCGTGTGCAGCTTGTGATACGTCAGGAGAGAGAGAGAGAGAGAGAGAGAGAGAGAGAGAGAGAGAGAGAGAGAGAGAGAGAGATTTTCACAAATCGTAATATTTTACCTGATGTGGCACCTGACCAGCTATTTGAGCTTTTAGTGGTTGTGTGCTGGTGTTCAATCGGAAATGACAATATTTGCTGGCATGTAATCACGCTTTCCTGTCCCAGAAGAAGAACCCCAAGGACCAAAATATTTGGGAACAAAATACAACGAAGATTACCAAGTGGTTTTGTGATGCAGTGCTTTCTTTTATACACCTTTTAAAGCGTCTCTGGACACCAAAAGAACTGACGTTTTAGCAATGAGAAAGTGGTTTTTAATTGGGGTTTTTCTTTTTTTTTGCACGCTGTATCTATCTGTCTGTTTACTATCTATCTACACACACACACACACACACACACACACACACACACACACACACACACACACACACACACACATATATATATATATATATATATGTGTGTGTGTGTGTGTGTGTGTGTGTGTGTGTGTGTGTGTGTGTGTGTGTGTGTGTGTGTGTGTGTAAAGACATGGACGTAGAGATAAGGACAGAGATTCAGTGGCTTATACACAGGAACAAAGTCGTGGGCACAGACAGACAGAGACACATAGATCTATGGACACACAAAGACACGCACATGTACATACAGGGACACATAGATCTATGGACACACAAAGACACGCACATGTACATACAGGGACACATAGATCTATGGACACACAAAGACACGCACATGTACATACAGGGACACATAGATCTATGGACACACAAAGACACGCACATGTACATACAGGGACACGTAGATCTATGGACACATCAAGACATGCGCATGTACATACAGGGACACGTAGATCTATGGACACATCAAGACATGCATATGTACATACAGGGACACGTAGATATATGGACACATCAAGACATGCACATGTACATACAGGGACACGTAGATATATGGACACATCAAGACATGCACATGTACATACAGGGACACGTAGATATATGGACACATCAAGACATGCACATGTACATACAGGGACACATAGATATATGGACACACAAAGACACGCACATGTACATACAGGGACACATAGATATATGGACACACAAAGACACGCACATGTACATACAGGGACACATAGATCTATGGACACACAAAGACACGCACATGTACATACAGGGACACATAGATCTATGGACACACAAAGACACGCACATGAACATACAGGGACACATAGATCTATGGACACACAAAGACACGCACATGTACATACAGGGACACATAGATATATGGACACACAAAGACACGCACATGTACATACAGGGACACATAGATCTATGGACACACAAAGACACGCACATGTACATACAGGGACACATAGATCTATGGACACACAAAGACACGCACATGTACATACAGGGACACATAGATCTATGGACACACAAAGACACGCACATGTACATACAGGGACACATAGATCTATGGACACACAAAGACACGCACATGTACATACAGGGACACATAGATCTATGGACACACAAAGACACGCACATGTACAGACAGGGACACATAGATCTATGGACACACAAAGACACGCACATGTACATACAGGGACACATAGATCTATGGACACACAAAGACACGCACATGTACAGACAGGGACACATAGATCTATGGACACACAAAGACACGCACATGTACAGACAGGGACACAT
>CM065735.1:9352178-9354678 GCA_033310375.1 Conus canariensis
CTCTTGGTTTTTTTTTGTGCTTTGTTTCCCTTTTCTTCATCTACACTCTCTAAACCTGCTCTAAAGTGGATTGTGCTCATAGCACTCATCGCATCCTCTTTATTTGCACCGCTGTAAACATTTTTTTTTTTTGGGTGTGTGTGTGTGTTATCGTCATTCATTGCTTTAAGCTTAATACTTTGTTTTCTTTCTTTCTATTTGTTCGACATCGTGCTTCAACCATTGCTCTTTTTTGTTGTTTGTTGTTTTACTGACTAATTGAATTTTCTAAAGATACATTCTGTTATCTATTTTAGGCATAATAGTTAACCTTTAAATTCTTTCTGTGCGTTTGCCATTATTGTGCGTTATCCACAAACGTTACTTTTCTCACCTGTATTCTGTTGTTGTTGTTGTTGCTGCTGTTGTTTTTTTTTTTTACCTATAATTCTCTGTGTCTGTCTTGTGAAAACTGTCTTCCTCGTCGATTTGTGCCACTGTTCCCTTACTACCCATGCCTTACCATAATCCCACTGTCCCAGGACTTCAAGTTGGACATCTCAATGTCTATCATTTATTTAATAAGGTCCATGAAATCTCATCACTCTTAAAACAGTCACCCCATCCAGTACACGTATTTGGCATAAGTGAAACAAGGTTAGACTCTCGCATCACAGATAACCTTATTAGCATTCCTGAATACAACATAGAACGACGCGACAGTGATCAACCCCAACATACTGGCCTTGCCGTATACATTCATCAATCAATTGCCCACATTACCCGACGCAGACCTGATCTGGAAACTAATACTGTCGAATGTATCTGGATTGAAATAAAAAATTCCAAATCACCGCCATTATTAATCGGACATTTATATAGACACCCATCTTCCACATACGAATGGTATGACAACTTTGTACAAATGATGGATTGGATCTGTCACAACAATTCAAATATACTACTGTTAGGGTACTTTAATATTGATATGTTAAAACAGCAACCAGCTTGGACAAGTACACTATCACTTCATGCACTCCATCAGTTGTACAAACCCCAACGAGAATAACTAAAACAACTGCGACTCTTATTGATCATGTATACACTAACAACAAATCTGCAATATAGATGTTTCAGTGGTACATTCTGGTATTAGTGATCACTGTCCAGTCTTCTGCACGTGGTCCTTAAGGCTCCCAAAACCACCACCCAAAGGTCACACGACCATCCAATACCGCTCTTTCAAAAAGTTTAATGAAGCAGCATACCTCTATGACTTAAACATTTCCCCATTTCACTTAACTTATAATTACTCAGACGTCATGATGCACTGTCCTTCTGGTACCAAACATTCCTCACCATCATAAATAAACACGCGCCGTTACATCAAAAAAGAGTTAGGCATCCGCAGATGAACCCGTGGTTAACGCCAGAATTGCTGCAAGAAATGGTACTACGTGACCAACTCAAGGCAGCAAATTTGTTTGACGAATATAAAGAGCAGAGAAACTTTGTTTCAAACGAAGTTGAAAAAGCCAAACGAGACTACTTCAGTCAAATGATAACGGACGCAAAATCCACAGCGCCAATGTGGAGGGCAATAAACACTATTGTACGCAACAAGCGTACAGATTCACAAAATTCAGGCACAAACATCACCTCGGACAAATTTAATACCCACTTTCTGTCATTATCAGATACCCTTACTCAAGCTTCACAGACTATAAGAGCACCAAATGAATATACATGCCCGACTTCCCTAATATCATTTTGCAAACAAAAACTTGGATCCAGTAACTCAGTCAAAATTCCCCTTCTTGCTGTACATGAAGTAGGTATGCACATAGCGCAATTAAAAAATAAAAAATCCATGGGTCCTTATAACATACCCGCATTTCTTCTCAAACTCGCTCTACCTTACATTGTTGAGTCTCTTACATACATATATAATTTATCCATTGAAACTAATGTTTTCCCTCAGGCGTTCAAAAACGCCAAAGTGATCCCCCTTCCAAAATCAAATGATTTGTCGGATCCAAATAATTTCAGACCTATATCCTTACTTTCGATTCTATCCAAACCCCTTGAAAGACACATACACACACACGTATCTCAGTTCATGGAGAAAAACAAACTATTTCACCCATTCCAGTCTGGATTCCGATCTAATCATTCCTGCCACACAGCATTATCACGAATGTGTGACTCATGGCTTTCAAATATGAACCAATCACAAATGACAGGGGTTGTCTTTCTTGACTTCAAAAAGGCGTTTGATCTTGTTGATCATTCCATTCTTCTAAAGAAACTATCTGTCTACTTGAACCATACCCCGACAATCTCATTATTCCAATCATACTTGAACGATAAGACTCAGTATGTGGTGCTTAATGGCAAAACTTCCGCTTCAGACTTTGTCAGACATGAAGTCCCACAGGGCTCTGTACTAGGCCCCCTACTATTCTGCATCTTCATCAGTGATTTACCATTGTCCGTATCAGATGAAAAGGTCACGACAGAT
>CM065735.1:9359678-9369678 GCA_033310375.1 Conus canariensis
CATCTTGTCTGGATCTTTCTGTCTGTGACCCATCTTTGTTTTTGGATTTTGTTTGGGAGGTTGATGAGGACCTGCATGGTAGTGACCACTTTCCTGTGTTGCTTCGGTATATGAATGCAGAGAGTGAGTCTTTACCAGAACGCCTCAATTTCAACAAAGCAGATTGGGACCGCTTTGCCACTAAGTTTCTTATGGATCTGGAAGAGGACAAGATCCTGCAAAGTGAAGATCCGGCAGCAAGTCTTTCAGATTTCATACTGAATTGCGCAAAGTCAACCATCCACACATCTTCCAAGAAGCCTCTAATGCCAAAAGTTCCTTGGTTCAACTCTGAATGTAAGGAAATTAACAAAACCCGCAAAAGAGCTCAACGTCGCGTCTCTTGCAGACCTTCGATGCCCAACGTCCGAGCGCATCAGAAACTGAGGGCCAAATCCAAACACATTTATAAGACCAGTAAACGTTTATCTTGGAAACAGTTTTGCTCAAGTCTCACATCCAAAACATCGAAGAAAAAAGTGTGGAAAATCATCAAGAAAATGAAAGGGAAAAACACCTGCCCCACTGTGAACCATCTCAAGTTTTCTGATTCTTTAATAACAGAGAAAAAAGCAGTTGCTAATCTGCTTGCTTCAACCATTGAAAAGAATTCCTCGTCTTCTAACAAATCAGCCAGTTTTGTCAAAAACAAAGCCCTTAAAGAAAAATCACCCTGCAACTTTTCGTCAGACAACATGGAAGACTACAATCTTCCTTTCACTTTAAAACGAATTGAAATCCGCCTTACTTTAATTCCTGCAGCGATTCCTCTCCGGGTATAGATGAAATCCATTATAAACTTTTGAAACATCTTCCGCAAGAAGGTCTGCACATCCTGCAACATGTATACAACTATGTATGGACTACTGGATTCTTTCCACCTTCTTGGCGAAAAGCCCTCATCATTCCCATTCCCAAACCTGGAAAAGATCTTTCTAACCCATCAAACTACCGTCCGATAGCTTTGACCAGCTGTGTCTGTAAATTGATGGAGAAAATGGTCAATGCTAGACTCATGTGGAAACTCGAAACCGACGGCCTTCTGGCGAAAGAACAGTGTGGTTTCCGCAAACATCGGACTACAGTGGACCATTTGATCCGTCTGGAATCTACGCTTCGGAACGCCTTTGTTAACAAACAACATGCAGTGGCTATATTCTTCGACTTGGAGAAAGCCTACGATACCACCTGGAAATCTGGGATTCTTCATGATCTCCAGGATCTTGGTTTTCGGGGTCATCTTCCACTTTTCATTCACATTTTTTTGGCAGAACGAGTTTCAGGTCCGCGTTGGCACCACTCTCTCTGATGTTTATGAGCAGGAGTTGGGTGTTCCACAAGGGAGCATACTGTCTCCTGCCCTCTTTAGCATCAAGATTAACAACATTGTCAAGTCTGTTCCACAGGGTTCAGACTGCTCATTGTTTGTGGATGATTTTGCTGTCTACGCAACTGGAAGCCTGTACCCGAGTATCCAGCGCAGGCTCCAGCTTTGTGTGGATAAAATTCATCAGTGGGCGGATGAAAACGGCTTCACTTTTCTCCTACAAAGACACAGTGCATTCACTTCCATAATTCCCGTCAGTTTTTTTTCCAGATCCTGTAATTCAAATAGGGAAATCTCCCATTCCAGCTGTCAAAGAGGCCAAATTCCTAGGAGTTATTTTTGACCAAAAACTCAACTTTCTCAGCCACATTAAAAACCTCAAAACTGCTTGCCAGAAGCTCTGAATATTCTGCGGGTCGTAGCACACACTGACTTGGGCGCTGATAAGAAAACTTTGCCGCACCTCTACAGAGCCTTGGTCCGTTCCAAACTGGACTATGGTTGTGTTGTGTACGGCTCTGCAAGATCGTCTTACCTAAAACTCTTGGACCCTATCCACCATCAAGGGCTTCGTCTCTGTCTTGGAGCATTCCGCACCACCCCTGTGTACAGCCTGTACGCAGAGGCAGGTGAACCCTCACTGTCCAACCGCAGGCTGAAACTGTCTTTGAATTACTATATCAGACTGTTCTCGGAACCGGAAAACCTTGCCTATGACTGTGTTTTTGACCCTCAGTTCCAAAGTAAATTTGAAAACAACCCTAACTGTATTCCGCCGTTTGGTCTTCGTATGCAGCTCAGGCACAGAATGCAGGTCTAGACCTAGGAGTTGTGTCTGATTTTTCCAAGTTTCCAGATGAGCCTCCGTGGACCTTTTTCACACCAGAGATTCGTTTTGATCTTGCAGCTTTTCGCAAAGAGTCTACCAGCTCTCTGGCATACAAGACATTGTATGCTGACCTCTGTTCAAAATTCCCACCTATCAGAAAATTTTCACTGACGGTTCCAAGTCTGAAGATGGAGTGGCCTGTGCAGCCTATTGCCCTGGTGCTCCTCAGATACTTTTAGAACATATTCCTTCAGATGCTTCTGTTTATTCAGCTGAACTTACTGCTCTGGTTCTGGCGCTGAGGATAATCTCACAATCTACGAAGAGGGACTTTCTGGTTCTGTCAGATTCACTGTCGGCTTTGGAGGCCATAGCTGGCCGCAACCTTCAGCATCCAGAACTTTTACACTTCTTTGAACTTTTTACCAAGTTGAAAGTGGAGGGTTACAACATTATTCTGGCTTGGGTTCCTGGCCATGTTGGCATTGGAGGGAATGAAATGGTTGCTCGCTTGGCCAAGAATGCCACAACAGAGAAATTGTCAAACATATATCCCCTGCTCAGATCTGAAACCCAAAATTAATGATTATGTCAGACCTCTGGCAGGAGGATTGGAATACACAGACGGATAACAAACTCTTTCAGATCCGTCCAAACCTTAAGGAGTTCCTCTCATCTACGTCTGGTGGTCGTAAAGAAGAAACAGTTCTGTGCCGGCTGCACACCGGCCATTCGTATTTTACCCATTCCTACCTTTTAAAGAGTGAAGAAGCTCCGTGGTGCATTCCATGTCATGTGCCACTTACAATGAAACATGTTCTTTTAGAGTGTTGGGACTTGCACGATGTGAGACACAAACATTTTACAGCAGATTCCACGAAAACCTTGTTCAGAGACGTTCTGCCTGACGTGATCTTTGGGTTCTTGAAAGAGATTAACATTTTTCATCGGATCTGAGATTTTACAGTGGAAAGATTTTAACAAACTTTCGGATGGGTTTTTCGATGTATTTTAAAGAATTGTGTGAATGACTGACTTGTGAGTTGATTTTAACGTGGTGACAGCCCTGATGTGGCCCTTTGCGGTCGGCTGGGCTATAAGCAACATTATCTTATCTTACCTCACTTTGAAATGTACGAAAGAGGTCCAGAGGTTCACTGTGGTCAGTCAGCAGAGACAAGACTCCGCGTCCTCTGGAACCAGTCAGACATGCGCCAAGTCGTCGCCACGAGACCCTCTTCTTCAATTCTCTCATCTTACTCATTGATTCATTTATCATGCGCAGCGTGGTCTCGAAACTTAGTGGATGTGGTGTAGCGTATATGGACTAGTTCGGACGCAAGTGACACCTCCTTGATGAAACTGAAACTGAAACTGGAACCGCAGAAAGAAATCCAGACATAGCAGCTACCCAATGCCAGAAAGAAACTCTACAAAATCCTCTGGTGATATTCGTCCATTTCTATGAAGTGCGGTGGTTTAAACACTCTTCATCACCCCCACCCCACCCCCCATTCTGCTTATCCCTCGTCCCCTTCCCTCGTCCCCTCCCTGCCACTGTAAGTTCTCATCTCTCTCTCCTTCCCTTCTTGATGAATGGATCCAATCCTGAAGCAAGATCTATATACACGTATCATTCGACAAATCCCGGGAGCCAGTTTCATCTATACGTACCGCCAGACAAAACCTTGCAGCGCAGCAAGTCACACACACACACACACACACACACACACACACACACACACACACACACACACACACACACACCACACACACACACACACACACACACACACACACACACACACACACACACACCGCGCGCGCGCGCGCGCGCGCGGAGTGTGTGTGTTGTGTGTGTGTGTGTGGTGTGTGTGTGTGTGTGTGTGTGTTGTTGTGTGTGTGTGTGTTTTTGAACCCCAACGCCCACCCCCGCCCCCCTCCGCCGTCACTCTCATTCCAGACCTTCCTTTTCTTCCTTCCTTCCTTCCTTCCACTTGAGTTTGATTTGTATTCAGCCCTCTTTCACTTGTCATTCCAGACTTGTCCACCCTTCGTAATGTGTGTTCACCATTTCCTTTTTAAACCCTACTGATTTTTTTTTTTCACATTTCTTCCTCGCCAGTGAGAAAGAGTCTATGGCTCGAAGCGTTTGGTGATTTCCTTCTTAGGGATCACTTTTTCCACCTAATGTGCGTTTTATTTTGTTTGTTTGTTTTACTTTTCACGCTCGATGACACCTTGGACCCACTGTAGAAACACACTTATCTCCCGACAAAATCTTGGTGCCAATTCCATATACACACATACATCTCGTAATAATTATGATGCAAGTCCTAAGTATATATACATCCCAACTTAACACTTGGATGAGCAAGTTCTGAGATGTATCAACCGCCTGACATAATTATAAGATGTTTTAAAAAAAATGTCCAATAAATCGATTGATTTCAAGCATCCTCAACACGCACACACACACACACACACACACACACACACACACACACACACACCACACACACACACACACACACACACACACAAGAGCACGCGCTCACACACACACACACACACACATACACACACACACACACACACACACACACACACACACACACACACACACACACACACACACACACTGACTGACTGACTGAAACCATTTACTGTCAGATTAACATAGTGTTGTACTGACAACATAACATGGTGTTGTACTGACTGTGTGTGTCAGTACACACACACACACACACACACACACACACACACACACACACACACACACACACACACACACACACAAGACCGCGCAGCGCTCACACACACAGACACACACACACACACAACACACACACACACACACACACACACACACACACACACACACACACAAAAGACCGCGCCGCTCTCAGACACACACACACACACACACACACACACACACACACACACACACACACACACACACACACACCCTTCCCCCCCCCTCCTCCCCCCCCCTCCCCACGCCCCTGAAAATCGGATGAGTACCACCAAAACCTGTCACTTCCTACCCAGGAGCGACGTCTCCTTGTCGCCCACTTCACATGCGCGAGTGACACAGGCCAGCCACCAGAGAAAAGGGAGATCATCAGTCACCGACACCCCGTCCAAGGCAAAGGGAAATAACCTCTTCAGGCCCTGTACTCTCTCTACTCCCCCCCCCCCGACCCTCAATTTACCATTAACTGTCGGAAGCTGTCAGAAGAGATTATGAGAACGGGAAGCGGATGCGTTTTCGATGGAAGCGAAAAGATTTTTTTTTCTTTTCTTTCCTTTAAAATATATATTTTAAAAATAAAATGAAGATGCTGAAACGGTAGCAGGTTTGGATGATTAGTTTGTCGGTGTATAAATGCGTTCATTAGATGATAGAAACATCTGTTTTGCTTTGGGCTACAGAGCCGAAGGTTTGGATAATGGAAAGAGACCGGCGGAAAGGTGTGAGGAAGGGGCGGAAGGGGGAGGGAGGGGGCGAGTAGGAGCGGAGGGGGGGGGGGGGGGGGGGGGGAGGGGCGAGTGGGATGTGTTTTCTGAAAATCTACAGTAGCCCGTGCATACACTCACACGCACATGCGTACACGTACAGTACAGCCACAACCATAATACACACACAAAAACACAACACAACAGATACATGACGCCTATGCCATACAACACCACACAACACACACACACACAAGCGCACGCACGCACACACAGACGCACACACACACGTGCGCGCACACATACACACACAAGCGCGCACACACGCATGCGCACGCGCGCGCGCGCGCCACACACACACACACACACACACACACACACACCACACGCACGCACGCACGCACGCACACACACAGACACACACACACACACACACAACCGCTGCGCCACGCGCGCGACGCCGCGCGCGGACCCGTGTCCACACATCCATACGCTCACACATGACTATTGTGTACATTCACTACACACACACAGATCAAACAAAAGGTAAAAAAAAAAAAAAAAGACAACCAAGGTCTGACCTGCGCATTGAACTAATGCGTAGGTCAGACATCTGCTAAGTCGTAGCCACGAGACCCTCTTCTTCAATTCTCTCATCTTAGTTGTTATTTCATTTATTCATCAGGTTAAAATCATGCCCAGTGTGGTCTCAAACTTACCGGATGTAGGTAGCGTATATGGACAAGTCACGCACGCAGTGACGCCTCCTTGATGAAACTGACACTGAATACAGCAGCCCACCTGTCAAACAAGAAGAAAACAAAAATCGATCATACGAGGATGATTGTTCAAGGAGAGTGGATTTTTTATTTTTCACTCTCTGAATACTATTACTGGAAGAAGTTAAACATTAATAAGAGCGTCTCTCTCTCTCTCTCTCTCTCTCTCTCTCTCTCTCTCTCTCTCTCTCTCTCTCTCTCTCTCTCTCTCTCTCTCTTGTGTGCGTGCTTGTGTGTGTATGTTGGCGTGTGACCGTGAATGCACGTGGGCGAGCTCCTCTCTCTCTCTCTCTCTCTCTCTCTCTCTCTCTCTCTCTCTCTCTGTGAGTGAGTGAGTGAGTGATGATGAGTGTGTGTGTGTGTGTGTGTGTGTGTGTGTGTGTGTGGTGTGTTGTGTTGCTTGGTGTTGAGTGGTTGTGTGTGTGTGCTGTGGGTGTGTGTTGTGTGTGCGCGCGCGCGCGATGTGAGTATAAGCATCGCGAACGTTGGTGTGTGTGTGTGTGTGTGTGTGTGTGTGTGTGGTGTGTGTGTGTGTGTGTGTGTGTGTGTGGCGTGAGGGGTGGGGAGGCGGAGTAAGGGGGGTTGGCTGTTGCCGCATGTTTTGATGTGTGTGTGTGTGTGTGTGTGTGTGTGTGTGTGTGTGTGTGTGTGTGTGTGTGTGTGTGTGTGTGTGGGCGTTAAGGGGGGGGGGGGGGGGGGGAGGCGGGGTAAGGGGGGTTGGCTGTTGCCGCATGTTTGTGTGTGTGTGTGTGTGTGGTGGTGTGCGTGCGTGCGTGCGTGCGTGCGTTGCGTGCGTGCGTGCGTGGTGTGTGTGTGCGTGCGTGCGTGTGTCGTGTGTGTGGTGTGTGTGTGTGTGTTGTGTGTGTGTGTGTTTACTTAACTTATTAAAAATATACTCTAAAACAAAAGCTAACTTAACTCAACCAGGAAAAAAAAACAACAACAGATTATGCTAAGCGAACCTGCAATCCAAAAACTAAAGAAGCAAGAACACACACACGCGCACACACATACACACACAACAACAACAACAACAACAGTAACAAAAACAACAACAACAAAAACAGTAACAACAACAACAAAATCCAAAGAGGACTTTGTAGGCCTGCGATTTAGCCACTACATCACTGTAATAAAATCATCAATAAACATACTAACCACTATTAAAGAAACACAGCTCCTAATCTTTCCTTCTTTTTTTTTGTCAATCTCTTCAGAAGAAACATTTCTTTTCTCTTCCCAAGTTTTCGCTTAGTGATTCTCTGCAGATGTCGTGCGACGAACTTGCGACGAACACATAACTAGAATTGATGGAAGAGAGAGAGAGAGAGAGGAGAGAGAGAGAGAGAGAGAGAGAGAGAGAGAGAGAGAGAGAGAGAGAGAGAGAGAGAGAGAGAGAGAGCAATCCTCCGCTATAGCCTAACAAAATCATATCTGTAGTTTCTGACCGTAAGTCTTTGCAAAGTCCCATCTCCTTGGGATGGGAAACAGAGGGGTTAAAAATGGATTTTCACACACCAAATGACAGCAATATTCCCCCGTGCATCCATCTGATAAAAAAAATGAGAGTGGTGTTTTATTATTTACTTGTTCACTACGGTCACGCAAGGATGAGGTCTTTGCCATTTTGCGATTTGTATACGTTTATTTTAATTGTGTGTGTGTTTGTTTGTTTGCTTTGTTTGTGTGTGAAGCAGATTGAATAGGTCTGATTGGGTGTGTGTGTGTGTGTGTGTGGTGTGAAATATGTGTGTGTGTGTGTGTGTGTGTGTGTGTGTGTGTTGTGTGTGTGTGTGTGTGTGTGTGTGTGTAGAAGGAGAGAGAGAGAGAGAGAGAGAGAGAGAGAGAGAGAGAGAGAGGATGGTGATAGAATAAGCTGCGTCTGTGTGTGTGTGTGTGTGTGTGTGTGTGTGTGTGTGTGTGTGTGTGTGTGTGTGTGTGTGCATGCGGCACGCATGTGTGTGTATGTGTGTACTTCCCCACTGTGACAAACTTGACAGCACCACACCATCCAGCCCTACACCCACCCTCTTCTACAAACTGTACAAACACACACCATCATCCCTTTGTCTCACAAACGGGAATCAAGATTTCAAATCTATGCCAACTCTCCGTCATCTCCTCCCCCCCCCCCCCTGCCTTCCTCCCATCTCAAAACCCTCCCCCCCCCCCTCACTCTTCCAGCAGTCATTTTGAAGTCGCCGGCAGCCCGCCTTTGGAAACAATAACACGGAAAAAGATTACGTCACTTTCGAAGCACGTTGCTGGTCCCACTCCCTCTCCCTCTCTTCCTTCCCCCATTGGTTCCCTCTCACTTAAATCTGGTGTGCAGAGATCGTCTTGGGTTAAGACAAAGGATCGTGCTCCCTTTCCCCCCTTCCCCTACTAGGTGCCATGGCGACCGGCGGTGCGTGACGCAATTATGTTCAACAGTCCCTTGTCAATTGGCATGAGGGATGTAGGCGCATTAACAACAACTCTAACCACTGGATTCTCAAATCTTCTATACTGCTCTTCCCACTGTAAGTGGTTGGGGATGACCAACCTTCCCCCCCCCCCCTCCCTTTTTCTTTGTATTTAGTGACACAAAGCCAAGCGGAACTGAATTGGACTAAGTGGCTTAGCCTATAAAAAGGGGAAACTCACTGTGAAGGATCACCGTGACCACAGACCAGCTGCAGATGGATCAACACAGTGTAGATACAAAGACAACAGGGGTAAATCAGAGAAGGAAACGATCATCTCCACATCCTCTGAATCTCTTTGTCTAAGATTCACTGATCACCTGAAAGACGCTTAAGTTGATACTTTGTTTCTAAATTTTCAAACTATGCATTGTTTGTATGTATGCCATGTGATTTAACAGTATAACTTTATGCCAATACTTGGTGACATCTATCAAGATGATGAATGAATATTTTGTTGTAATAGTTTGTTTGCCACAACTTGGTAAAACTATTAAGATGCTTAGTTAAGATTCTATGTTAACACTCTAACTAACAATCTGTGTTTACAATCTGACTTTTGCCAGTATTCAATTCCATCTGTCAAGATGGTAACTGAATTACAAATTCTGATCAGAAGAGCTGTATGCCTGAACAAGGTAACAACTGTTGATTTATGAATATTGTTCATTGTCAGTATACTTTGCAGTGTGTGACTCTAAGTCTGCACCACATGTTACTTGGGCTGAGTGTATTCCAAGTTACTGCAATTTAATTTATTCAAAACGTGAAGAGTTATTTGACTGAAACTGTTTGGCATTGTATTACTGTCTCCTACCCTTTGTTAAACTCCACTTAAAATCTGAACAAAAGTGGTGATTGATAATTATGGCAGACATATTTCTGCTTATCTAATCCTTTGTTGGATGAGATCTTACACATTCACTGAAAGCCAGAGGACAAGTCTGAGACCCCAACAAACCAGACTCTCAGCTACCTAACTACAGACCAGATTCTGTTTGTTTTAGAACCTGTATTCCTACCTACCCTTGGCATGTCTGGTAGTAAACAAATGCTGTGGACTAGCATTTGATCAGCAGGTCTATATAAGTGGATCAGT
>CM065735.1:9372178-9412178 GCA_033310375.1 Conus canariensis
GAACCTCAACCTCCAGACCTTACATTTTGCTTTGCTATCAACCAGCTAACATCCTCTCTCTCTCTCTCTCTCTCTCTCTCTCTCTCTCTCTCTCTCTCTCTCTCTCTCTCTCTCATCCTTTTGTTTGTTTGGTTTTGTTTTTCCTGTTTGTTTCTGACACCTTTTTGTCGACCCATTGTCATGACGACGGAAGCGTCGTTACCTGCCCTTTGCCCCCTGCTGAACTCCGGTCATCTGCCAAGTTGTCGCCCCTGAGTTCCCTCTGCTTTCTTTATATGTGTATGTATCCATTTACTTACTCACTTCACCGTTCACACCCACACGGGTTGTTGTTTTATGGCTTAGCTGATGTGGAGTAGCGTACATGGATGGAGTCGTCCGTATGCAGTGATGCCTATGTGTTGAAACTGAAACTGGGCTGTTTTCCCTACACTGTTTACTTGTTCTATATAAATGAAGGTCTGTACATAGGTATGCGCGCGCGCACACAGACACACACGACACAGACACACACAGACACACAGACACATACACACGAACACACACATTCACATACACACACACCACCACCACCACCACCACCACCACAACCACCACCACCAACAACACACATTTTTCTCTTTTGCACTTACACACACACACACACACACACACACACACACACACACACACACACACACACACACACACACACACCACACAGCAGAGAGAGAGAGAGAGAGAGAGAGAGAGAGAGAGAGAGAGAGACAAAAAGAGAGAGAGAGAGAACAGAGAGAGAGAGAGAGAGAGAAGAGAGAGAGAGAGAGAGAGAATGTGTATGGAGAGGGAAGGGGGGGGGGGGGGAGAAAAACATTGTCACGCGGCATTTTAAAACTTTATGCATTTTGCTTTTCCACGTCGAATTTGATCAGGTCATCTTCACGATCAATACTTTAAAAGGGCTTACGTAGAGCCTTTGTTCGTGCAGAGATGCTAGCTTGTGGTCTGATGACAACGAACAGGTCAAAGTCTCGTGACAAACAATTTTAATTGTGTCACGCAGCCGTGGAATGTAGACATCACGGAGACGTCACTTTTAACGTCATCTCCTTGTGACGCAATGATAGAGTTGACACCAAAACTGTCGCATTCCATTGCCTGAATCTGTCGTAACCTCTTTCGTAAGCAGGCACTGACATTGTTGTAAGTCCACTGAGATGACGTCACAAGAACATTGAGCGGAAAGACAGGATGCGTTCGTGTCGGTGACATTTGAATTTATCATCTGCCTGAAAGAAAGGCTATTAATGGAATTCAGGCTTAATGCCTCGTTACGATAGGGCTGTTTGAAAATTTAGTGTTTTGACTAAACATGTGACATGAAATCACGAAACGATACGTAGGCAGTGTGTGCGCACGAACAGATATGCACATGAACACACACACACACACACACACACACACACACACACACACACACACACACACACACACACACACACGCACGCACACAGCGCATGCATACACTTACACAGAAATGCACACGCACGTGCTGGTACGTACACACACGCACACAGACAAAGACACGCAAACACACACACACACACACACACACACACACACACACACACACACACACACACACACACACACCACGCACTTATACATACATACATGCATATATACATACATATACATATATACATACATACATACACACACATTATCTGAGAGAGAGAGTGGGGAGAGAGAGAGAATCAGAGACAGAGACAGACATAAGACAGACAGACAGACAGACAGACAGACAGACAGACAGAGAAGAGTAATAACTTAAGCGCATAGGGAGAGAAGGGAGTCGTATGAGGTGGGTATTTGTATGTTTGTGAAGAAGGAAGATGGAGGGGGAGGGTAGGGGGGGGAGGAGGAATAGTTCGGAGATGTACGAAGGAAACCAAACAACGGGCAGAGGAGATTGGGGGCAGAAACAGACGAAAGGGCAGGGTGGAGGGAGGGAAGGAAGGGGGGGAGGAGGGGGAGGGGGGAGTGGGGGGGGGGGTGGAAGGGCGGTGGGTATATCTAGCTCCATCAGATCTTTCTACACATGCTGGCTGCAATCGCACTTTTTTTTTGTTGAGAAGCAAGGGACGGGTGTGAATGGGGGTTGGGGAGAGGTTAGGGAGAGACGAGGGAGGGGTGGGGGGTGGAAGGAGGGGCGGGGGGGGGGGAATAAACCGGAAGAGAGGGTGGGGGGGGGGGAGATGTGGACAGTTGGGGGTGGGGTGTGTTTCCACAATCCATGTAACTCCTTGCCTGCCCATAGTAGGTAGCGGTGGTGGTGGTGGTGGTGGTAGTAGTAGTAGTACTACTACTACTACTACTACAACTGCTACCACCACCACCACCACCCCACCACCACCACCAGTACTACCATTACTTCAACTACCATTATTACACCAATGGTACTACGATTTCTTTCACCACCACCACTACAATGACAATGTTAATGATGATGACGAAATTACTATTATTACTACTACTACTACTACTGCTGCTCGCTGCTGCTGCTGCTGCTGCGGACGACGATGATGATGATGACGATACCCCTGCTACTACTACCACAACTACTACTGCTACTGCTGCTGCTTCTGCTGCTGCTGCTGCTGCTATTAATAGCACTTCTAGTAATGATGATGATGATGATGATGATGATGATGATGATGATGATGATGATGATGATGATGATGATGATGGAAATCGAATGATGAATAGACATTTCGAGAACGCTTTTTAATGATTCAAAACATTTGACGAAAGCAAATGATATCACCACCAGGACGAAAATCCGCCTCTTCAATTCAAACATCAAATCTATCCTCTTATATGGATCAGAGACCTGGTGAACCACAAAAACCACCATTCAAAAACTGCAGACGTTCGTTAACAGCTGCCTGCGTAAGATCCTCCACATCCACTGGCTAGAGACAATCAGCAACAAAGAGCTGTGGGAAAAAAGTAACCAACTGCCAATAGAGCAAGACATCCGTAAAAGAAGATGGCGGTGGATATGACACATGCTCCGAAAGCCCCTGAACAACACCACCAGGAAAGCCCTGACCTGGAATCCCCAAGGGAAAAGGAAGAGAGGAAGACCAAGAAACATCTGGAGAGGGGACCTGGAGGCGGACACCAGGCAGATGGGTTACTGCTGGGGAGAATTAGAAAAGATTGACCAGGACCGTGGTCGTTGGCGTGCAGTTGTTGATGGCCTATACTCTGGCAAGAGCAATGGGCCTAAGTAAGTAAGTAAATAATAATCAAACTGAACATCTACATGTTATTCCTTAAGAGCCAATTAACTAATACAGGAAATGTTCGCTTTTTCATTGTTCTACTTGTCGACTCCGGTTTGTAGTATGCTGGCTTGTGTGTGTCCTGTTGTTTCATATATCAGTAGATTCCAGAGAAGCTTCTTGATCAGCATGAACAGCATACACCAGACCTAGCATTTACCAGGGGGGGGGGGGGGGGGGGGGGGGGGGGGGGGGGGGGGGGAGGGGGGGGGCAGGTTTTCTTCTGCCATTTGCTTGGTTTCCTTTCTGCTCTTCGTGACTTTCAAAGTCATCGTGTTGCCTTTCAAGGTTCCCGACCAGTTCTTCTGTCACTGCTGGAATGGCTTTGTTGGATACAGTTCCCCTAACTGCTTAGCTTGTACTTTCTTTGGTTTAAAGCTCAGCCTTGATGAAAGAACTAGCTCGTCGTCTAACTGCTCTGACATTTTGTGTCTTTGATCTTCCTCGACAGAAAGGACTGTTGTGTCATCCATGAAGCTTTTTAGACGGGGTATTTTGTCTCCATTAATGCTAAATCTGCATGATTCATTGCAGCTTTCAAGATGACCTCCAATGCCAATACAAACAGTAATCGAGAAATTGCGTATCCTTCCGCTGCGCCGACTTCCAGATTCATACAGCCTAACGCATATTTCTGTGTGCATAATCTCATTCAGAAGCGAAGGAAATGGTTTTTTCAGAGTTTCTCCGAGGTTCTTTGGGACATGATGCATGTCGAGGGCCAGTTGAATCATCTTGTAAAGAACTGACCCACATGCATTTCCCGTACTGAAGTATACTTAGTCCAGGTCCCATTTATCTGTCCAAGCTCTTTGAATTGCTTCCAAATCACAGTGACGTGTTCCATAGTGTCAGACACTCCCAGGATGATTCCTTCCTGGACTGACAAATCCCACTACTCATTTTCTATGAGGTATTCAGTCAGCCTTGCTGCCATGACAAAGACGATTTTTCTCTCAACGTTCACAACTGATCCTGGTCTGAATAGGTTGATGTCACTCGAGTTTTGATGCCCTTTCGGAATGTACACTCCATCCTGGATTTCAAGTGGGTTTTTTTCGCTCTGAGGGTCGGAATAGCACAGCATCCTAGCACATGATGGTACGTAGCGACACTGGCAGGCTTGGTTGGCAGGCTTGGTTGGAGTCTGTATCTGCGGACGGGAGGAGGTACCCTGGGTAGTCGTCAGGCAGAGGTCTGGGTGAAGTTGTTTGTTCGTAGAGAGCCAGTGTATTTTCTTCTTTCATGGCAAGTCGTGATGATGGTGTCTTCAGGGTCGCCGGGCAGCCGTCTTCGAAAGGGATCTCTTTACCTGCGGCCTTTTAATAGCCAGCTGCTGGATTGCAAAGACAACAGCCTGAGGTGATTCGCTAATGAGCTCGCATGGATGCAGATTTCAGCTAACCAGAACGAACTTTTCATCGAGTTAAATTTCTCTCCAGTTTTTTCACAGACCAAAGTTCGGAATGTTTGAAGAAAAGAGCTCATGCTAGCTCTTCAAAAAGAATCAGAATCCAGTGTGTATGTCCTTGTTTGTTGTACGGTCTCTGTGCTGGTACTGCTGCCAGGCGTTTTGGTGTCGTAAGGAGCTTTGGGCGTGCAATTCATTTCATCATGGGAGAAAGAGTTATCCCACTTGTTCGTTATTTGCTGTTTACTACTCCCTACCTTATTTAGGATAGTCTTACGGTTTAAAGTTTGAGTCGTGATAGGCCGAGCATCAAAACATGCAACAACAACAACCACAACCACAACCACAACCACAACAACACGACAACAACAACAAACAACAACAACAACAACAACCAATCAACCAACCAACCAACCAACCAACCAACAAACAAATAAAAAAAAAGAAAAAAAGGGAAAATATGAAAGGCAAAAGAGGGCAAGGACGAGAAATCATTAAAAAAAAAAAAAAAAAAAAAAAGGATGGGACGGGTAAACGGTAGCAGAAAAAAAAATCAGTAAAGGAGAAAACGAAAGAAAACAAACAAACAAAAAATGGGGTAGGGAGGGTAGAGGAGGGTAGGAAAGAGGAACAAAAATGGGGTGCACGGGGGAAAATGGAGATACAAAAATGACCAAAAAAAAAAAAAAACGGGAGCAAGAAAAAAAAAAAAAACGAAAATAAGTACCACCCCCGTTTTCTGCGCTTTCTGGGATTTGCCATTTGACGCCTGCAAGAGAGAGAGAGAGAGAGAGAGAGAGAGAGAGAGAGAGAGAGAGAGAGAGAGAGAGAGAGAGAGGTGGAGCAAACAGAGCGGATGGATGGTGGAGTGTGGTGGTGCTGGGGTTCAGGGGTCGGGGGTTACATGCAGACGGGTGGGGGTGGGGGGGGGGGGTAAGAAGGAGGGCATCAAGAAGAGGAGAGAGAGAGACAGAGGGGGGGGGGGAGTGTGGGGGTAATCAGGAAGAGAAGCAGGGAGGAGGGGGAGTTCGACAAGTACAGTGAGGGCCGCGACGATTTACTGCCCTTGTCACTCAGTTTTCCCGCCTGTTGTCAGGACCGCCAAGATGGCGACTGATCAATGGCTGTAAGTGATTTGCCACAGCATGAAGAGTTGGGGTCGGGTCCTCTGGAACCGCCTTGGAAGACAGGAGGAAAGAAGCAGGAGGAGAAGGAGGAGGCGTAGGAGGAGGAGGAGGAAGAGGAGGAGGAGGAGGCAGTGAAGATGAGTCGTGAATGCGAGAAAAGGGGGAGAAGGAATGTATGCTTTGGGATGCGTGACGGAGGGAGCATCTGGAAAATGAAGCATGGAATATGACCTGATGATGCTCGAACAATCGCCATTGTTCTCGTGCGGCGCGCGAGATTTGGGTGCCTTGCACAACTAATCTCCGTCTGAAATCGCCATTTTATTTGTTATTTGTTTTTTTGTTTGTTTGTTTGTTCTTGTTGTGATTTATGATGGAGAAGTCAGTGTTGCTTTCATTTTCGGGATGAGAGATGCTGACTTGTTTTTCTGACAAATGTGTTCCCGTGAAGACATAAATTTGTTTGTTTGTGTGTTGGCTGTTTTTTTTTTTAAACTCAAATATGCATTATCCCTCCCTTTCCCTTCCCACCCCTTTCCTTCCAATAAACAATGACATGTGTGAGACCTGTCTTGGGGAAGGAGGGAAGAGAGAGGAGAAGGAGGAGGATCGGAGTAGGGAATGGGGGGTGGTGGTGGTGGTAAGGACATCTTTATCCGTGTTTTGCAACAGCGTGTCAAAAAATAACAACATCAACCCAATCTCACAGACATGCATCCATATATGATTTACATAATCACAGGCACGCATGCGCGCGCTCCTTCAAGCAAATTTATATTCTGTCTCCCACAGACTACTCCCATCCCCAACATACAAACAAAGAAGCACACACACACACACACACACACACACACACACACACACACACACACACACACACACCACACTCTCTCTCTTCTCTCTCTCTCTCTCTCTCTCTCTCTCTCTCTCTCCTCTCTCTCTCTTCCCCAGTCCCTATCAGTGTAAAAGGGGAGATAAATTTGCCCATTGAATACAGAAGATGACCAGAACGCACGACACAAGGGAGATGATATCTGCCAGTCCAGCTGGGATTGATGCAGTGGTCGTAATTCCTATTACAACAGAATGGATGACAGACAGCAATTCCTCCGTGAATGATCGTCATTTGGAACGAATATTTAGAGTAGTTGACTAATATTCTGTTAACCTTACGGATGTTGAAAAAAAAAATCGACAATGCTGGAGATTAGCGTCCCTTTACACATACAGAACTCGGTTGATTACTTCCCTTCCGTGGAAAACTGATTTCCGTCCCATGTTAAGTCTGAAGATGTGACGTGTGCCGACTTGCGTGAACTTAACTAGAGGATAGAAGACATAAAGGAAAGAAGAGATGGCGGAAGAGCAGAAGACATAACTGGAAAAATGACGAGCGAAAGACATCATCATCAATATTATTATTATTACTATTGTTATTATTGTTACTATTTTAGTAGTAGTAGTAGTAGTAGTAATAGTAGTAGTAGTAGTAGTAGTAGTAATACTTATATAGCGCCTATCCTAGGCTAGACATGACGGAGGACACTATAGAAAAGATGACAGAAAGAAGACTTTGCAAAACAGAAGACGTCACGGATGAACGGTTAAAAAAAGACATAATGGAAGGAAAAAAGACAAGACAGAAGAAAACAAGATCTGACAGAAAGAAGACATGATAGACAGGACACTTGACGGAATTAAAGGAGATATGACAAAAAGAAAGAAGTTGTAGAAGAAGGTCATAACACCTGAAATAAGGACACACACACACACACACACACACACACACACACACACACACACACACACGACGGGAGGACACAAGATGTTAAAAAAAGGTAGGAAAAAATGGCAGAAGGGGAAAAAAAAAACATTGAAAAGAGAACAAAAATTTTAAAAGGATAGAAAATGACGGGATATATGACATATAAGAAGGACAGAAAGCGAGATAGAAGGAAAGAAGTTCATAACAGAAGAGGAGCAAACATGGCGGAAAGAATGAAAACATCAAACAAGGATAGAAAACATGACAGAAGGAAAGAAAGAAATCCCAATGAAAATTTTAGTGTTTTTGTACTCCCAGTTCTTAAAGAACAGGGAGTACTTTAGAATGGGAACGAAGAAATGCTGTCTGTGTGTGTGTCTGTGTGTGTGTCTGTGTGTGTGTCTGTGTGTCTGTCTGTCTGTCTGTCTGTGCGTCTGTGGTCAAAATGTGTTCCACTCGCTCCAGACAAAACTACTGGGTCGATCTTTCTGAAAATTTGTATGTATGTTCATTATGGGTCAAGGATGATGCCCGACGTTTTAGTTTACCGTTACAGCCGTTACTAACGGCTGTAACAGCCTGTAACGGTTTTTCTTCTTTTTAGAATGTATTAAAAAGTACTTGGCCGATCTTCCTGCAAATTTGTAGAAATGTTCATTATGGGTCACAGATGATGCCCAATGTTTTAGTTTACCATTAAAGCCGTTACTAACGGCTGTAACGGCCTGTAACGCTTTTTCTTCTTTATGGAATATCTCAGAAAGTACTTGGCCGATCTTTGTGAAAATTAGCAGGTATGTTCATTATAGGTCTCGGATGATGCCCGATGTTTTAGTTTACCCCGTTATAGCCGTTACTAACGGCTGTAACAGCCTGTAACGGTTTTTCTTCTTTATAGAATATCTCAAAAAGTACTAGGCCGATCTTTCAGAAAATTTGTAGGTGTGTTCATTATGGGTCACGAATAATACCTGATATTTTAGTCTACCGATATAGCCGTTACTAACGGCTGTAACGGCCTGCAACGCTTTTTCTTCTTTATAGAATATCTCAGAAAGCACTTGGCTGATCTTTCTGAAAATTTGTAGGTATGTTCATTATAGGTCACGGATGATGCCCGATGTTTTAGTTTACCGTTACATCCGTTACTAACGGCTGTAACGGCCTGTAACGCTTTTTCTTCTTTATGGAATATCTCAGAAAGTACTTGGCTGATCTTTGTGAAAATTAGCAGGTATGTTCATTATGGGTCAGGAATGATGCCCAATGTTTTAGTTTACCCCGTTATAGCCGTTACTAACGGCTGTAACGGCCTGTAACGGTTATTCTTCTTTATAGAATATCTCAGAAAGCACTTGGCCGATCTTTCTGAAAATTTGTAGGTATGTTCATTATGGGTCAAAAATAATGTCCTATGTTTTAGTTTACCGTTATACTGTTACTAACGGCTGTAACGGCCTGTAACGCTTTTTCTTCTTCATGGAATATCTCAAAAAGTACTTGGCCGATCTTTGTGAACATTAGCAGGTATGTTCATTATGGGTCACGAATAATGCCCGATGTTTTAGTTTACCGTTATAGCCGTTACTAACAGCTGTAACAGCCTGTAACGGTTGTTTTTCTTCATGGAATATCTCAGAAAGTACTTGGCCGATCTTTGTGAAAATTAGCAGCTGTGTTAATTATGGATCAAGGATGATGCCTGATGTTTTAGTTTACCGTTATAGCATTACTAACGGCTGTAACGGCCTGTAACCTTTTTTTTTTCTTTATGGAATATCTCAGAAAGTACTTGGCCGATCTTTGTGAACATTAGCAGGTATGTTCACTATGGGTTACGGATAATGCACGATGTTTTAGTTTACCGTTATAGCCGTTACTAACGGCTGTAACGGCCCGTAACGCTTTTCTTCTTTATGGAATATCTCAGAAAGTACTTGGCCGATCTTTGTGAAAATTAGCAGGTATCTTCATTATGGGTTACGGACGATGCCTGATGTTTTAGTTTACCTTTATAGCCATTACTAACAGCTGTAACGGCCTGTAACGGTTTTTCTTCTTTATGGAATATCTCAGAAAGTACGTGGCCGATATTTCTGAAAATTTGTAGATATGTTCATTATGGGTCACGGATGATGCCCGATGTTTAAGTGTACCGTTATAGCCGTTACTAACGGCCCATAATGGTTTTTTTCTTTATGGAAAATCTCAGAAAGTTCTTGGCTTATCTTTCTGAAAATTTGTAAGTATGTTCATTTTAGGTCACAGACTATAGCCGATGTTTACCAGAATAGCCATTACTAACGGTTACACCAGCCCAAGACGGGTTTTCCTCTTTATGGAATATCTCACGCGTATTCAGGATAAACTGGGAGTACGTTTATATGCTTTGCATCTTGCTTCTTTTTGTTTTGTTTTGTTTTTAACATGCTCTTCACAGCTTGATACAGTCATCTTTAAACGCCATTCTTCAGCCAAATAGATCAAAGCAAATCACAATCAAATGCTTTTTGGAAGCCGATAAAAGCAGTATTTAGATTGATAGACAGATAGATAGATACATAGATAGACAGATAGATAGATAGATAGATAGATAGATAGATAGATAGATAGATAGATAGATAGATAGATAGATAGATAGATAAGAAGGAGTGGTGTTTAACATTTTAAAAAGACGTATCATATTGCTGGCGAAAGAAAAATTAAAGGAAATATATAATAAATGAGAGAGAGAGAGAGAGAGAGAGAGAGAGAGAGAGAGAGAGAGAGACAGACAGACAGACAGACAGACAGACAGACAGACAGACAGATACAAAGACAGAGAAGCAGGGGAAGCAATTCGAGAGAGAGAGAGAGAGAGAGAGAGACAGACAGACAGACAGACAGACAGACAGACAGACAGACAGACAGACAGAGAAAGGAACGACAGGAAAAAGAAAGAAGATCAAACTGGAAACGCCGGATCGAACGCTCTGGGTACCTCGCGACCTGGCCATGTCTCAGACCAAACCAAACAAGGGGGAGGAAAGAGGAAAGGAGAGTGGTGACGGAGAGGGCGGGGAGGGAGGGGGTGTGGGGGGAGGAAGGCGAGGCGGACAGGAGAGGAGAGCAGGGGCAGGGGCAGGGGCCGGGAGGGTAAGTGTCCCTGCAGGAGAAACAGGGGCGGGAGATTTAGTCTGCTGTTTGACCAGCAAGATTGCTTGCCAGAAACTGCCCGGGCAGATGTCTGTTCATAACTCTCTCTCTTTCTCTCTGTATCTCTGTCTCTGTCTGTCTGTCTGTCTGTCTCTCGGGAGTAGTTTATCCTGCTTCTCCTCTCTCTCTCTCTCTCTCTCTCTCTCTCTCTCTCTCTCTCGGCAGTGGCTTCCCCTAACTGACTCTCTCTCTCTCTCTCTCTCTCTCTCTCTCTCTCTGTGTGTCTTGGCAAAGGCTTCCACTGCTTGACTCTCTCTCTCTCTCTCTTTCTCTCTCGGCAGTGGCTTCCCCTAATTGACTCTCTCTCTCTCTCTATCTCTTCTCTCTCTCTCTCTCTCTCTCTCTCTCTCTCTCTCTCTTTTGGGAGAAGCCTCCACTGCTTGGCTGTCTGCAAGAAAGAAGGCTGTGATAAGCGTCTGAAGATTTCTGGAGATGTTTTCCAACAAACAGTTCCAGCATGCTAGCTACAGCCCCCCCTCCCCCCCCCGCCTTCCCTCCCTTCCCCTTCCACCCCCCTCCTCCCGCTTCTCATAGAGGGCACTGTGAACCATCTACCGCAGGACATGGGTCTATCTTCGTTCTGGATCGAAGGGAGGCAACTGCGAAGTGTCGTGGTAGTACCACGTCTGACGTCATACTGTTAATCCCATGTCCCCCCCCCCCCGCCCCCATTGCTACAGTGAAACAGTGGCCTGTCCACAGCAAAAGGTCCAGTCGCCGGTTGCACGAGAGAGAGAGAGAGAGAGAGAGAGAGAGAGAGAGAGAGAGAGAGAGAGAGAGAGAGAGAGAGAGAGAGAGAGAGAGAGAAACGCCAAGGCTTTATGAATATATGGGAAAACACACACACACACACACACACACACACACACACACATACACACACACACACACACACACACACACACACACATACACACACACACACAACACACACCACACACACAACACACACACACACACACACACACACACACACACACACACAACACACACACACACAACACACACACACACAACACACACACACACGTGTGTGGGGTGGGGGAAGCAGGGGATGACAAAAATGAAGGCAATATATTATGAATATAAAAAGCCTTCACTAGCAGCCGATGGAGACGATCAAGGCAATATGTTATGAATATACAAAGCCTTCACTAGCAGCCGATGGAGACGATCAAGGCAATATGTTATGAATATACAAAGCCTTCACTAGCAGCCGATGGAGACGATCAAGGCAATATGTTATGAATATACAAAGCCTTCACTAGCAGCCGATGGAGACGATCAAGGCAATATGTTATGAATATAAAAGGCCTTCACTAGCAGCCGATGGAGACGATCAAGGCAATATGTTATGAATATAAAAGGCCTTCACTAGCAGCCGATGGAGACGATCAAGGCAATATGTTATGAATATAAAAGGCCTTCACTAGCAGCCGATGGAGACGATCAAGGCAATATGTTATGAATATAAAAGGCCTTCACTAGCAGCCGATGGAGACGATCAAGGCAATATGTTATGAATATAAAAAGCCTTCACTAGCAGCGATGGAGACGATCAAGGCAATATGTTATGAATATAAAAAGCCTTCACTAGCAGCCGATGGAGACGATCAAGGCAATATGTTATGAATATAAAAAGCCTTCACTAGCAGCCGATGGAGACGATCAAGGCAATATGTTATGAATATAAAAAGCCTTCACTAGCAGCCGATGGAGACGATCAAGGCAATATGTTATGAATATACAAAGCCTTCACTAGCAGCCGATGGAGACGATCAAGGCAATATGTTATGAATATACAAAGCCTTCACTAGCAGCCGATGGAGACGATCAAGGCAATATGTTATGAATATAAAAAGCCTTCACTAGCAGCCGATGGAGACGATCAAGGCAATATGTTATGAATATAAAAGGCCTTCACTAGCAGCCGATGGAGACGATCAAGGCAATATGTTATGAATATAAAAAGCCTTCACTAGCAGCCGATGGAGACGATTTCAACCCATCTTGAAGAGAGAACTATTCATATTGCCTGCTCCGAGGCCTTTCGTCCGCTGTATGAGACTCTTCAGATATATATATATATATATATATATATATATATATATATATATATAGTAGAAAGAAACTCGTGGAGAGCGTGGCAGCAGAGAGTCCTCAGAAGAGAAGCCCCCTTCAAGCAAGTGTTTCGGCCCTTATCTCCTGACACTCTAGGGGGGTTGGGCCACACCCGGTTCATGACTCCGGATGTCCCTCTGCTGCCCCTTTTTTTCCCATCTTGGGACGAGCCATGGCTGGGATTCGAACCCATGACCCTCTGGACATGCTCATTTTCCACTTAATGACTCGCGCTTTAACCACTGAGCCACAGGGACACCTGATATTTGTAGGGAAATTAAGCCTTATGAAGTTCACTTTTGTTCCTCCTTGACCAGATCCAGCTTGAACACCTCTCTGCCGCTTCTGCCATTGCTTTCAGGGCTCTGGTTTTTTCCTTCCCTGCAACTGAGAGCTGTTTCATGAGGCTGTATGCAGACGTTCCTACAAACCCCTAGCTCCAATTTCTGCAGTGAGGACTTTGACCTGATAGCCTTCTCTCCTCAGGCTGTTTGCCAGATCAGCATACTTTTCAGTCTTGTAGATTTGAGCTGCCTCCATTCTGTTCTCATATGGCACCGTGAGCTCGATCATGATCAGCTGCTTGGTTGACTTAGAGTGGACTACTATGTCTGGTCTCATGCCACTCTTGCTGATGATCTCTGGGTGACTCTTCCATTCTGGGAGGTCTGCAGTGCACTCCCAGTCATCTGCCCCGTCCAGCAGACTCTGCCTGCATGTTTCGAGTGGCACTGTTGTTCTTGGCCATGATTTGCTGCCTCCTGCCGTGAAGAATGTTGCGGGTGCTTTTGGAGTCCTGATTTTCCCTTTTGTGGTGTTGGTACTAGCCCAGACTACTTGTACAATTTCTTTGAGCACTTGGTTGTGCCTCCATGTGTACCTTCCTTGAGCCAGGGCTACTTTACATGAGCTTAGGACATGCTCCACTGTTTGTTTTTCATGGCAGAGGGGGCATGCAGGATCGTCTGTTTTCCCCCACTTCACCAGGTTTGCATTTGAGGGCAGAAGGTCATATGCAGATCTGAGAATGAAGCTGATCCTGAGAGGGGCCATGTGCCAAATGTCATTCCAAGTGAGACTTCTTTGGAGTGCATTCTCCCACGTTGTCCATTGCCCTTGCTGGCTCTGCTGGACTGCTTTTTGGAGTCTTTTTTGGTCTTCTTCTTTTCTCATCTCCTGAATCATCATGTCTCTTTTGGCTTTTCCTTTGGCCTTTGACCACCATTCAGTTTTGGTCACCCCCAGTCCCTGTCTGTTGGTCTGTGTGTGTCCTGTTATTTCTCTGATCTTGAGACTTTCTTTTGCAGAATCCATCGCCTCTTGAACTTTCCATTTTCTGCCTGTCTTCAGCTGGGGCTTAATTGCTTCTACCACCTTGTCTCCTGAGTCCTCCAGCATGCTTTGAAGTCTGATCTTCCCTGCTTTGTATTCCTCCAGGATGGATTTCAGGGGTAGTTTCAGCTTTGCTTGGCGACAGTACAGCGCTATGTCAGTCAGACAGGGTGGGACACCAAGCCATTTCCTTGTGAACTTGTTGATTTTGGCTTCCATTGCCTCCACTATGCTGGTGCAGATGTCGTACATCATCAGAGGCCATAGCAGCTTTGGTATCAGCATGAACTGCAGACACCAGACCTTGTATTTGCCAGGGAGCCCACACTGGTCAATGGTCTCCAAGCCTTCCTCCGCCATCTGCTTGGTTTCTTTTGCTCTTTGTGTGTCTTTCAGCGTATCATCATACCATCTTCCAAGGCTCTTGACTGGTTCTTCTGTGACTGTTGGAATGGCCTGGTTGGCAACACTGAAGACCACAGATCCGGCCACTTTTCCTTTCCTCAGTGAGAGACTCCGTGATTTCTTTGGCTTGAACTTCATTCTGGATGAGGCAACTATGTCGTCCAGCCTCTCCAGCACATGACGTGTCTCGTCTTCTCTGGATGAAATCACTGTAGTGTCATCCATGAAGGCCTTGAGAGGAGGCATCTTGTATCCATCGCCAAGGTCTGTTTGTCTCGCGTTGTTTGTTGCTGCTTTCAAGATGAGTTCCATTGCCAGCACGAACAGTATTGGGGAAATTGCACAGCCCATTGCAATACCCACTTCCAAGTTGATCCAGTCTGTTGTGTACTCCTTGGTAGAGAACCGCATTGAGAAGCCATTGAAGTACTTCTTGAGCATGTCGCGGATGTTCTTTGGCACATGGTACATCTCAAGAGCCAACTGTATCATCTCATGGGGCACAGATCCATATGCGTTTGCCAGATCAAGCCACACTACGTCCAGGTCTCTCTTTTCTGTTTTTGCTTTTTGGATTGCGTCCCAGATCATTGTGGCGTGTTCTACACAGCCCGCCACGCCTGGGATGCCACCTTTCTGGACTGACACATCCAAGTACTTGTTTTCCATCAGGTACTTGGTCAGCCTTGCTGCCATGACAGAGAAGAAGATTTTCCCTTCGACGTTCAGTAGTGATATTGGCCTGAACTGGCTAATGTCACTTGAGTTTTGCTCTTTGGGGATGTACACACCATCTGCCGTCATCCACTGGCCGCTGATCTTCTGGTTTCTCCAAGCCGATCGCAGCAGCCTGTGGAGCCACTCCAGCACCTTGGGACATTTCTTGTAAAGCTGGTAAGGTATTCCGTTTGGCCCTGGTGATGATTTGGCTCTGGCTTTGTCGACCACCTTCTTGATTTCCGCCAACGTTGGAGGCTTGCCATTGAACTGTTCCTCAGGGTTGGTTGGCCACACCAGACCTTGAATGTCGAGTGGTGCTTTGCTCTGTGGGTCAGAGTATGTTTTCCTCAGATGCTGCTCAAGAACTCCTTTGTCCACGCTTAGGGTCCCAGATTTTGGCTGCTCAAACAGTGTTCTGGCAAACTGGAAGGGGTCTCTGAAGAAGCGCTCTTGTGTCTTCTTCTTTTTGCTCTTCCTCTTCCTCGCAGATTCCGCTTTGCTGAGGGCACTGTGTTTTTCTTTCAGGTCTTTCCACAGTTTTTCCAAGCCTTGTTTTTCAGCTGGCAGTGCGGTCTTCATTTGCATCTTGAGGTTTTTCTTTTGGACCCTGATCTTGTCCATCTTTTCTTGGCGTCTGGATTTCTTTGGAGGTGTTTTCTCTTTGGGTAGTTTTGCTCCATAGGCGTCTCTACATGTGGCATACACAATGTCCCCATATGTGGCTAGTTTGTGTTCCAGGGTGCTTTTCCCTATCAGTGCATCGAGTCTTTGGACGATTTTTGCATCCAGTTTCTCCCAATCTTCAGTTTCGTTTGCTCGTGGCAGGTTGAGTTTCAGGCGCCTGGCATCGAGGGCCTGTGCAAATTCCTCATCCGAACCAACAGCGTGGATGTCCTTGGCACTGTGGTTTAAATCCTGGCCTTGGTCTTCCGACGTCTTATCTGCTGATGCAGTGCGCTGCTGCTCATTCAGATGAGTCTTCACACATCCCATCTTTGTTCTGTGGATCTTCATGCCACGGGTGGTAGCGAAACGCTTTCCACAGACACATGGATATTCCATTTGGTCCATGTTCATAGTCCGTTTGGGATTTGCAGTCATGATTGGTTGAGCACCGATGGATTCATCATTCTCTCCCCCTTTCGGTGAATATATAGGCTAGAACCACAGAACCATATCTGTGCGTTAGTGCTGTTTCCTGAGCGGGTTGACCATTGTATACAGTCACCTCTGTGGGTTTCCACCAATCTTTAAATATTGTTTACGGTTTGTTCATGTCTTATCCTGACATGACACCTGCATCCAAAAGCATTGTGATTGCCAGACAAAATGAGAGTTGTTTTGATCTAAGCTTTTCACCAGGAGTAATATCTTCAAGTAAGTAAACACACACACACACACACACAAACACACACACAAACGCACGCACGCACGCACGCACACACACACACACACACACACACACACACACACACTCACACAAACACACACACACACACACACACACACACACACACACACGCGCGCGCGCGCACGCACGCACACACACACACACACACACACACGCACACACACACACACACACACACACACACACACATATACATACAAAATGCATACATACGCACACATACACAAAAACGCGTGCACACATATGTGCACACACAGTTTATTCAATAATCTTAATGTTCTTTAACGGTCCGATTTTTGTTTAATACATTCACTCACAGGTTCAGTCAGTCATTCAGTTATACATACATTGCAGTTTAAATCTGGTTTAAACCAAGCTTGAAATAAAACAGAAATAAATAACATGTCTTTTTCTTGTTTTTTAAACTTTATGACAAATATTTCGGCAGGCATCGTTAGTTCCACGTGATAGTGTGATCATCACCGTGCTCAGAATCACAGTCAGTGGCAGCGGCCGTCACCCCATCCTTTCCATCTCTGCTTTCACCCACAAGACAATCACCAGATCGCATCATTGTTGTTGGTGAGGGAGATCTTGTCCTTAACTCACTTCGCTGCCTTATGGAACAGACCAAGGAACTGGAACAACATCTTTTTAAACTCTGCCCGGAACTTGGCGCCTGTCAGGCAATACAAGTAGAAGTTAACAGAGCTGTTGAAGGACATCATAATGGTGGCGACCACTTGGAAGACACCGTACTGGCCCATCCGTATGGGGTCCGTAAAGTCAGCGGAGGAAGACACGATCAAATACACTGCCATGGGTGTTGTCAGAAGGAAGAAAGCAATGCTTGTGGCAATCAAGGTGACAGTCAGCGACGTCACTTTCTGTTGTCTGGAATCCTGGGCGGTTTGTTGTACAGGAAGACGTGCACCTGTTGTGAGCGTCCAGAGAAGGACACTGTTGCTGATCCCCAACAACAGGAAAGGTATGAAATTACATTCCATCATGTCTATCCAAGGCCACACTTTGTCGATAAACCACGTGTACCTTTCTGACACAGCATTGTCACAGCACTTCAATGCACATGTTCCTGTATCATACCCATAGAGAAAGTGACAGTGGATCAGAACCATGACAACGGTCACCACACCAGCGGTGACTCGCGACATCCTCTTCGTCCACACAACGTTAACACGGAGTGGCCACAGCACAGACGCTGCCCTCAGCGTAGAGAGAGTCACCAGCATCCAGGGAGACAAAGCTGCCGTCATGTACGTTATCATGGTGAACACCTTACACTGCCAGGGGCCCAGCATTACGATGTCGGGCAGGTCGAACTTCACGCAGATCATGAGGCACAGGGGGCCGAAAATCAACACTAGCTGGTCGGACCAGGCCAGAACTTGAAAGAACACGCTGGACGTGGACGCAGGGAGACGGTGCATGATCAGCATGATCATGAAATTGCCAAACAATCCGAACACACAGGCAGTTGGAAGGCCAACATCCGCGATCAGGATTTTGACTTTCTCGTATGGAGCGTATTGATCGTACCAAGCATCCCTTTTGAAACGGTCTGAGTACTCCATTCTGCTACTCTCACCAAGAAGACTGAAAGCTGAAGATAATCGGGTTCAGATGAGTCACTGCGTTTGACTTTTTGGGGGGTACGTTCCTTAGTCCAAGTGTTGTTCTTTGTACCACATTTGTCAGTGTGCCCGACGTAGAGACAACACACAATGGTGATAAAGGTGTCAGCACTGAACCACTGCAATAAACCCACATCTGTTTGCAGCACTGTGGATTCCATATGAAAGCATCTCATGTTGACATATTCTTCGTGCTGATTTACTGGGTATGTGAACTGTCGTCAAATGTTCATGAAACGCAGATCAAACATGCCAAAGCGGGCAGAGAGACAACTCATTTCACCAGGGTAATCTATTAAGCATTACTTTTTTTCTTTTAGAAAATAAAGGAAGTGAGAAAGAAAAAAAAGAGGGATGAACTGTAAACAGCCATGCAACAAAAATAGGCGAAAACAAACAAAGCAAACAAACAAACAAAACAAAAAGAAACAGAGGAAGAGAGAGGGTAAATGCACATACGCGCGCTCATGCGCAGGCGCACGAGAATGCTGTCACCCACATGTCTGTTGTAGAGTCATAATCGTTCGTCACGTAGACCTATGACACGAATGTCTACTGTCACACACATGTCTGTTGTACAGTCACATATGTTCGTCACGTTGGCCTATGATAAGATATTCTGCTGTTACCCACAGGTGTGGTGTAGAGTCACAATTGTTTTGTCACATAGGCCTATACTTAGAAAGTCTGTTCTCACCCACACGGCTGGTGTAGAGTCACGTTTGTTTTGTCACGTGGGCCTATAATCAGAAAGTCTGCTGTCATTCACCTGTCAGATGTAGGGTCACAAATGTTTGTCACGCAGACCTGTAGAAGGAAAGTGTGCTGTCACCCACATGTTTGGTGTAGAGTCACAAATGTTCGTCACGTGAGTCAACTGTCACCCACATGTCTGGTGTGAAGTCACAATTGTTTTGTCACGCAGACCTACGACAGGAAAATCTCCTCTCACCCACATCTGTGGTGGAAAGAGGACCCAGCAGATAACTCATCCACGTAAAAGGGGAGAGAATCGTAGGATCTTGTTACGGACGGTATGGGTGTGTATGCAGGTGTCTGACTCTCTGACTCTCACTCAGAAATTATGGATGCATGCACGACTTTTCTAATTCACATACACACACCCACTCACCCGAACATTGACAGCCAGGCAACAAAACAACACTGTTTTTGTTTTTACGCTGCCCAAGCCATCAGACAAAACATATATAATATAGACACAAAATTATGCATGGGTTGGTACGCCAACCATTAGGCTTACACACACATCATATCAATATTTATATATATATATATATATATATATATATATATATATATATATAATAACTATCAGGGCTGCCGGGTCCAGTGACGTCGATGACGGCGGTGAAGATGACGACAGCAGCGTCAAGACAAGTCCGAGTCAAGATTCACTTCACAGCTGTGGCTCAAAAGGAAAAAAAGACACTAACACAGTCGCAGCGTCTCTGCCAACGACACGGTGACAGTCTCACCCAAGAGCTGTGGCTCAAAACCAACACTCGCGGCGTCTCAGCCGACGACAAGAAGATAGTCGCAAAAGAGCTGTGGCTCACACACCACACACACAGCGACGGCCTCGAAAACAAGTCGCTGGTACACAACAGGAGCGGCGCTCTGGCTCGGCAGCAGCGACGTCTCCAGCCCACTGGCCCACCAAGCAGTTGGTCCCGGGTGCAGTGGCAGGTAGGGCGATTGTCGGCGCTCAGGCTGACCTCTCCACACCCGCAAAAAGGTGGAGAACAGGGGCGTGAACACGGCTATGGTCCCCGGCCCTAGCACAGTAGCAGCCAGTCCCCTGCAGTCCAAGGAACACTTTCAACCTGGGGGAAACTGATTAACTACCTTGATTATCATGGCCACTATTCACTGCAATCATGACTATCTTCATATTCATTAGCCACATCATATTTCACTAGAACTTGAGCCACACATCAGCATGTTCGTTCATATTCATTAGCCACATCATATTTCACTAGAACTTAAGCCACACATCAGCATAGTCTTTCTTCAACATTACAACATTCCCTTTTCCAGAATCATAACACTGCACAGGAAAGGATTTCCATATAAACCTTTCAGAATCTAGTTTTCCAAATTGGGGAAAGGATTTCCACCTGGATCCTCTTCAATAAACTATGAATACAATTCATTACACACAATGATTACTTTCATTACACAATTGATGATTACTTTTCAAACTATAAATGTCTTTCATCAATTAACACAATGTTCATTTCTTTTCTTGTAGCACAAGAATGTTCATTTCATTTCATATAATCACCATGTCTTTGTCAATTCACAAAATGTTCATTTCTTTTCTTGTAACACAAGAATGTTCGTTTCATTTCGATTCATCAACTTCAATATATGTAAGGGAAAGATTTCCACCACACTCTTGTTTACCAACACACACATTGATACCCATATCAAGAGTGAGCCAGTTACTTATTCACATCAAAATGAAAACCAACAAAAGTCTATGTCGCTCACTGTGGGAGCTTATTATCCATAGCATCAAAACTCTCCATCTTCTTGCAAACCATATTAGAATAGACACTTCTTTTTCATCATGAAGTTCATAGCCAGTTAAGTCACAAAATAAACAAGATCTTTTTTTTTTTTCCCTGAAGACCACTTCCTATAACACTCACTTCCTCTATTCACATTTTCCGAAACAATTTCGTTTTGTTACCCTATCAAGTCATAGGATAACAGAACACAACAAACTTTTTTTTATAAAACAAAAACCTTCACAAGTGCGCTGAGGAAGTTTCAGTCGCTCCTAAACGGGAATACAGTTTCGGTTTGCTAATAAATAAACATTCAATGATAGATACCTGACTGCCACCAGCAAACGGCTGAGTCCCTCTTCGGCCTTCTGTGAACTTGTGTTGCCGGAATCACTGCAGAGACTGCCTAACCGGTGCAACTCACCCGGCTTATAGCAATGCGCCGGTGAGTAGCAGTCAGCTGAATTTTGCAACCGGCTTCCGGACAACCACCTTCCGGCAAGCGCGGTCGCATGAAACTTTGTGACCGGACGAAAAACGGTCCGTCACAGATCTTAAAACGAGTCTGGGCAGCTTTTTTCCTCTCCTTCTTCGCACAAAACCCTAAATGGGTGTCTGTGATTGATGGAGGCTAAACTCTTTCTCCGTTAAAAGAACATATATATCACCCTTCGAAATAAAAAGTTAAATCCACAGGAGTTTTTCCATCTGACTATGCGTGAAGAAAACCGCGTGAAGCATCTGTGAAATAGGTTGGTCTTTTTTAATGCTCAGTTTTAGAATTTTACACACCTTTGCGCTCATGTTATTGAAGCAAGAGAGAGGGCGATCACAACTGCCCACTTCAGTAATATATCTCATATATTAGATTTTGTGTTTGCATGGATATAGTAAGTGGGGCGTTGTAAGTCAGAGTTTTAGCTTTTTGTTGTAAATAATGTTTTACGTTTTACGCACTGTTGTGCCCATGTTATTGAAGCAAGAGAGAGGGCGATCACAACTGCCCACTTCAGTAACATATCTCACATATTAGATTTTGTGTTTACCTGGATATAGTAAGTTGGGCGTTGTAAGTCAGAGTTTTAGCTATTTGTTATCAATAATGTTTAGGAACCGTGGTTCCACTGTTTTGTCATATCAGGGTCTCACCTAAATCATCTATCATATGAAGAACTAACGTCTGTTCAAACGCAGATTTTGCTTTTCAAACCTGTGTTAGTCTTTTGAATATAGCCAGCATGCACTAGGTAGAAAAATAACCTAGCTAAGTATGAAGCAACAAATCTAGTTACAATCTCGCATGATTCTTCTCCCTTGAAAAACAAACTGCATGTACCTTGAAAATGACATATACAGATAATAAGCAAAACTAAGGATGTATGTATAATACTAGTAGCAAAGCTGTTATTGTTTAATTCAAAGAATCTCTCTCCATCTCTCTCTCTCTCTCTCTCTCTCTCTCTCTCTCCACACACACACACACACACACACACACACACACACACACACACACACACACACACACAAGCGCGCTTGTGTGTGTGTGTGTGTGTGTGTGTGTGTGTGTGTGTGTGTGTGTGTGTGTGTGCATGCACTAGCCCGTGTGCTCGCATTTGTTTGCCAGCAAATGAGTTTGCATTATTTACGGCCGTTTAAGGATTATGATTCATCTGTTTTGTTAAAAGGTCTCGTTGTTAATCAGACATATGATTTATTGCTTTCATGCCCGTGTATTGGACGATGTTCGTGTAATTGAGAACCCGCATGTAACTTAAAAACGTGTGTTGGGAACAAACCAAACGTTCCGTCCTTAATCGATTTTGACAGAGAGAGAGAGAGAGAGAGAGAGAGAGAGAGAGAGAGAGAGAGAGAGAGAGAGAGAGAGAGAGAGAGAGAAAGTAGGGAGGAAGAGAGAGGGACAAACAGACACAGAGACAGAGACAAAGACAGAAGCAGACAGACAAACAAACAGACAGACACTCACACACAACACACACACACACACACACACACACACACACACACACACACACACACACAGACACACACACACGTGCGCGCACACTCACATATACACAGAAAGAGAGAAAGAGGGAGCGAGAGAGGGGGAACACACACACACACATACACACACACACACACACACACACACACACACACACACACACACACACACACATACACACACACACACACACACACACACACACACACACACACACACACACACACACACACACAGAGAGAGAGAGAGAGAGAGAGAGAGAGAGAGAGAGAGTTTTGTGGTGATTACTAAGAAAAGTGAACTGGCCAACATAGTATAAAATGAACTTCATTGAATGCTTTGAATCCTTTCAGTTGTTTTGGTATTCACTTTGTCGGCATGAACAATGTCATAGTTTTGTGATCTGAATTTCAGCCGAAGAGAAATCACTAGCTTGTGTTATGAAATGACCACATAAATTATGCACATACGTTACCGTGAAATATAAGCATGGATAGAAAGACAAAGAGAGAGAGAGAGAGAGAGAGAGAGAGAGAGAGAGAGAGAGAGAGAGAGAGAGAGAGAGAGAGAGAAACAGAGTAAAGGAAAGGAGGAAAATGAATAAAAGACGGTAAACAGTCTCAATCAAAACTAGGTGGTTGTGTTGAGATTTCCTTAAAAGTATGCGTTTTGGGGTTTTCTGGAATAAAAGAGCTATCATTTTGTAAACATTTTCTGGTATGAAAGAGAAGCAGTTAAAACAAAAATTCTCATATAAAAGAGTTAACTTTTAGAAACTTTTTAACCTTTGAATTTTTTGTATAAAATAGCTAATCTTTAACATGCACGGTTAAAAAGGAGCCAACTCTTCGAATTTTCCGGTATACAAGAGCTAACGTTTTGAATTTTCTGGTATAAAAGAGCAAACTTTTGCAATTTTCCGGTACAAAAGAGTTAACTTTTGAAATTTTCTAGTATAGAAGAGCTAACTCAGATTACAATTGGCCTCTGTGGAATGTCTAATCAAACAGGTTTTAGATGCGTGAGGTATGAAATAGTTGCTGCTTTTCCAAACTTTCTATTCATTCTTGTCTGTGACATACATTAAAAACGCGCATGGAAAATAGAAAACAAAGTAAAAATACTGAACAGAAATGTATTGTAGATTATGACATTGGAAAACGTTGTGACTGAAGAAACATACGCTAGAACAACTCTGAACTCAGTTTTTACTTATAAGTCAGTTCATCTTCTCTTCATATTTCTGAACGCGTGTTTATAGAAATACCATGCATACTGTATTCACTTTATTTTAAACGTCATATCCATGCGACGACGCAGTCCACATGTTCACATTTAAACAACGGGCTTGTTAAAACTCGTTTTCCTCACTATCTTCTTTGATCGAACTATATTTATTGTTGAATGATGCTCTCTGTATCAAATACATGCATTTGAATTTTCTTATGCTGCAATGAGATGTTTAAACAGTGCCACTGTCTTGAACATTTTCCAGGTTAAAATTACATATACACTACATGTTCCTGTATTAGTTGTATTTTCATGATTAAATTGCTTACCTGCAGCCTTTTTACATTTACTTGACATTGATTAATGTGAAGTTACAAACTGAAAAGGGCAGTCAACAAACTTCATCTGATTTAGAAAGTGTGTTGTTCAAAAGACAATGAGGCTGTCGCCACGAAGGACCAAATGTGTGTACAGTTCAGTCATTTCCTTCATTCGTATACGTCCTCCTTACCAACTGCCAAAATGGCCTTTGCTTCTCAAAGTTAGTAATAGGATTTTTCGGATGTGTGCATGTGCGCTTGCGCGCGCGCGCACGCGCGCGCTCATGCGTATATGAGTGTGTGTGTGTGTGCGCGTGTGTGCGCATGCGTGCATGTGTGTGTGCGTGCATGCGTGCGTGCGTGTGTTGTGTGTGCGTGCATGCGTGCGTGGTGGTGTGTGTGTGTGTGTGTGTGTGTGTGTGTGTGTGTGTGTGTGTGTTTGTGTTGTGAGTGTGTGTGTGTGCGCGCGCATGCGCAAGATATTATTTGTGTGTTTACACATGGAACCTCGGTATGCAGTCTCATTCGAAAGACATTTCGAGATATAGAGTCAAAATCTGTATTAACTCACTAAGTCAAACTGATGCGCTATTTAAAGGAAAAGCAAGTGGTCATTTTCCATGCTGGCTCCAATGAAGAACTGATCTCCTTTCGGATATGACTGTTTCAGCAGAGACAAAGAAACGTCCCTCAGATCCCCCAGTCCCTGTCGTTGAAGAGGCCAAGAGGTAGTGGTCTATGAAGGCATATTTTTGAGAAATCAAATGAAATGTATATAAACTATGCACTGCGTGCCGGAGTGCGCCATCCAAAGTAGCGATCCAGCAGACCTCATGTGCTCTTGGATTCAGCAAGCTGATATCCGTCCACATCTGCTAGTATCCCTCGGAGTAGGATTGATTTAATCCATCAAGAGATGGTAGTTCTTACAGTGTTCTTTCCGTAATTTTTACTAACAGACGTCTGAAATCGTGGTATTTCTTACCAAGCCACAAAAATTGTCACTTACTGTTATCGTGTGCCATCGTGTACCGGTGGAAATGGAGGACACGTATAAACATCACATGCATCCTATGTGAGAAACTGAGCAATAAATGAGATAAATGAAAATAAGTGACTGATATTTGAATGGTACGGGAAACGACTGAATGAGCGCCAGTAGGCTGCTCTTCGGCCGGCTCTACCTGGTAGGCAGCCCGTTGAGTGAGTGAGGTAGTGTTTATTGTAAAGCGCTTAGAGCTTGGTCTGTGACCGAGGATAGGCGCTATATAAATACCCAAAATAATAAATAATAATAATAATAATAATAAAAATCGCCTGTGAGAAGAGTTACGACCACAGGTCCTTTACCTGTGGGAACCGGTTGGGTATAGTATCCTATCTCCTCTTCTTTCGACATCAGAGAGGAATGCAAAAGAAAAGTGTAGGGGAGGGGTATCCCTGGTTCCTCGTTCTTTGCAAAAAGAATTAACTGTCCCTGTTGGAACCAGAATCTTTAAGGGACTCATTAAAACCACAGAAATTCACTTTTGAGCCTGATGGAACCGAGAGCGAGAAGGAAGGTCATTTTGTCATTGAGCATGTCAACGATAATGCTTGACAGGGTAAAAAAAAAAAAAGCTCTGTCCTGATAATATTCACAACAAACGAAAGGTTCACTGAGGGAACACTCCTAGAATTACCAGCTTCTTTGAGAGTGGCGCCGTGTGCGACTTCTGTATCGAGTGTCGGGCACGTCTCGGAGTGGTGAGCAGAGGAGCACACACTCCGGATACGGGGGACAACTGTGAATAGCCGGCTTGTTATTGAAGCAACGGCGGTGGTTTTACCATTGACAGGGTGGGTAAACCTGTGGCAAGACTTAATCTGTAAAACGCTCCATTTTTTGTGTCTTGCTATGGAACTATCAGGCCAATCAAGATCGTCTGAAAAGGTTTACATGTGAGGAAGGAAACCTCAGACAGACAGCGTCAGTCAGACAATGAAAAGAAATCTTCGTCACCCACGATTGGCAGATCTTCTATGAAAGGACTGGTCGGACAATAATAGCTCCAGTTTGACAGGGGAAAAAGTAGTCCATGTGCCCACAGAGAAATTTCTTCAATCAAGATCCAATGGTGGGGCAACTCCTGCAGAAAACCTAGAGGGCTGAAGACAGATATTAAACAATATTGCCCTTACGAACAAACCAAGGTATTATGAAAGCCAGCACAAATGTCCATACATCTATCTACATTTGACAAATATGGCGCCCATCCATTGAAGACCCTTCAGTATGAGTAAATTCAGGCACTGGTTCTCAACCGGATCCAGCCTAGGAGAAAAGAGGGTTTTTTAAAAATTGTCTTGAGGTGTATATCATGAAAAGTTCCAGCAGCATCAACCTTTCATAGTAATGTACAGAAATGCTGAAAGTGTCTTGAAGAGAACAGAACTTGGACATAATCTGCATTGAAAGAAATTCAGTGACTGTTCCATTTAAGGAAAACACTTACCAGGCTTTGAATCTTTCAAGACTATCAAGCTTTGTGATACGTTAAAAAAGAAAGAAGCGCAAGAGGAATCCTGATACTTGTTCGAACAACGTCAATGATGGCTTTGTTGACACCCCCATGGACGGCCCTAGGTATCAGTTGATTTCAATCCAGTCAAAATCACGAAACCCTCTGACATGACACCATCAAAACACTGGTTTCCAGCATCCTAGTGGTAGGTGATTTCAACAACCACTCACAGAACTTTGGGTAGTAGCCATGATCTGTCGACATGAAGAGGTGGAGAACTTACAGAAGAGTGGGGTGGGGGTCCTCCTACAAAGTCCCATTGACTGCATAACCATTTACATCAGTTTATGATACCCCTCTGCTACCCATGACCCTGTTCTGTTCACAGATAGCAGACATCAAAATCAGAACCATAATAAGCTTTACTTACCAGTAAAACGTAAACATATTTTTTTTATAAGGTGAACAAAGGCAGAATCAGAATCAGAATTAATGTCATGAAATATACTCCCGGCTGGCAATGCTTATTATCGCCGTTGTATACAAATATTGAAAACGAACATAATGAATGGTCTTCTAAAACAGCCTGAAATGGGTTATCAACAGTCATGTCACTGTTTTAGAGTTTCTCCAAGAAAAGCCACCTTTGTATTTCTGTGACTATAACGATCATGTCTAAAAGGTCAGAATCATCTTTTTTTTTTATTCTGAGCATTATATTGATTTCCCTTGGCGTTTTAGTATCTGCCATTCTCTGTTTCAAGATCATGACAAGAGATTCTAATGTTGTTCAGTGGTTGCTTTTATGTTTTGATTTAGTTCTGTTTTAGTTTCTGAGTGAGGAGACTGCAGGCGGAAATAGAAACAAATTTTCAAACGTATCTGAAATAACTCCGCCAGTTAACATGGACAAACAAATTACAAGACAAAGCACGACGCGTTTCGACCTCTTAGGTCTTCTTTAGGCAAGAATTCAAGAATTCGTTTTTCCATGTTAATTTGTGGAGGTATTTCCAATACTCTTTTAAAATGTGTTTTGTTTTACTCATGACACTAATGTTATGAATGAAGTTATGTTCAGATTCAGGAGAACGAAAATGAAGAACGAGCAAGCATTAATCTGCTCACATTCGGCGCAAGAGGTCGAAACGCGTCATGATTTTCTTGTAATTCGTTTTTCCATGTTAATTCGCGGAGTTATTTCAAATACTTAAAAAAAAATGTTTTGTTTTACTCATGACACTAATGTTATGAATGAAGTTATGTTAAGATTTTTTCAGAAGAAAAATGACCAAACCTGAGCAGAGAGTGGGCTGAGTGTCCATGATCGTTGTCTTGCACTTCTGGCACCAGGTGTGGAGTCATATGTACTTTTATCTACTTTTCCTTGGTGGAATGATAAAAAAAAACCGTGTCGGCTATCGTCAACTTACCAGTCTGATTAGCTGCACAATAACTATTATGAAAGGAATGTAAACGTGTGTGTGTTGTGTGTGTGTGGTGTGTTGTGTGTGTGTGTGTGTGTGTGTGTGTGTGTGTGTGTGTGTGTGTGTGTTGTGTGTGTGTGTGTGTGTGTGTGTGTGTGCAGTGATGCATGCTTGCGCATGTGTATGCATGCTTGTGTTGTGAGCATTGAACACCCTTCATTGCATGTTTGCGGAGATGACTATGTTGACTGCACTATAATCGTAGGCCCACTGACGGTGAGGCGCATGCTTTCGACGCGAATGGGACGCCATAGTCATACTACTATTGACTTGAAAAGCTGTGTATCCGAAAATCTGTAATATAAGCGCTTCTCCCTCACACGCAGTCCATCGTGCAGCACTCACCAATAATATTGATCAAATATTTGAATGTGACCAATCAACGAAAACTCTTTGTTTGGTAGATTTGTTGAAGGGTTCTAAGGTACATATTCCAAAATGCTCGTTCTCGTATTCTTTGGATGCTCGAAATGAACAGTCGCTGCTGTGACAACACAGACCGAGTGAAGAGCAATCTGCCCGCAGTAAGTCTGTTTTCACCGTGCTCACATTGGGGTTGAGCCCCAACTGATATAAGGTAAATAGAGACCGAGAGACGTACAAAACCAGAAAACTGTTGAACGGATGATGGGGAGAGAGCAGATATCACACTATCACACTGCACTATCACACACATTCCCCTACTCTGCAGGCACCATCTCTCGCCAGTCCATCTACACTCTGTCGGCACCGTCATTGAGAATGAGCTGGCCTACCCTTACCCGAGATCGACCCCCACCATGCGTGGCGATGGCGAGTGATGGCAGCGAGTGATGACAGAAACCATTGGCAGCGACCAGAGAGCATTGCCATGTCCTTGCTCCCCTTGTTTTGACGTCTGTGCAGGTATTGTTTCTTTGGATACAGTTCAGAAGATTTTAACCCTGAGACTGATGTATTGTAAGTGAATCTCTTCTTCTTCTTCCTAAAAAACTGGTTCACTCAAAAATGAGTAGGTCACCAGCGCGCATGTTAAAAAAAAGAAAATGCGACTCAGCCTGTTGGCCCCTGGAGCAAAATTTGGCAACTAGGTGTCGCACATGATATTTAAAAGGTTAAAAGCAATGGCCAGGTTAAGGCCTAGGTAACCATAAAATATATGGGGAAGTTAAAATACAAAAGTCAGTCAATATGCAGATCTCAAGATTGTCTTATCAATTTGATTTTTAAAAGAGACTGCATTTGTGGCAATCTTGATGGCACCTGGCAGTGAGTTCCACAGCATTACAGAACTAGGATAAAATGAATGTAAATGGCAGTCAATATTTGATGCAGGTATGGCATAAGATTGACCGCCACTCCTGGTGCTACTTTATTAAATACTAGTTGTTCCATTAGGATATCAGTTAGTTTAGCTCTGCCTTTGAAGAAGGTATTAAGTTTAATAAGAGCTCTTCTCTCTTCTAAGGGTTTCCATTCTAATTTCCTCATGTTCTTCCTGGTATTCCCTTTCTGTCTGATATATTTCCCTGTTATGAACCGTGCTGCTCTCTTCTGAATCTGTTCGAGGTTATCAATGTCCTTTAGATTATAAGGATCCCAGACTGAACAACCATATTCCAGTACTGGTCTAACCAGTGTTTTATAGCAGTCATCCTTAACCTTTTGGGGGCAGTCGTTGATATTCCTGTATAAGAAAGCTAAGATGTTGTTTGCTTTCTTACATACTAAATTGTAATGTTCTTTCCATTTGAGACAACTATCTATAATCACGCCTAAATATTTGCAGCATTGGTTTCTTTAAGAATAGTATTGTGAATAGAGTATTCTGATCTAGTTGGTGAGCGTTTATTACATATGCGCAACACTTGGTACTTCTGGGGATGCAATTCCATTTTCGAAGTTCTTTCCCACTCTAAAGGTGGCATTAGCCAAAGATTTTTGTGTGAGCTGCTTTCAGTTGCGGAAAGAACTGAGGGTGTTAGTAATGGAAACGTTGACAGTCAGGTGCTTTGGTATTTTCGGTGTACCTAGTTCGTAAAAGTTTCTTGTGTTAAGCACAGTAATTTGTGTTGATCTTGCGTTACTTGTTTTTGATTGTGTTAAAGCATTTGGATATTTCATTTGAGTTTTTGATTTGTTTACATCGTGTGCTTGGTTGCATGGTTTGTTTTGATTTCATGTCCTAGATTCGCACTGGTTGCTTGCCTCTGAGTGTACTCTTCTCACAATGTCTGAGGAGGATATACAAGGATTAAGAAGCGAGCTTGAAGCTGTCAAGGCAGACGAACAAAAGCAAGTCATAGAATACCCAAAGGATAGGTGTATTCCTAGATTTAGCTGGGATGTACACATACTAATCTTTAGAAGGCAGTAAAGGCTGTATGGGCAGCCAGGCAGGCCCACTACGTCGGAAGAGCAAAGATTAGACATGGTCCAGTCCAATTCACCTCCCTGCATTCTTGATGAGATTTCATGTCACTATTCATAAGTCGTTACAACCAATAATAAGGTTCTCCAATTGTTTGAAAGCAAAGTTCTGGGATAAAGAGACCTCTAAACCAGTGAACTGTGAGTTTAAGTCGGTAACTCAGCGTCCCAGTGAGGGTGTGAGACAATTGTCTCCCCGCATGAACAGAGCCTCTGGAGACCTGGTCTGGAGGCAGACCAGAGAGAAGATGTTGCTCATAATGAAAGGATGCCAGGTCTCACAGCTGAACAACAGTTAATCGCAGAAGCAGCACAGGGAGAGAGTGCACCAAGAGCCAGAAATGAATTTCCTAAATGTCCATGTTAGTTGGACCGAACGGGATGAGTCTGGGATTGGTGCAAACGGTATACGTCATCCCTTCAGTACATAAAGCTGTTGACATGTTGGCTGAAAATGTAGTTCTTACACCACAATCGGCATCTGACATCACTCCTCACAGCCATTAGAGAACAAACCAGGAGAGCTCAATGGCAACTAGGCATCTAGCCAGGAAAAAGAAACACAGGTCCAAGGCAACACTAGGAGATATCTTTGGACAGACACTGGAGAAGCATGGTTCAGCTGAAATAAAGGCCTTGATTTCAGTGTAGCAGGCCAGGTCTTCAAGCAAGAGTTTGCCAGGAAAAAATACATTCGTATGAAGCGAGGAGTTGCATTACATGAGCATTTACTCAAGACTCACCAAATAGGGTACTGCACAATGGCGACTATCAACATTACGGGTTAGAAGGTTCGGGTGTTAGTCGACAGAGGTTCACAGGTGACTCTGATGTCAGGAAAAAAAGAACTTTTATGAGGTTATATGACACAGAGGTCGCTTTGCACTTTACAACAAGGTTTTTGACACAGAGGTCGCTTTGCACTTTACAACAAGGTTTTTGACACAGAGGTCGCTTTGCACTTTACAACAGGGTTTTTGACACAGAGGTCGCTTTGCACTTTACAACAGGGTTTTTGACACAGAGGTCGCTTTGCATTTTACGACAGGGTGTTTGAAGACTGTGCCAGCAGATGGCCTAGTGATTCCTTACCTGAGCAGTTATGTCCCTTGACGTCTTAATGGAAAGCCCTGTGCGTGCCTGTACCCTATGTGAATACAGCGCAGGCTTCCAAGGGTGGTGCAGGATTTCTCCCAGCTGGTTTGTTCGACAGTCGAGGACAGTACTTCTCTGGGTCTCACCCGCACCTTCAGGTGTATTTTGTTTTCCTTTTGAAGCTGTCATTTGTTTGAGGTAAATGCTGCTATGGTAAAGGAGTTATAGTAAAGAAGTAATCTAGTGCCACGCCGAACGTCATCCTGGTGACAAATGTCTTGAGAAAAGTGGGTCCTAAGATACACTTCTTGTCATTATTGCCTAAGCAGCGTTTTGCCAAAGTGGCTGATGAAATTCCTGTTTATGTCTCGCCAAAAGCACCTGCTCGTATACGCATTACTGCAATTGCAAATGAGGAGAAACACAGGCAGTTGGAGCGAGTACTTGTTGAATCGCTTCCAGAGGATACAGTTAAGGGATTGCTGGGCATAGTACTTCGACCCACTGTGCAGGGGAACTGTTTCTATGTGAGTGTTGTCCACCTGACCACTGTGCAGGGAGCTGCTTCTATGTGAATGTTGTCCACCTGGTCACTTGCATTGGAACTGTTTCTATGTGAGTGTTGTCCACCTGAACACTGTGCAGGGAACTGTTTCTATGTGAATGTTGACCACCTGGTCACTTGCATTGGAACTGTTTCTATGTGAGTTTTGTCCACCTGGTCACTGTGCAGGGGAACTGTTTCTATGTGAATGTTGTCCACCTGGTCATTGTGCAGGGGAACTGTTTCTATGTGAATGTTGTCCACCTGGTCGCTGTGCAGGGTAACTGTTTCTATGTGAATGTTGTCCACCTGGTCGCTGTGCAGGGTAACTGTTTCTATGTGAGTTTTGTCCACCTGGTCACTGTGCAGGGGAACTGTTTCTATGTGAATGTTGTCCACCTGGTCATTGTGCAGGGGAACTGTTTCTATGTGAATGTTGTCCACCTGGTCACTGTGCAGGGGAACTGTTTCTATGTGAATGTTGTCCACCTGACCACTATGCAGGGGAACTGTTTCTATGTGAGTGTTTTCCACCTGGTCACTGTGCAGGGGAACTGTTTCTATGTGAATGTTGTCCACCTGGTCACTGTGCAGGGTAACTGTTTCTATGTGAATGTTGTCCACCTGGTCACTGTGCAGGGGAACTGTTTCTATGTGAATGTTGTCCACCTGGTCACTGTGCAGGGTAACTGTTTCTATGTGAATGTTGTCCACCTGGTCACTGTGAAGGGGAACTGTTTCTATGTGAATGTTGTCCACCTGGTCACTGTGCAGGGAAATGTTTCTATGTGAATGTTGTCCACCTGGTCACTGTGCAGGGGAACTGTTTCTATGTGAATGTTGTCCACCTGGTCACTGTGCAGGGGAACTGTTTCTATGTGAATGTTGTCCACCTGGTCACTGTGCAGGGACCTGTTTCTATGTGAATGTTGCCCGCCTATCTTACAAGGGCATCTTTCCACAAGGCTGGGAACAATACTGTCTGTTGTGGAAGAGCCAGCCTCTTGTTAGTCAGTGTTTACTCAGGCTTCTAGTCGTCAGGTTGCTGTTTTCAGTGCTGCCATAGTCAGCCAGTGGTCAAAGTACGGACCTGTCCTGTCCTTTGTCCAGTAGAAGTTAGTGAGGCCAGCTGATTGCCAGGCCAGAGGTGTCAGTTAGAAAAGTTCCAAACTCAGCATGCATGAAACTCAGGTTAGTGAATGACAATCCTGTCTCATCAAACTTCTGACAGGTACCATCTATACACGGACACTGACATCACGTAAGGTGAACAGACACCAACCCTTCAGCATTCGAAAATGCATTCTCTCTCTCTCTCTCTCTCTCTCTCTCTCTCTCTCTCTCCTCCTCTCCTCTCTCCATCCAACACACACACACACACACACACACACACACACACACACACACATGCCTTCCCTGGATTTCCCCCCTCTATCTGACTTTGGACGAGATTTACGTCTTTTCCTCGGCAGGTTTCAGGGAGAAGAAGCCCAGAAATGGCAAGAAGTCATGCTTGCTCTGTGCTTCTCTGAGCACGTTGCTGAAGTGACCCACGACAGAGCAGGGGTGCGCCATCAGCTGTCTACAGCCAAGAGGAAGGAGCAGCATGACCAAGAAGAGTTTTCAGTCAGATCTGAGCGTTGTCAGCAACATCGGGAACAACACTACATCCCTGACCACTGAAGCCAAAGGGTGTTCGTTGTGGTCTCAGTAGTACCTGGGCTACAACGAGCTCAACTAAGTCATCAAACCTTTGGACAGTCTGAGTCCTGAGAAGAGGATGACTCGCGCAGAGATTCGGCAGTACTTCTCTCTCCCTTGAATGCGAGCCGACTTGGAATTTGGGAAGAACCATCTGAAGAAGGAGTGGGTGGTATGCTGGAAGGAACCTCTTAGACTTAATAGTGCATCATTACACCCCCCCCCCCCCACACACACACACACACACACACTCCCGTCCACCCTGTTCTCAAGCCAAGATTCTCAGTTCAAGCAGTTTTACAACTGCCAGCTCAGGAAAGACTGATGGATGTCTCTGAGGATACCTCGGCGGTAGAGCCCGCTCCCCCCCCCCCCCCAAAGCCATTCGGTGACATCCGCAAAGGTATACTGGGAGCCCTGAAGCTTTCAAGCACATTGTGTGGTTCCAGCAAAAGCTGGAAAACAAGTTTTGGTGTCTGATGATCAGACCTTTTTTTTTCTTCGCGTAGGTCGTCTGAAGTTGTGTGTGTGTGTGTGTGTGTGTGTGTGTGTGTGTGTGTGTGTGTGTGTGTGTGTGTGTGTGTGTGTGTGTGTGAAAGAGAGAGAGAGAGAGAGAGAGAGAGAGAGAGAGAGAGCGCATGTGTGTATTGTATGGTATGTTTCATGACGTATTCAGTTTTCTTTCTTTTTCGCCATTATTGTTTTGTATGCCAGTCGTAGCATACATACTGCCTACAAACTACAAAGGAGCAGACAGGTCCTCACGGAGTTTAAGGTACTCTGGATGGTTTTGTCAAGTGTGTCCCTATACTTGAATAGGACTTTGTTTTGCACCAGTGGGAAACTTTCTCTGTGGTCGTCGCGGCATCACTCGGATTAAATGCTTCGTCGTGTTTGATCATTCGGTGAAACTATCCAGTCAGTTTCGCAAGGAGAATGGCATGGTGTTTCAGTAGATGCCTTTTTAATAAGCACCAATATCGGCTTCTCTGGCCAGGAAACTAGGATTGGTTTAGGATGTTTCATGGATGATGGATAACTTGGAAGAATCGAAGATTTGCTATGGAATATACGGACACACTGTTTTCCTACATAGTTATTTGGTGTAACAGCACTTGGATTGTCTGTCATTGTTTGCCTGGCTAGTGTAAAGATAGTTAAAAGTGATCGTCCTGTTTCTGGTGATGTCTTGGGTTGCCGCGAATGTCACAAGTAGTCTGTCTGAGTGCGCGTTTGTGTGCATGGATAAAGCAGACTGCAAGAAGATTGTGTCCAAAATACCAAAACAGATAATGTTTCAGGGGACGTCTCCTTGTTGTGTGCTCTGTGTTGTCATTTCCACTTGGCAATTCGGTGTGGTAAGCAGCATTCCTTTGGAGTTATGGGCGTCTACCTCTTTCATCATGGGAGCAACAGTTACCCTACTTGTTCATCAATTAATGTTTCAGACACTCAGGCAAAACTATGGACATCACAACAAGAATGGCAGTTCAACAAGAAATCATGTTTTTGTGAAACTGTTTTTTTTCCAGATGACCAATAAAAGAGTACAACTACTACCAGTTCCACAAGCATTCACACATCCAGATCGCAAAATAAATGGGACACAAGATTTCGGCCTGGCGGCCATTCCGGGGACCAAATCTATGAGTACCCGTAGGAAGCCAGCAGGAACTCTTTCTGCCAATGCACTTCTCAGATGGTTCACAACGAACAACCGATGAACATAATCATCAATCAATCAAACAATTATTCAATCAATCAATTACTCTGTTCTCTCTCACTGGAGAGAAGCGTTTGAATCCCCACCCAAACGCACAGTCGAACTATAACACTAGTGGCTTAATGGCTTAGCTCACTTCATATGCTGATTAGACATCCGTTTGTCCCCCCACCCCCTTTCTGCCCCCAGAAAACAAGCTCTCTCTATGAGGACCATGTCTGCAACATGCGCAAATTTAACAGCGAATTACCTTTTTCCTTCAAAGCGCTCTAGCAATCTTCTCTTTCTTTTGAGGGCTATGCATCTCCCAGATTTAATAGCTTGGAGTTTTAGCGCTTTTTTCTTTCTTTTTTTTTTTTGGAGTAGAAATGTTCATGTCTTTGCCCACTAAATAACAAAGATGTGTGACATGTATTTTTTTTATCTTGTTGTTGTTGTTGTTTTCTTCTCGTGGTATGCATTAATGGGGATCGTAAACGTTAAGCAGGGGAGTGTGTGAGTGGAAGAATGTGTCAATATCTTAGAGCATAATCGTTAAGTCACCTACACCTTGCATCTTTTTGACGTCAATGTTACGCTATAACGATACCACTACTACTGTGTACCCAGAGTGCTTGTGACACACACGCTTCTCCCTCCCTCACCCCCCACTCCCCACCCCCACTATTCCCCTCTCACACACACGCACACACGCGAGCAGTCTATCGGGTAGCACTCGCCAATAATATTGATCAGCTAGTTCTACTCCACCAATGAGTCAAAGCTTTTTTGATCGGTTGTTTTGGTGTGTGGTGTTATAGGGTATGTATTTCAAACGTTACTGTCTTTAATTCTCTGGACCCTCGAAAGGAACAGTCGCTGCTGTGACGAGACGGACAGACTGACCGAAGAGTAGTCTGCCTATCACTGATAAGGATGTGACAAGTCCGCCCACAGTAGGGTTAGGCCTAAACGGGTAAAAAAAAAAAACAATAAAAGGAAAGAGAGTAGTGGCGACCCTAACCTGCAACACTGCGCGTATTCTACTTGTAAAAAAGAAAGGAGAGTGGCGACCCTAAGTTGCAACACTGCGCGCATTCCACTCATAAAAAAGAGGGTGGCGACCCTAAGCTGTGACACTGCGCGCATTCCACTCGTAAAAACGAAAAGAGAGTGGCGACCCTAAACTGCAACTCTGCGCGCATTGCACGCGTAAAAACAAAGAAGAGAGAGTGGCGACCCTAAGCTGCAACTGCGCGTATTCTACTCGTAAAAAAGAAAAGAGAGTAGCGGCGACCGTAAGCTGCAACTCTGCGCGTATTCTACTCGTAAAAAAGAAAAGTTAGTGGCGACCCTAAGCTGCAACACTGCGCGCATTCCATGTGTAAAAAGGAAAGGAGAGTAGCGACCCTAACCTGCAACACTGCGCGCACTTTACTCGTAAAGAAGAAAGGAGAGTGGCAGCCCAAATCTGCTACACTGCGCGCATTCCACTGGTAAAGAAAGAGAGTGGCGACCCTAACCTGCAACTCTGCGTGCATTCCACAAGCAAAAAAAAAAAAGAGAGTAGCGACCGTAAGCTGCAACTCTGCGCGCATTCCCCTAATTCACCAGACATCCTCTCTCTAACCCATCTACACGTGTACTTCTTTTGGCTGGCTGTGATGAAGCATGATTATCTATTCTGCGACTAATGTGTGTGTGTGTGTGTGTGTGTGTGTGTGTGTGTGTGTGTGTGTGTGTGTGTGTGTGTGTGTGTGTGTGTGTGTGTGTGTGTTTGTGGGTGGGTGTGGGTGTCAAAATGCACCATTGTTTGTAGATGCGTGGTACTTAATGCAATATTCATCTTCTTATTGGTTTCATTTATGTTTTCTTTAGACCTTTATGTATTTGTAAGCGCTTGGGGCTTATGATGTAAGTTTAAGCGCCACCAATAATAATGATAATCATTATTATGCTTATTTCCTGGCGCTGTTTCTTATCTATGCAAGACGTCACGCGTTTCGAGTCTACTGAAGCTCATTTGACACCTCGAAGTGCCAGTGACTTGATTTTACAGATGGACTGGTCGATGATGTGTCAGATGACTTATCGGTGATGTGTCAGATGATTCATTTGATGATGTGTCAGATGAGTGGTCGATGATGTGTCAGATGAGTGGTCGATGATGTGTCAGATTAGTGGTCGATGATATGTCAGATGACTGGTCGATGTGTGTCAGATGACTGATCGATGATATGTCAGATGAGTGGTCGATGATCTGTCAGATGATTGATCAATGATGTGTCAGATGATTGATCGATGATGTGCCAGATGATTAATCGATGATGTGTCAGATGGCCGAATAATTATGTGTCAGAATGCTGTTCAGTAATGTGTCTGATGGTTGATTCGTGATGCGTCGCATGCTTGATTGATAATGTTCAGACAGCTGACTAATTCTGTGTTAGATGGCTTACTGATCCTGTGTCGGATAACTAATTGACGATGTGTTAGACGGCTGATTAACGATGTGCCAGATGGCAGACTGACGATGTGTCAGATGGCTGATTGACGAAGTGTCAGATGGTTGATTGACGATGTGTCACATGGCAGATTGACAATGCGGCAGATGGCTGATTGACGATGTGTCAGATGGCAGACTGACGATGTGTCAGATGGCTGAATGACGAGGTGTCAGATGGTTGATTGACAATGTGTCACATGGCAGATTGACAATGTGTCTGATGGCTGAATGACAATGTGTCAGATGGTTGATTGACGATGTGTCAGATGGCAGATTGACGATGTATCAGATGGCAGAATGACGATGTGGCAGATGGCTGATTGACTGTGTGTCAGATGGCTGATTGACGATGTATCAGATGGCAGAATGATGATGTGTCAGAAGGCTGATTGACCGTGTGTCAGATGGCAGATTGACGATGTATCAGATGGCAGAATGACGATGTGTCAGATGGCTAAATGACGATGTGTCACATGGCAGATTGACGATGTGTCAGATGGCTGATTGACGATGTATCAGATGGCTGAATGATGATGTGTCAGATGGCTGAATGACGATGTGTCAGATCGGTGATTGACCATGTGTCAGATGGGTGATTGACGATGTGTCAGATGGCTGAATGATGTGTCAGATGGCTGAATGACGATGTGTCAGATTGGTGATGGACCATGTGTCAGATGGTGATTGACGATGTGTCAGATGGCTGAATGATGATGTGTCAGATGGCTGAATGACGATGTGTCAGATGGGTGATTGACCATGTGTCAGATGGTGATTGACCATGTGTCAGATGGGTGATTGACGATGTGTCAGATGGCTGAATGATGTGTCAGATGGCTGAATGACAATGTGTCAGATGGGTGATTGACCATGTGTCAGATGGCTGAATGGCGATGTGTCAGATGGCTGAATGACGATGTGTCAGATGGCTGAATGATGGTTTGTGGATAGCTGATTAGGTCCGAGAGAAAACCCCATTGTGTGTGTGTGCGTGCGTGCGCGCGCGCGCGCGCGCGCGCGCGTGTGTGTGTGTGTGTGTGTGTGTATGTGTTACAGCACTATGGGAGCAAGAGTATTTTGTACACTCCCCCCCCCCCCCCCCGAAGACAGATTACATTCAATCGGGTTTATCCTTTGGAAAAAGATTGACGCTGTCGACAGACATATGTGTGTGTAAAGAAGGTACGCCTCTACCGACTGAAGGTGACACAAGGGAATGGAATTTATCCTGTCCCTGTGACGTGAAGACTTGGTTTGGCAGAAGCCGTGTGTGAGGTTTTTCCCTGACAAAATGTTTTCTACCTATCAAGCACTTTTTACACTTGTATGAACCAGCCTACGTTCAGTAGTAACACGTTCCAATTCTTTTCACACACTGTTTTACTGCGTGGTGTTGGAAGTGGAGAACCACAGCAAAATGGTGGATGGAGGAGAAACGTTTTCTTTTTCCATATGACAAATATTGTATAGATATGTTAGATAATAAACTTTTTTT
>CM065735.1:9414678-9444678 GCA_033310375.1 Conus canariensis
CTAGTCGGAGTGAGCGGATAGGAACAAGTGTAACAGGACACGGGATAGACTGAGTATGCAGTGCTGGAGTGTTTGGAGCGAGAGAGAGAGAGAGAGAGGAGAGAGAGAGAGAGAGAGAGAGAGAGAGAGGGCGAGACAGAGAGAGGGAGAGGGAGAGAGAGACAGAGAGGAGAGAGAGAGAGAGAGAGAAAGAGAGAGAGGTGACAGATCAACCTGGGTGTGACTGGGTATGTGGCAGGAATAAGTGGAATAGCAATAAACCATAGAGTGGCAGTACAGCCTGGGCTGGATTGGGTATGTGGTGATTGAAATGAGTGGAAAGAGAGTCATGTGACAGAACAGCCTGGGTGGGGAACTGAGTGTGTTGTGGTCAGAATGAGCCAATGGGAAGTAATATAACAGGACAACAAGGGTTGGACCGTATAATTATGCAGTGGCTGGAATGCATTAAGAGAGAGAATGACGTGACAGAACAGTCTGGGTTGGATTGGGCCTGTGGTGACCAGAATGAGCGACGAGGGAGTGATGCTGCTAAACGACACGAAAAACAAGGACAAGAAAAAAAGAAAGAAAAAGAAAAAAAAAGGAAAAGAAAAAAAAGGAAGAAAAAGAAAGAATAGATAATTCATATTATTACCCTTTGATTTCCGCCTATCATTTCAATTATGATGGTTGTCTATTCTAGCAAAGCCTGTCCTTCCTGGATGTGTGACAGTCAGTTACTAGTGGTTTGTAGATTGACGTTATCAGAGGAAACCTATGAGCCCGTGATCAGCTCGCTGTTGTCAGTTTACTACAATCGATATAGCGCTGACATGGATCCCACAGGCAGAGAGATTCAGTCTACCTTGGGCAGAAATAGATAACGCAGACAGACAGAATCAGTCCACACTGGACTGACACATGTTCCACAGACAGGCAGATTCAGACCACAATGTGCAAACAAAGATTCCAGACAGACTGAATCAGTCCACACGTGGCTGACATGGATCACACAGACAGAATCAGTTCACACTGGGCTGACATGGATCACACAGACAGACCGAATCAGTCCACACTGGGCTGACATTGATCACACAGACAGGTAGAATGAATCCACACGTGGCAGACATAGACATCACAGACAGGTAGAAACAGTCCACACGTGGCTGACATGGATCACACAGATAGACAGAATCACACCACACTGGGCTCACATATATAACACAGACAGGTAGAATCAGTCCAGACGTGGCAGACAGATAACACAGGTAGAATTTGTCCACAGGTAGCAGACGAAGACAAGAGACAGGTAGAATCAGTCCACACATGACAGACATAGATAACACAGACAGGTAGAGTTAATCCACACGTGACAGACATAGATAACAGACAGGTAGAATCAGTGCACACGTGGCAGACATAGATAAGAGACAGGTAGAATCAGACCACACGTGACAGACATAGATAACAGACAGGTAGAATCAGTGCACACGTGGCAGACATGTATAACACAGACAGGTAGAATCAGTCCACACGTGACAGACATAGATAACAGACAGGTAGAATCAGTGCACACGTGACAGACATAGATAACAGACAGGTAGAATCAGTCCACACGTGACAGACATAGATAACAGACAGGTAGAATCAGTGCACACGTGGCAGACATAGATACGAGACAGGTAGAATCAGTCCACACGTGACAGACATAGATAACAGACAGGTAGAATCAGTCCACACTTGACAGACATAGATAACAGACAGGTAGAATCAGACCACACGTGGTAGACAGAGAACACAGACAGGTAGAATCAGACCACACGTGACAGACATAGATAACAGACAGGTAGAATCAGTGCACACGTGGCAGACATAGATAAGAGACAGGTAGAATCAGTCCACACGTGACAGACATAGATAACAGACAGGTAGAATCAGTCCACACTTGACAGACATAGATAACAGACAGGTAGAATCAGACCACACGTGGTAGACAGAGAATACAGACAGGTAGAATCAGTCCACACGTGACAGACATAGATAAGAGACAGGTAGAATCAGTCCACACGTGACAGACATAGATAACAGACAGGTAGAATCAGTCCACACGTGACAGACAGAGATAACAGACAGGTAGAATCAGTCCACACTTGACAGACATAGATAACAGACAGGTAGAATCAGTCCACACGTGACAGACATAGATAACAGACATTTAGAATCAGTCCACTCAGGGCAGACATGGAGCACAAGCCATGCACCAGTTTGCACCGGTCAGTGTCGTGGACTTCCTGTCTGGGAGGCTGTCAGGTCGATTTCCATCAGATCCATTTCTTTGGGGGATTTTGCCCCGTACCCAAAACTGTGCATGGTATCAATTTCAGATTAGGAGACTGCAACCACAAGGTCGACTTTCACCTTCTTAATGAAGGTGTTTCTCAGTGTGGATGGAACTTCCTGACCAATACTGCAAGTTACCTGGTTCTCACAGGCTTGATTTACTCCGGCTTATTGATGCGTAACGGAGGGAGCATCTGGAAAATGAAGCATGGAATATGACCTGATGTGCTCGAACAATCGCCATTGTTCTCGTGCGGCGCACGAGATTTGGATGCCTTGCACAACTAAACTCCGTCTGAAATCGCCATTTTATTTATTTGTTTATTTTTTGTTTGTTCTTGTTGTGATTTATGATGGAGAAGTCAGTGTTGCTTTCATTTTCAGGATGACAGATACTAACTTGTTTTTCAGACAAATTTGTTCCTGTGAAGACGTAAATTTGTTTGTTTGTGTGTTAGCTGTTGTTTTTTTTTTACCCAGTTTTGCATTATCCCTCCCCTTCCCTTCCCACCCTTTCCTTCCAATAAATAATGACATGTGTGAGACCTATCTTGGGGAAGGGGGGAAGAGAGAGGAGAAGGAGGAGGATCGGAGTAGGGAATGGGGGGGGTGGGTGGTGGTAAGGACATCTTTATCCGTGTTTTGTAACAACGTGTCAAAAAATAACATCGACCCAATCTCACAGACATGCATCCATATATGATTTACATAATCACAGGCACGCATGCGCGCACTCCTTCAAGCAAATTCATACTCTGTCTTCCACAGACTACTACCATCCCCAACATACAAACAAAGAAGCACACACACACACACACACACACACACACACACACACACACACACACACTCTCTCTCTCTCTCTCTCTCTCTCTCTGTCATGTGACGTAGCCTCACATCAAGGCATGTGACGCTCCATCACATGTAGTTTAGTGATATGAATCATTTCCCCATGCCACAACTAAAAAGGAAGAATATTCATGTGGCTTGACTAGTGTAGCGGGCGTCCCCAAATAATTGTGAGGATCACTCATTAAAAGAAACAAGAGTGGTCATTGGGTGAAAGTGACAATGAGAGATAGTTTAATAAGGGCTGGTAAGGTGCTGGTCATGTGTTTTGAACACTGAGTATGCACTCACTAGGAGGAGGGAGGAAAGAATCAGTTTTAGCCCAGCAGATGGCCTAGAGACTCGAACCTGTCAGGACGCTGGTCAAGGGGTCTTCACCACTGACCAGTCATTACCAGGTGAGCTATAGATAGTTGGGGAAAGCTACAGGGGAAAACCTAAAGAAAAGAGAAAGAAAGAATTCATATGTTGAATTGGGAAGCAGGTTACTCACACGAACCTTATTCGTGTTTCAGCCCTTCACCCTTCACCCTTCGCCCTTCACCCCATCAGGTATTCCTCCTCTGAGACGGGTGGTTAACGATGTCCATGGTGTGGGGAACACACCGGTAGTTCAGCCCAGCAATTAAAGACTCCAGTAGAGGAGTCGGATCTCGTCATTTCTCCAGTGACAGGAGAATTCAAGGGGGCGACACATTTTCACATGCAGACAGAGCAATCAGACAGTATGGGCGAGTCTTTCTCTTGATGCAGGTATGGCATCATGATTGCAGGAATTATTTGTTCTCCTGGTCTGGATCTTGTGGCCAATGTTATGTGAAGGCCCATGACTTATAGAAACTTATAAAAAGTATTGATTTCAATTTGAAACCTGGTTTATCTCTCAGTGTGAAGGAAAGAGAGATACTGTTATGAATCTGTTTTTTAAATTTGTTCGACGTGATTTAGTAAAGTGTTTTCCCGAAGGAGAGGGGAAAGAAAAAACATTCGGTAGTGCGTCTTTTGGTTGATTGAGGGATTGCGTGTGCTATGGAGTAAATGCCGTCATGAATGCGTGTGGTGCAAAAGTGACAGTGTGATCTCTCTTCTCTCTCTCTCTCTCTCTCTTCTCTCTCTCTCTCTCTCTCTCTCTCTCTCTCCCCAGTCCCTATCAGTGTAAAAGGGGAGATAAATTTGCCCATTTTAATGCAGAAGATGACCAGAACGCACGACACAAGGGAGATGATATCTGCCAGTCCAGCAGGGACTGATGCAGTGGTCGTAATTCCTAGTGTCACAACAGAATGGATGACAGACAGCAATTCCTCCGTGAATGATCGTCATTTGGAACGAATATTTAGAGTAGTTGACTAATATTCTGTTAACCTTACGGATGTTGAAAAAAAATCGACAATGCTGGAGATTAGCGTCCCTTTACACATATAGAACTCGGTTGATTACTTCCCTTCCGTGGAAAACTGATTTCCGTCCCATGTTAAGTCTGAAGATGTGACGTGTGCCGACTTGCGTGAACTTAACTAGAGGATAGAAGACATAAAGGAAATAAGAGATGGCGGAAGAGCAGAAGACATAACGGGAAAAATGACGAGCGAAAGACATCATCATCATTATTATTATTATTACTATTGTTATGATTGTTACTATTTTATTATATTATTATTATTATTATTATTAATACTTACATAGCGCCTATCCTAGGCTAGACATGACAGAGGACACTATAGAAAAGATGACAGAAAGAAGACTTTGAAAAACAGAAGACGTCACGGATGAACGGTAAAAAAAAAGACATGATGGAAGGAAAAAAGACAAGACAGAAGAAACCAAGACCTACCAGAAAGAAGACATGATAGACAGGAAACTTGACGGAATTAAAGGAGATATGACGAAAAGAAAGAAGTTGTAGAAGAAGGTCATGACACATGAAATAAGGATTAAAACGGACACACACACACACACATACACACACACATACACACACACACACACACACGACGGGAGGAAACAAGATGTAAAAAAAAAAAAAAAAAAAAAAAGCAAAAACAGAGGTAGGAAAAAAATGACAGAAGGAAAAAACATTAAAAGGAGAACGAAAATTTTTAAAGGATTAAAAAAAAATGACGGGATATAATACATAGGACAGAAAGTGAGATAGAAGGAAAGTTCATAATAGAAGAGGAGAAAACATGGAGGAAAGAATGCAATCATATAAGGAGGATAGAAAACATGACGGAAGGAAAGAAAATATTACGGAAAGAAAGAAATGCCAATGAAAATTTTAGTGTTTTTTCTTTTTGTTTCGTTTTGTTTGTTTTGTTTTGGTTTGAACATGCTCTTCACTGCTTGAAACAGTCATCTTTAAACGCCATTCTTCATCCAAATAGATCGAAGCAAATCACAATCAAATGCTTTTTGGAAGCTGATAAAAGCAGAATATAGATAGACAGATAGATAAATACATAGGTAGACAGACAGACAGTTAGACAGATACATAGACAGATAGATAGATAGATAGATAGATAAGAAGGAGTGGTGTTTAACATTTTAAAAAGACGTAAACTATCACATCGCTGGCGAAAAAGAAAAAGAAGAAAATATAGAATAAATGGGAGAGAGAGAGAGAGAGAGAGAGAGAGGAGAGAGACAGACAGACAGACAGACAGACAGACAGACAGACAGAAGCAGACAGAGAAGCAGGGGAAACAATTCGAGAGACAGACAGACAGACAGACCGAGAAAAGAACGACAGGAAAAAGAAAGAAGATCAAACTGGAAACGTCGGATCGAACGCTCTGGGTACCTCGCGACCTGGCCATGTCTCAGACCAAACCAAACAAGGGGGAGGAAAGAGGAAAGGAGAGTGGTGACGGAGAGGGCGGGGAGGGGAGGGGGAGTGTGGGGTGAGGAGGACGAGGCGGACAGGAGAGGAGGGCAGGGGCAGGGGCCGGGAGGGCAAGTGTCCCTGCAGGACAAACAGAAACAGGGGCGGGAGATTTAGTCTGCTGTTTGACCAGCAAGACTGCGTGCCAGAAACTGCCCGGGCAGATGTCTGTTCATAAGTCTCTCTCTCTCTTGCTCTCTGTATCTCTGTCTCAGTCTGTCGGTCTCTCGGGAGTAGCTTATCCTGCTTCTCTCTTCTCTCTCTCTCTCTCCCCTCCTCTCTCTCTCTCTCTCTCTCTCTCTCTCCTCTTTGCCAGTGGCTTCCCTATTCTCTCTCTCTCTCTCTCTCTCTCTCTCTCTCTTCTCTCTCTCGGCAGTGGCTTCCCCTAATTGACTCTCTCTCTTCTCTCTCTCTCTCTCTCTCTTCTCTCTCTCTTTTTGAGGAAAGGCGCTGCTCACTGCTCTGCTGTCCGCAGGAGAAGTCCCGCTTGCTGCTAGAAAAGCGTCTGAAGATTTCTGGAGATGTTTTCCAACAAACAGTTCCAGCATACCAGCTACAGCGCTCCCCCCCCCCCCCACACCTTCCCCTCCTTCCCCTCCCCCCCCCACCCCCAACCCACACTTCTCACGGAGGGCACTGTGAACCACCTGCCACAGGACATGGGTTAATCTTCGTTCTGGATCGAAGGGAGGCAACTGCGAAGTGTCGTAGTAGTACCACGTCTGACGTCATACTGTTAATCCCCTGCCCTCCCCCCCCCCCACACACACACACTGCTACAGTGATACAGTGGCCTGACCGCAGCAAAAGGTTCAGTCGCAGGTTGCAAGAGAGAGAGAGAGAACGAGAGAGAGAAAGAGAGAGAAAGAAAGAGCGAGAGACAGAAAGAGAGAGAGAGCGAGAGAGAGAGCAAGAGAGAGAGAGAGAGACAGAGAGAGAGAGAGAGTAGCGCCAAGGCTTTATGTATGGGGGAATATATACATATATATATATATATATATATATATATACAATAAACTAATGAATTCCACGGATAAGTACCGAGTACCATTCCAGCAACTTACAGAGTAGCTTGGTATTGCAATGACTGCAAGAAATATTCAATTATAAACAAAGCTTGCTCTTATGTCTTACATTGAAGAAATAGGGGGAGATAAACATTCATATCTGCAGTGGTAGATGATTCTGATGATTTTGAGAGTGCTCAACCCCTTGGGGAGCAACATGTGTTAAAATAAGGTTTTTAAAAGGCAATCTACAAATTTGTTTCAAGCTTTGCGCTGTCGTCAGGATGATTTTGGTTTGCCCACCGCCGGTGTTATATAGCGTGTGGGCTCCCGTTTACGATTGTTTGCACGTGCGGGTTGGCTGCACGTGTTTTTTTGAAGTTTTCAGGTTTTTGTTTTGGGTGTATTCACTAACAACGATTTCCATTTATGCCTGCAGTTGTTTACTATTTCTGTTTTGGTGTTTAGAGTTGCTAAGTGTGGTTTGCATAGTATTAACCATTTTTCAGTTAAACATAGGTTGCACCTTTTTGAAATATTGCTGTATGATGATGCTCTTTTTATGATTTTCCAGGATATATTGTAGTTTGTTTTTGCGTCTTCAAGTTTCCAGATGTATTTACTCAGTTCTGTTTGGTTTTTGTATTTTTCTTTATTAAATGACTGTTTGTGGTTTGCATATCTGGTTTTGAAGTAGTTTTCAGTGATCCCTATGTATGTTTCTTTTTCATTTTCTGATGTCACAGTGGCTTGGTATACAATTTGTTGTAAAGGCATTTATTGCTTAGGGGGCACTGGGATCATATGATGGTGCAGAAACATGCGAACTGGTCGGACTATTCATGCTATACAACATCAAGAAACAACTTGGAAAACAAGTTGGATTATATAGAGACGACGGCCTTGCTGCACTAACCAACAACCCAAGAACCATTGAAAACAAGAAAAAAGAACTATGTAAAATCTTCCAAAGCCACAACTTAAAAATCACCATTGAAGCAAACAAAAAGTTAGTAAACTACTTAGACATAACACGTGATCTCAACAACCACATATATAAACCATACAAGAAGCCCAGTGACACACCTATCTATGTAAGCATCAAAAGCAACCACCCACCATCTGTATCAAAAGCCATACCCAATGGCATAAACAAGAGACTATCAAACCTGTCATGCAATGAAAGAGTATTCAATAAAGCAGCAGTAGAATACCAAGAAGCACGCAAAAAAGTGGGTACAACTACAAACTACAATACAACCCAGACAACAACACAAATAGAAATAAGAAAAAAGGAAGAGAAAAATCATATGGTACAACCCACCATACAAAGGGAAACTCAAAACAAACATAGGGAAAGAATTCTTTAAATAAAATTTTAACAACTTCGTTCCCAAAAGAACACAAACTACATAAAATATTCAACAAAAACACCGTCAAACTATCGTATTCATGTATGCCCAACCTCAAAAATTTAATTGACGCATCTAACAAAATGAAAACCAACACAGCAAAGAAGGGTGAAGAAAGGAAATCTTGCAATTGCATCAAAAAAAGCAGTGCCCCCTAAGCAATGAATGCCTTTACAACAACATTGTATACCAAGCCACTGTGACATCAGAAAATGAAAAAGAAACATACATAGGGATCACTGAAAACCACTTCAAAACCAGATATGCAAACCACAAACAGTCATTTAATAAAGAAAAATACAAAAACCAAACAGAACTGAGTAAATACATCTGGAAACTTAAAGACGCAAAAACAAACTACAATATATCCTGGAAAATCATAAAAAGAGCATCATCATACAGCAATATTTCAAAAAGGTGCAACCTATGTTTAACTGAAAAATGGTTAATACTATGCAAACCACACTTAGCAACTCTAAACACCAAAACAGAAATAGTAAACAACTGCAGGCATAAATGGAAATCGTTGTTAGTGAATACACCCAAAACAAAAACCTGAAAACTTCAAAAAACACGTGCAGCCAACCCGCACGTGCAAACAACCGTAAACGGGAGCCCACACGCTATATAACACCGGCGGTGGGCAAACCAAAATCATCCTGACGACAGCGCAAAGCTTGAAACAAATTTGTAGATTGCCTTTTAAAAACTCTATATTTATAGATATATATATATATATATATATATATATATATATATATATAATATATATATAATATGTTAGAACCACAGAACCATGTCTGTGCATTAGTGCTGTTTCCTGAGCGGATTGACTATTGTGTACAGTCACTTCTGTGGGTTTCCACCAATCTTTAAATATTGCTTATGGTCGTTTGTTCATGTCTTATCCTGACACCTGCATCCTAAAGCATTGTGATTGCCGGACAAAATGAGAGTTGTTCTGATCTAAGCTTTTCACCAGAAGTAATATCTTCAAGTATGTACCCCCCCCCCCCCCACCCCACCACAACACACACACACATGCACACACACACACACGCACTCACACAAACACAAAGACACACACACACACACACACACACACACACACACACACACACACACACACACACACACGCAAACACACATACACACACATACACATACAAAATACATACATACACACACATACACAAAAACACGTGCACACATATGTGACACACACGGTTTAATCAATAATCTTAATGTTCTTTAGCGGTCCGATTTTTGTTTAATACATTCACTCACATGTTCAGTCAGTCATTCAGTTATACATACATTGTTGCTGTTTAAATCTCCTTTAAACCAAGCTTGAAATAAAAAAGAAAAAAATAACATGTCTTTCTCTTGTTTTTGAAACTTTATGACAGAACTATTTCGGCAGGCGTCGTTAGTTCCACGTGATAGTGTGGTCATCACCCTGCTCAGAATGGCAGTCAGTGGCAGCGGCCATCACCCCATCCTTTCTATCTCTGCTTTCACCCACAAGACAATCACCAGATCGCATCGTTGTTATTGGTGGGGGAGATCTTGTCCTTTACTGACTTCACTGCCTTATGGAACAGACCAAGGAACTGGAACACCATCTTTTTAAACTCTGCCCGGAACTTGGCGCCTGTCAGGCAATACAAGTAGAAGTTAACGGAGCTGTTGAAGAACAATATACTGGAGACGATCGCGTGGAAGACATTGTACTGGCCCACCTGTATGGGGTCCATCCAGTCGGCGTAGGGAGACACGATCATATACACTACCATGGGTGTTGTCAGGAGGAAGAAAGCCATGCTTGTGGCAATCAAGGTGACAGTCAGCGACGTCACTTTCTGTTGTCTGGAATCCTGGGCGGTTTGTTGTACAGGAAGACGTGCACCTGTTGTGAGCGTCCAGAGAAGGACACTGTTGCTGATCCCCAACAACAGGAAAGGTATGAAATTACATTCCATCATGTCTATCCAAGGCCACACTTTCCAGATAAACCACGAGTACCTTTCTGACACAGCATCGTCACAGCACTGAAAGTAACATGTTCCTATATCATACCCATAGAGAAAGTGACAGTGGATCAGAACCATGACAACGGTCACCACACCAGCGGTGACTCGCGACATCCTCTTCGTCCACACAGCGTTAACTCGGAGTGGCCACAGCACAGACGCTGCCCTCAGCATAGAGAGAGCCACCAGCATCCAGGGAGACAAAGCTGCCGTCATGCACGTTATCATGTGGGACACCTTACATTGCCAGGGGCCCAGCAATGTGATGTCGGTCAGCTCAAACTTCAAGCTGATCATGTAGCACAGGGGGCCGATAATCAACACCAGCTGGTCGGACCAGGCCAGAACTTGAAAGAACACGCTGGACGTGGACGCAGGGAGACGGTGCATGATCAGCATGATCATGAAATTTCCAAACAATCCGAACACACAGGCAGTTGGAAACCCAACATCCCGGATCTGGACTTGGACTTTCTCATATGGAGCGTATTGATCGTTCCAAGCACCCCTTTTGAAACGGTCTGAGGACTCCATTATGCTACTCTCACCAAGAAGACTGAAAGCTGAAGATAATCGGGTTCAGATGAGTCACTGCGTTTGACTTTTTGGTGGGTACGTTCCTTAGTCCAAGTGTTGGTGTTCTTAGTACCACATCTGTCAGTGTGTCCGACGTAGAGACAAACACAATGGTGATAAAGGTGTCAGCACTGAACCGCTGCAATAAACCCACATCTGTTTGCAGTCACTGTGGATTCCATATGAAAGCGTCTGATGTTGACATTTTCTTCGCGCTGATTTACTGGGCATGTGAACTGTCTTCAAATATTCATGAAACGCAGATCTAACATGCCAAAGAGGGCAGAGAGACAACTCATTTCACCAGGGAAATCTATTAAGTAGTACTTTTTTTTAAAAGAAAATAAATGAAGTGAGAAAGAAAAAGAAAAAAAGAGAGGGATGAACTGTAAACGGCTATGCAACAAGTGCACGAGTACGTGCAGATAAATAAAAAATAGGCGGAAACAAACAAAACAAACAAACAAACAACAACAAAAAACAGAGGGAGAGAGAGAGAGAGAGAGGGGGGGGGGATAAATGCACATACACGCACTCGTGTGCGGGCGCATGAGACTGCTGTCACCCACATGTCTGGTGTAGTCATAATCGTTCGTCACGTAGACCTATAACAGGAATGTCTACTGTCACCCACATGTCTGGTGTAGAGTCATAATCGCTCGTCACGTAGACCTATGACAGGAATGTCTACTGTCGCATACATGTCTGGTGTACAGTCACATATGTTCGTCACGTTGGCCTATGATAAGATATTCTGATGTTATCCACAGGTGAGGTGTAGAGTCACAATTGTTTTGTCATGTAGGCCTATACTTAGAAAGTCTGTTCTCACCCACACGTCTGGTGTAAAGTCACGTTTGTTTTGTCACGTGGGCCTATAATCAGAAAGTCTGGTGTCATTCACCTGTCAGGTGTAGGGTCACAAATGTTTGTCACGCAGACCTATAGAAGGAAAGTGTGCTGTCACCCACATGTTTGGTGTAGGCTCACAAATGTTCGTCACGTGAGTCAACTGTCACCCACATGTCTGGTGTAAAGTCACAATTGTTTTGTCACGCAGACCTACGATAGGAAAATCTCCTCTCACCCATATCTCTTGTGGAAAGAGGACCCAGCAGATAACTCATCCACGTAAAAGGGGAGAGAATCGTAGGATCATAAAACGAGTGTGTGCAGCTTTTTCCTCTCCTTCGCACAAAACCCTAAATGGGTGTCTGTGATTGATGTAGGCTAAACTCTTTCTCCGTTAAAAGAACATATCTATCACCCTTCGAAATAAAAGTTAAAAGCCACAGGAGTTTTCCCGTCTGATTATACGTGAAGAAAACCGCGTGAAGCATCTGTGAAATAGTTTATTGTTTTTTTAATGCTCAGCTTTAGAATTTTACGCACCATTGCGCTCATGTTATTGAAGCAAGAGAGAGGGCGATCACAACTGCCCTTGTCAGTAATATATCTCACATATTAGATTTTGTGTTTACATGGATATAGTAAGTGGGGCGTTGTAAGTCAGAGTTTTAGCTTTTTGTTGTAAATAATGTTTAGGAACCGGGATTCCACTGTGTTGTCATATCAGGGTCTCATCTGAATCATCTATCATATGAAGAACTAACGTCTGTCCAAATGCAGATTTTGCTTTTCAAACCTGTGTTAGTCTTTTGAATATAACCAGCATGCACTAGGTAGAAAAATAACCTAGCTAAGTAGGAAGCAACATATCTGGTTACAATCTCGCAAGATTCTTATCGCTTGAAAAATAAACAGCATGTACTTGAAAATGACATATACAGATAATAAGCAAAACTAATAAGGATGTATGTATAAGACCAGTAGCAAACCTGTTATTGTTTAATTCAAAGAATCTTTCTCCCTCCCTTCCTCCCTCCCTCTCTTTCTCTCTCTCTCTCTCTCTCTCTCTCTCTCTCTCCACACACACACACACACACACACACACACACACACACACACACACACACACACACAGACAGCGCGCGCGCACGTGTGTGTGTGTGTGTGTGTGTGTGTGTGTGTGTGTGTGTGTGTGTGTGTGTGTGTGTGTGTGTGTGCGTGCACAAGCCCATGTGCTCGTATTTGTTTGCCAGAAAATGAGTTTGCATTATTTACGGCCGTTTAAAGATGCGATTCATCTGTTTTGTTAAAGGTCTCGTTGTTAATCAGACATATGATTTATTGCTTTCATGCCCGTGTATTAGACGATGTTCACGTAATTGAGAACCCGCATATAACTTAAAAACTTGTGCTTAGAACAAACCAAACGTTCTGTCCTATATCGATTTTCACAGAGAGAGAGAGAGAGAGAGGAGAGAGAGAGAGAGAGAGAGAGAGAGAGAGAGAGAAAGTAGGGAGGGAGAGAGGGACAAATAGACACAGAGACAGAGACAAAGACAGAAACAGACAAACAAATAGACAGACAGACAGACAGACAGACACACACACACACACACACACACACACACACACACACACACACACACACACACACACACACACACGCACGCACAGAGAGAGAGAGAGAGAGAGAGAGAGAGAGAGAGAGGTTTTGTGGTGATTACTAAGAAAAGTAAACTGGCCAACATAGTATAAAATGAACTTCATTGAAAGCTTTGAATCCTTTCAGTTGTTTTGGTATTCACTTTGTCGGCATGAACAATCTCATAGTTTTGTGATTTGATTTTCAGCCGAAGAGAAATCACTAGCTTGTGTTATGAAATGACCACATAAATTATGCACATACGTTACCGTGAAATATAAGTATGGATAGAGAGAGAGAGAGAGAGAGAGAGAGGAGAGAGAGAGAGAGAGAGAGAGAGAAAGTAAAGGAAAGGGGTAAAATGAATAAAAGCCGGTAAGCAGTCTCAATCAAAACTAGGTGGTGTTGTTGAGATTTCCTTAAAAGTATGCCTTTTTGAGTTTTCTGGAATAAAAGAGCTATCATTTTGTAAACATTTTCTGGTATGAAAGAGAAGCAATTAAAACAAAAATTCTCATATCAAAGAGTTAACTTTTAGAAACTTTTTAACCTTTGAATTTTTTGTATAATATAGCTAATCTTTAACATGTACTGTTAAAAAGGAGCCAACGTTTCGAATTTTCCGGTATACAAGAGCTAACGTTTTGAATTTTCTGGTATAAAAGAGCAAACGTTTGTAATTTTCCGGTACAAAAGAGTAAACTTTTGAAATTTTCTAGTATAGAAGAGCTAACTCAGATTACAATTGGCCTCTGTGGAATGTCTAATCAAACAGGTTTTAGATGCGTGAGGTATGAAATAGTTGCTGCTTTTCCAAACTTTCTATTCATTCTTGTCTGTGACATACATTAAAAACGCGCATGGAAAATAGAAAAAGTAAAAATACTGGACAGAAATATACTGTAGATTACAATATTGGAAAACGTTGTGACTGAAGAAACATACGCTAGAACAACTCTGAACTCAGTTTTTACTTATAAGTCAGTTCATCTTCTCTTCATATTTCTGAACGCGTTTTTTTTTTTTTTTTTATAGAAATACCATGCCTATTGTATTCACTTTATTCTAAACGTCATATCCATGCGACGACGCAGTCCACATGTTTACATTTAAACAACGGGCTTGTTAAAACTCGTTTTCCTCACTATCTTCTTTGATCGAACTGTATTTATTGTTGAATGATGCTTGCTCTCTGTATCAAATACATGCATTTGAATTTTCTTATGCTACAATGAGATGTTTAAACAGTGCCACTGTCTTGAACATTTTCCAGGTTGGAATTACATATGCACTACATGTTCCTGTATTAGTTGTATTTTCATGATTAAATTGCTTACCTGCAGCCTTTTTACATTTACTTGACATTGATTAATGTGAAGTTACAAACTGAAAAGGGCAGTCAACAAATTTCATCTGATTTAGAATGTGTGTTGTTCAAAAGACAACTAGGCTGTCGCCTACGAAGGACCAATGTGTGTACAGTTCAGTCATTTCTTCATTCGTATACGTCCTCCTTACCAACTGCCAAAATGGCCTTTGCTTCTCAAAGTTAGTAATAGGATTTTTCGGATGTGTGTACGTGCGCTTGCGCGCGCGCGCGCGCGCGCGCGCATGTGTATGTGAGTGTGTGTGTGCGCGTGTGTGCGCGTGCGTGCATGTGTGTGTGCGTGCATGCGTGCGTGTGTGTGTGTGTGTGTGTGTGTGTGTGTGGCGTGCGTGCGTGCGTGCGTGTGTGCGTGCGTGGTGTGTGTGTGTGTGTGTGTGTGTGTGTGTGTGTGTGTGTGCGCGCGCGCGCGCGCATGCGCAAGATATTATTTGTGTGTTTACACATGGAACCTCGGTATGTAGTCTCATTCGAAAGACATTTCGAGATATAGAGTCAAAATCTGTATTAACTCACTACGTCAAACTGATGCGCTATTTAAAGGAAAAGCAAGTGGTCATTTTCCATGCTGGCTCCAATGAAGAACTGATCTCCTTTCGGATATGACTGTTTCAGCAGAGACAAAGAAACGTCCCTCGGATCCCCCAGTCCCTGTCGTTGAAGAGGCCAAGAGGTAGTGGTCTATGAAGGCATGTTTTTGAGAAATCAAACAGAAATGTATATAAACTATGAACTGCGTGCCGGAGTGCCGCCATCCAAAGTAACGATCCAGCAGACCTCATGTGCTCTTGGATTCAGCAAGCTGACATCCGTCCACATCTGCTAGTATCCCTCGGAGTAGGATTGATTTAATCCATCAAGAGATGGTAGTTCTTACAGTGTTCTTTCCGTAATTTTTACTAACAGACGTCTGAAATCGTGGTATTTCTTACCAAGCCACAAAAATTGTCACTTACTGTTATCGTGTGCCATCGTGTACCGGTGGAAATGGAGGACACGTATAAACATCGCATGCATCCTATGTGAGAAACTGGAGGAATAAATGAGATAAATGAAAATGAGTGACTGATATTTGAATGGTACGGGAAACGACTGAATGAGCGCCAGTAGGCTGCTCTTCGGCCGGCTCTACCTGGGTAGGCAGCCCGTTGAGTGAGTGAGGTAGTGTGTTTATTGTAAAGCGCTTAGAGCTTGGTCTGTGACCGAGGATAGGCGCTATATAAATACCCAATATAATAATAATAATAATAATAATAAATCGCCTGTGAGAAGAGTTACGACCACAGGTCCTTTACCTGTGGGAACCGGTTGGGTATAGTATCCTGTCTCCTCTTCTTTCGACATCAGAAAGGAATGCAAAAGAAAAGTGTAGGGGAGGGGGTATCCCTGGTTCCTCGTTCTTTGCAAAAAGAATTAACTGTCCCTGTTGGTACCAGAATCTTTAAGGGATTCATTAAAACCACTGAAATTCACTTTTCACCCTGATGGAACCGAGAGCGAGAAGGAAGGGCCTTTTGTCATTGAGCATGTCAACGATAATGCTTGACAGGGTAAAAAAAAAAGCTCTGTCCTGATAATATTCACAACAAACGAAAGGTTCACTGAGGGAACACATCCTAGAATTACCAGCTTCTTTGAGAGTGGCGCCGTGTGCGACTTCTGTATCGAGTGTCGGGCACGTCTCGGAGTGGTGAGCAGACGAGCGCGCACTCCAGATGCGGGGACAATTGTGGATAGCCGGCTTGTTATTGAAACAAGTGGTGGACCAACGGCGGTGGTTTTACCATTGACAGGGTGGGTAAACCTGTGGCAAGACAATCTGTAAAATGCTCCATTTTTTGTGTCTTGCTATGGAACTATCAGGCACGGCAAGGTCGTCTGAAAAGGTTTACATGTGAGGAAAGAAACCTCAGACAGACAGCGTCAGTCAGACAATGAAAAGAAATCTTCATCACCCACGATCGGCAGATCTATGAAAGGACTGGTCGGACAATAATAGCTCCAGTTTGACAGGGGAAAAAGTAGTCCATGTGCCCACAGAGAAATTTCTTCAATCAAGATCCAGTGGGGGGGCAACTCCAACAGAAAACCTAGAGGGCTGAAGACAGATATTAAACAATATTGCCCTTATGAACAAACCAAGGTATTATGAAAGCCAGCACAAATGTCCATACAGCTATCTACATTTGACAAATATGGCGCCCATCTATCGAAAACCCTTCAGTATGAGCAAATTCAGGCGCTGATTCTCAACAGGATCCAGTGTAGGAGAAAAGAGGCTTTTTTTTAAAAATTGTCTTGAGGTGTATATCATGAAAAGTTCCAGCAGCATCAACCTTTCATAGTCACGTACAGGAATGCTGAAAGTGTCTGGAAGAGAACAGAACTTGGACATAATCTGCATTGAAAGAAATTCAGTGACTGTTCCATTTAAGGAAAACACTTACAAGGCTTTGAATATTTCAAGACTATCAAGCTTTGTGATACGTTAAAAAAAAAGAAGCGCAAGAGGAATCCTGACACTTGTTCGAACAACGTCAATGATGGCTTTGTTGACACCCCCATGGACGGCCCTAGGTATCAGTTGATTTCAATCCAGTCAAAATCACGAAACCCCTCTCACATGACACCATTAAAACACTGGTTTCCAGCATCCTAGTGGTAGGTGATTTCAACAACCACTCACAGAACTTTGGGTAGGAGCCATGAGCTGTCGACATGAAGAGGTGGAGAACTTACGGAAGGGTGGGGTGGGGATCCTCCTACAAAGTCACATTGACTGCATAACCATTTACATCAGTTTATGATACCCCTCTGCTACCCATGACCCTGTTCTGTTCACAGATAGCAGACATCAAAATCAGAACCATAATAAGCTTTACTTACCAGTAAAACGTAAACATAATATTTTTTTAAGGTGAACAAAGGCAGAATCAGAATCAGAATTAATGTCATGAAATATACTCTAGGCTGGCAATGCTTATTATCGCCGTTGTATACAAATATTGAAAACGAACATAATGAATGGTCTTCTAAAACAGCCTGAAATGGGTTATCAACAGTCATGTCATACTGTTTTAGAGTTTCTCCAAGAAAAGCCACCATTGTATTTCTGTGACTATAACGATCGTGTCTAAAAGGTCAGAATCATCTTTTTTTGTATTCTAAGCATTATATTGACTTCCCTTGGCGTTTTAGTATCTGACATTCTCTGTTTCAAGATCATGACAAGAGATTCTAATGTTGTTCAGTGGTTGCTTTTATGTTTTGTTTAGTTCTGTTTTAGTTTCTGAGTGAGGAGACTGCAGACGGAAATAGAAACAAATTTTCAAACGTATCTGAAATAACTCCGCCAGTTAACATGGACAAACAAATTACAAGACAAACCACGACGCGTTTCGACCTCTTAGGTCTTCTTTGGGCAAGAATTCAAGAATTCGTTTTTCCATGTTAATTTGTGGAGGTATTTCAAATACTCTTTTAAAATTTGTTTTGTTTTAATCAAGACACTAATGTTATGAATGAAGTTATGTTCAGATTCAGGAGATCGAAAATGAAGAACGAGCAAGCATTAATCCGCTCACATTCGGCGCAAGAGGTCGAAACGCGTCGTGATTTTCTTGTAATTCGTTTTTCCATGTTAATTCGTGGAGTTATTTCAAATACTTAAAAAAAATTGTTTTGTTTTAATCATGACACTAATGTTATGAATGAAGTTATGTTCAGATTTTTTCAGAAGAAAAATGACCAAACCTGAGCAGAGAGTGCGGTGAGTGCCCATGATCGTTGTCTTGTACTTCTGGCACCAGGTGTGGAGTCATATGCACAAGCTACTTTTCCATGGTTGAATGATAAAAAACCGTGTCGGCTATCGTCAACTTACTAGTCTGATTAACTGCACTATGACTATTATGAAAGGGAATGTAAACGTGTGTGTGTGTGTGTGTGTGTGTGTGTGTGTGTGTGTGTGTGTGTGTGTGTGTGTGACGTACTTGTGTGTGTGTGTGTGTGTGTGTGTGTGTGTGTGTGTGTGTGTGTGTGTGACGTGTGTGTGTGTGTGTGTGTGTGTGTGTGACGTACTTCCGGATGAGTCTGTAAGCTGTCTTTTCAACTGCTCTTGAAAAAAATTGTGAATTTTGTGGAGTTAGTGAGCTAACTTGTATATTTTACAGTTTACGTGTGTTCTTAACTTGTCGTGGACATTTGTGTCAAGTGCGTTCGTCGCCAATTGAAACAGTGAAGTGTTTTTGTATTTTTTAGAGTCGAGTCGTTTTTTTGCTAGTCAAGTAACTGACCTTCACCATGTCTCAAGCTGTCCCAAGTGGTTTATCCGCTGAGATCTTGAAGAACATCAGGTTTGATGACCTTGATATTGAAGGGGCTGTTCTGGGCGCATGGAACGACAGAAATAAGCCGTGTCCGTCTGCCAAAGGCAAAGGGAAAGGGAAAAGAACAAGTGGGGTTAACAATGACGTCAATGGTGATGCTGGAGATATTGCGTCACGAGTTGTAGAACTCCTCGTTCCAGTTCTTGGGGCTACAATAAAGAAAGCTGTGGATGTCTGTATTAAGGAGGTGGTTACAGAACTGTCAGAAAAGGTGTCTGAAAAACTCAGATCTATTTCTGAGAAAGCTCAACAGGGACATCTTTTGCTGCGATACGAGCAGGATAGGCTGGATCAGTATCAGCGAAGGGAAACCATGAGAATCAATGGACTCAAAGAAGAGGAGAACGAAGATCTGGTGGAGAAAGTGATGGAGTTGGGGAAGAAAGTTGGGGTAGATCTAGAAATCAAGGACATCTCTGTTGCGCATAGAACTGGCCTAAAAAACAAGAAAGCCCCAAGACCAGTGCTAGTGAAGTTCACTTCACGAAGAAGCAAGGCGAACCTCATGATGAGGAAGAGAGATCTGCGCAAGCATGACATGAAAGGAGTTTACCTGAACGATGAACTGACACCCCTACACTTCAAATTATTCAAAATTTGTAAGGCAGCACCTGGTGTGGACAGGGTATCCACTACCCATGATGGCAAAATTGTTTGTCAGCTGAAGGCCGCCCCTGGGAGGAACAGCAGTGGCAGTGCGGGATCTTCCGGCAGCAACGCGGTGTACGTAGAGTCACCTGACGACCTTTTCCGGATCGGTGTGACGAAGGTGGACTACACGGCGCTTGGGCTTCAGCACTTCATCTACACCAGCTAGGGGTTTGCCGGAGGTCGTGGTGATTCATCTGACTCATGTGTAGTCTCAACGTTATGTGCTTGTAGCTGTACTCATTCTTCATCTTGTCTATGTGTTGGTAATTGTTTCTATTCTTCCAATCAATCTTCTGATGAGCGATCATCTAGTGTGGTAACTTCTTCTGTGAATCCCTTTTGCTTGCAAACTTGCGTTTCTAATTGTGATGTCAACGATGATTATGTTCTTGATATGGATGTGGATCACACTGTTCGCCATGATCGTGAGCTGGCTTTTGTATCTTTAAATGTGTGTGGATTGCGTTCCCGTCTCCAGTGTTTGGAATTTGTGAACTATATTCAACTATTCGACATTGCCGTTTTCCTTGAGACTAAAACTGATGACCAAGATGCTTTATATTTATCTCTGATTGCTTCAGTGACTGGGGATATGACATTAAACTGTTTAACAGAAAATGCCTGTCTCATCGACGTTCTGGTGGTATTGGAATAGCCATCAAAAGCAAGCTATCTACGTATGTGGAGATTTTACCTTATTCTGGTGGATGTGTGGCTTGGTGTCTATTAAAAAGATCATTGTCAGGTTATGATAAAGACTGTCTGATTGGTGGCGTATACATTCCTCCCGAAGGTTCAGTTTATAGCAGTATTGAACTGTTTGATGTGATTGAGACGGAATTGTTATCATTACAAGATAAATATAAGGATTGTTATGTTTTGTTGTTGGGCGATTTTAATGCTTATACCAAAAGTATGAATGATTTTATTGATATGAATCAGTTCACTCAGTCTGTGTTCTCTGATGTTCTCTGTGATATGAGCGAAGATAATTTCCAACCTTGTCAAAGATCATCTCAAGATAAGCAGAGGCCTAATAATTATGGTTATCGTCTCTTAGATTTATGTAAATCACTGTCAATATACATTTTTAACGGAAGAATTGGTTCAGATGCTGGTATTGGAACATGCACATGTAAAGGAAGCACAGTTATTGATTATATCATTGGTTCTAGATATTTGATGGAAAATGCAAGTAAGTTTAAAGTTGATGTTTTTGATGCGTTGTTCTCTGATGTGCATTGCCCATTATGCCTGTCTCTTCCAGTTAAGACCTGTTTTGTTTTCAATGAACCTAATGGTACTAAACACTCTCTGCATCAAAGGTATGATGGTGCAGAGATTAGAAGATGGGATAACAACAAATGTAATGAATATAAAGAACATTTAGCAAATTACAATGTTGATGAAATTGTAACTTTATTTGAACAAGGCACAATATCAATCAGTGAAATGAATAAGCAGTTTTCGTCAATTCTTGTTGATTCAGCGAAGGATACATTTGGTACTTACTCTAATACTTACAATAATAGATATTCAATGAGGCAGAATCAAAGCTGGTTTGATAAGGAGTGTAAGGTTTCTCGAAGCCAGTACTTTAAAGCAAAGCGTAAAGTTAAATGTTCAAATACTGTGCCTAATCTAAATAATCTTGCTGCTAAAAGCAAAGAATATAAAAATGTTTTGAGACGATCTGAAAGAAGAGCAACGAGAAAATGGCATAGAGAATTGCGAGCTTTAAAAACTAGAAATCCAAGGGATTATTGGAGGAAAATTAAAGCCAAAAAAGCTTCATCGTGTCCTATACCTCTTGAAGAGCTTAAAAATCATTTCCAGTCCCTTAATCAAAATACTGGATGTAATGATATCATTTTTAGTAATGAAGTATCTGAAAGAAATATCAATCTAGACATTCTAAATGATTCAATTACTGAGGATGAAATTGAAAGAGTCATTAAATGTTTAAAGAATAATAAAGCAGCAGGAGTTGATTTAGTAAGGAATGAATATATAAAGAATAGTGTTCCTTATATGACAAAGTTTTATTGTTTATTGTTTAATCGTGTTTTGGATTCTGGTATTATACCAGAAGATTGGGTGACAGGGTTAATTGTACCACTCTATAAAGGCAAAGGAGATCAACAAGACTGCAATAACTACAGAGGGATAACACTGTTGAGTTGTGTAGGCAAATTATTCACGTCAATTCTAAATAGCAGACTTACTTATTTTGTTGAAATAAATGGACTTATTTCAGAAAACCAAGCAGGTTTTAGACACATGCATTCAACGCTTGACCTTGCTTTTGTTCTTAAATCATTGATTGACATGTTTGCAATCAACAATGGAAAATTATACTGTGCTTTTATTGATTACAGAAAGGCATTTGATTCTATTTGGAGGCATGCTTTATGGCACAAACTGATGAGTCAAGGCATATCTGGGAAAATACTGCACGTTGTAATCAATATGTATGATCAAATAAAATCGTGCATTTTTCTAAATGGTCAAAAATCAGAGTTCTTTGGCAGTTTTAGGGGAGTTCGTCAAGGAGAAAACCTTTCACCCTTATTGTTTTCATTATTTTTGAATGATCTACAACAGTTCCTTATTGACAATAACTGTTCTACTTTAGAATATGATTTAACGCAAGAGTTGAAACTTGAACAGTTTATTAAATTGCTTGTATTGTTATATGCTGATGATACAATTTTATTGGCAAATTCTAAATCAGCTTTGCAAAAAGAACTTAATGCCTTACATATATATTGCACGCAATGGCAGTTAGAAGTAAATCCAAAGAAAACAAAAATAGTTGTCTTTCATGGTCGAAATAGTATGCGTGAAATTTTTTTCTTTGGGAATGAAAAAATAGAGGTTCTTAATTCAATGAAATACTTAGGCATCGAGTTCAGCAGAACAGGTTCTTTTTACAAAGCAAAAAAATGTGCTTATAATCAGGCTCTCAAGGCAATGTTTTCATTATTACAAACTGCAAGAAAACAGAAATTGCCAATTGATGTTTGCATACAATTATTTTATTCCATAGTTGTACCTGTGTTGTTGTATGGTTGTGAAATTTGGGGTTATGAAAATGTTGATATATTAGAAAAGTTACAGTTACGTTTTTTAAAGTATCTATTTAGATTAAATAAAACTACAATGACTTCAATGATTTATGGTGAAACCGGAATCTATCCTTTATCTGTACTGATTAAAGTGAGAATGATAAGGTTCTGGGCTAACTTAGTTGTTCCTGATTCTAAGAAGTATTCAAACAAAGTATATAATATCTTACATGAACTATATACAAAAGGAATTTTCGTTTCACCATGGCTTAGTTATGTTAAAAGCATTTTATTTGAAACTGGTTTTGATTGTGTTTGGGAATCTCATTCATTCACAAACAGAAGTAACTTATGTAAGTGTGTTAAAAAGGAGTTGCAAAATAATTATGCTCATGATTGGCGCAGTTCTCTTGAAAACAGCAACAAGTGTGTATTCTATAAAAGTGTAAAGACTGTCTTTGGAAAAGAACATTATATTTCTACCTTACCAGATATTTATGTTATATCTTTATTTAAATTTAGATGTAGTAACCATAAATTGCAAATTGAAATTGGAAGACACCATAATGTTCCAAGAGAATTGCGTATTTGTCGTAACTGTGAAATGGGTGAAATTGGAGATGAATTTCATTGCATCATGGAATGTCCAAAATATAATGAACTTCGTGAAAAATTCATCCCTAAAAAATATCTAAAACCAAAGTCTGTTTTCAACTTTTGTAATTTATTTCAAAAAGGAAGACGCATTTGTTTGAATATTAGTAAGTTTCTAAAAAATGGGAAGATTGTTTAATGAGATCATTACAGTTCACCAGAATTCAGCATTTCGCAACTATGTTCACACATTGTTCTGAGTGAGTTTCGTATTTCTCTTTGTTACATTTGTATCCTCCATGCCCCAACAGGGGTCAAAGGATTAAATTTGAATTGAATTGAATTGAATTGAATTGTGTGTGTGTGTGTGTGTGCACAGATGCATGCTTGCGCATGTGTATGCATGCTTGTGTTTGTGAGCATTGAACCACCCTTCATTGCATGTCTGCGGAGATGACTCTGTTGACTGTACTAAAATCGTAGGCCCACTGACGGTGAGGCGCATGCTTTCGACGCGAATGGGACGCCATAGTCATACTGCTATTGTATTGAAAAGCTGTGTATCCGAAAATCTGTAATATAAGCGTTTCTCCTTCACACGCAGTCCATCGAGCAGCACTCGCCAATAATATTCATCAAATGTTTGAATGCGACCAATCAACGAAAACTCCTTGTTTGGTAGATTTGTTGAAGGGTTCTAAGGTACATATTCCAAAATGCTCGTTCTCGTATTCTTTGGATGCTCGAAATGAACAGTCGCTGCTGTGACAACACAGACCGAGTGAAGAGCAATCTGCCTGCAGTAAGTCTGTTTTCACCGTGCTGACATTGGGGTTGAGCCCCAACTGATATAAGGTAAATAGAGACCAGAAACGTACAAAAGCAGAAAAGTGTTGAACTGATGATGGGAAGAGAGCAGATACACCACCTGCACTATCACACACATTTCCCTACTCTGTAGTCACCATCTCTCGCCAGTCCATCCCACCTTTACCCGAGCTCGACCCCCACCATGACGTGACGATGGCGAGTGATGGCAGCGAGTGATGACAGAAACCATTGGCAGCGACCAGAGGGCATTGCCATGTCCTTGCTCCCCTTGTTTTGACGTCTGTGCAGGTATTGTTTCTTTGGATACAGTTGAGGAAGATATTAACCCTGAGACAGATTTATTCTGAGTGAATCTAAAGGTGGCATGAGCCAAAGATTTTTGTGTGAGCTGCTTTCAGCTGCGGAAAGAACTGAGGGTGTTGGTAATGGAAACCTTGACAGTCAGGTATTTTCCGTGTACCTAGTTCGTTAAAGTTTTTTTGTGTTAAGCACAGTAATTTGTGTTGATCTTGCGTTATTTGTTTTTGATTGTGTTAAAGCATTTGGATATTTCATTTGAGTTTTTGCTTTGTTTACATCGTGTGCTTGGTTGCATGGTTTGTTTTGATTTTATGTCCTAGATTCGCACTGGTTGCTTGCCTCTGAGTGTACTCTTTTCACAATGTCTGAGGAGGATATACAAGGATTAAGAAGCGAGCTTGAAGCTGTCAAGGCAGACGAACAAAAGCAAGTCATAGAATACCCAAAGATAGGTGTATTCCTAGATTTAGCTGGGATGTACACATACTAATCTTTAGAAGGCAGTAAAGAATGTATGGGCAGCCAGGTAGGCCCACTACGTCGGAAGAGGAAAGACTAGACACAGTCCGGTCCGATTCACCTCCCTCCATTCCTGATGAGATTTCAAGTCATATTCATAAGTCGTTACAACCAATAATAAGGTTCTCTAAATTTTTTTGCAAGCTACGTTTTGGGGATAAAGAGACCCCTAAACCAGTCAACTGTGAGTTTAAGTCGGTAACTCAGCGTCCCAGTGAGGGTGTGAGAGAATTGTCTCCCCATATGAACAGAGCCTTTGGATACCTGGTCTGGAGGCAGACCAGAGAGAAGAGGTTGCTCCTTATGAAAGGATGCCAGGTCTCACAGCTGAACAACAGTTAATCGCAGAAGCAGCACAGGGAGAGAGTGCACCAAGAGCCAGAAATGCATTTCCTAAATGTCCATGTCCAGGCCATTAGTTGGACCGAACGGGATGAGTCTGGGATTGGTGCACGCGGTATACGTCATCCCTTCAGTACATAAAGCTGTTGACATGTTGGCTGAAAATATAGTTCTTCACCACAATCGGCTGAAAACTTAGTTCTCACATCACTCCTCACATCCGTTAGAGAACAAACCAGGAGAGCTCAACGGCAACTAGGCATCAAGCCAGGAAAAAGAAACACAGGTCCAAGGCAACACTAGGAGATATCTTTGGACAGACACTGGAGAAGCACGGTTCAGCTGAAGCAAAGACCTTGATTTCAGTGTAGCAGGCCAGGTCTCTAGGCAAGATTTTGTCAGGAAAAAATAGATTCGTATGAAGCGAAGAGTTGCGTTACATGAGCATTTACTCAAGACTCACTAGATAGGGTACTGTACTATGGCGAATATTAACATTAGGGGTTAGAAGGTCTGGGTGCTAGTCGACTGAGGTTCACAGGTGACTCTGATGTCAGGAAAAAAGAAAGAACTTTTATGAGGTTATGTGACACAAAGGTCGCTTTGCACTTTACAACAAGGTTTTTGACACAGAGGTCTCTTTGCACTGTACAACAGGGTTTTTGACACAGAGGTCGCTTTGCACTTTACAACAGGATGTTTGAAGACTGTGTCAGCAGATGGCCTAGTGATTCCTGACCTGAGCAGTTATGTCCCTTGACGTCTTAATGGAAAGCCCTGCCCGTGCCTGCACCCTATGTGAATACAGCGCAGGCTTCCAAGGATGGTGCAGGATTGCTCCCAAGCTGGTTTGTTCGGCAGTTAAGGTTAGTACTTCTCTGGGTCCCACCCGCACCTTCGGGTGTATGTTTTGTTTCTTTTTGAAGCTGTCATGTTGTTTGAGGTAAATGCTGCTACGGTGAAGGAATTATAGTAAAGAAGTAATCTAGTGCCACGCCGAACGTCATCCTGGGGATGAATGTCTTGAGTAAAGTGGGTCCTGAGATAAACTCCTTGTCATTATTGCCTAAGCAGCGTTTTGCCAAAGTGGCTGATGAAACTCCTGTTTGTCTCGCCAAAAGCACCTGCTCGTATACGCATTACTGCAATTGCAAATGAGGAGAAACACAAGCAGTTGGAGCGAGTACTTGTTGAATCGCTTCCAGAGGATACAGTCCAGGAATTGTTGATCCCTAGTACTTCGACCCACTGTGCAGGGGAACTGTTTCTATGTGTTGTCCACCTGGTCACTGTGCAGGGGAACTGTTTCTATGTGAATGTTGCCCACCTGACTACTGTGCAGGGGAGCTGTTTCTATGTGAATGTTGCCCACCTGACCACTGTGCAGGGGAGCTGTTTGTATGTGAATGTTGTCCACCAGGTCACTGTGCAGGGGAACTGTTTCTATGTGAATGTTGTCCACCCGGTCACTGTGCAGGGGAACTGTTTCTATGTGAATGTTGTCCACCTGGTCACTGTGCATTGGAACTGTTTCTATGTGAGTGTTGTTTTACAACTGCCAGCTCAGGAAAGACTGATGTATGTCTCTGAGGATACCTCGGCGGTAACCCCCCCCCCCCCCCCCCCCCCTCCCCCGTCCGAGCCATTCGGTGACATCCGAAAAGGTATACTGGGAGCCCTGAAGCTTTCAAGCACATTGTGTGGTTCCAGCAAAAGCTGGAAAACAAGTTTTGGTGTCTGATGATCAGACCTTTTTTTTCTTCGCGTAGGTCGTCTGAAGTTGTGTGTGCGTGTGTGTGTGTGTGTGTGTGTGTGTGTGTGTGTGTGTGTGTGAGAGAGAGAGAGAGAGAGAGAGAGAGAGAGAGAGAGAGAGAGAGAGAGAGAGAGAGCGCATGTGTGTGTATTGTATCGTATGTTTCATGACGTATTCAGTTTTCTTTCTTTTTCGCCATTATTGTTTTGTATGCCAGTCGTAGCATACATACTGCCTACAAACTACAAAGGAGCTGACAGGTCCTCACGGAGTTTAAGGTACTCTGGATGGTTTTGTCAAGTGTGTCCCTATACTTGAATAGGACTTTGTTTTGCACCAGTGGGAAACCTTTCTCTGTGGTCGTCGCGGCATCAGTCGGATTAAATGCTTCGTCGTGTTTGATCATTCGGTAAAACTATCCAGTCAGTTTCATAAGGAGAATGACATGGTGTTTCAGTAGATGCCTTTTCAATAAGCACCAATATCGGCTTCTCTCTGGCCAGGAAACTAGGATTGGTTTAGGATGTTTCATGGATGATGGTTAACTTGGGGGAATCAAAGATTTGCTATGGAATATACGGACACACTGTTTTCCTACATAGTTATTTGGTGTAACAGCACTTGGATTGTCTGTCATTGTTTGCCTGGCTAGTGTAAAGATAGTTAAAAGTGATCGTCCTGTTTCTGGTGATGTCTTGGGTTGCCGCGAATGTCACAAGTAGTCTGTCTGAGTGTGCGTTTGTGTGCATGGATAAAGCAGACTGTAAGAAGATTGTGTCCAAAATACCAAAACAGATAATGTTTCAGGGGACGTCTCCTTGTTGTGTGCTCTGTGTTGTCATTTCCACTTGGCAATTTGGTGTGGTAAGCAGCATTCCTTTGGAGTTATGGGCGTCTATCTATTTCATCATGGGAGCAAGAGTTACCCAACTTGTTCATTAATTAATGTTTCAGGCACTCGGGCAAAACTATGGACATCACAACAAGAATGGCAGCGCAACAAGAAATCATGTGTTCGCAGCTTTTTCCAGATGACCAATGAACAAGTACAACTACTACCAATTCCACAAGCATTCACACACCCAGATCACGAAATAAATGGGACACAAGATTTCGGCCTGGCGGTCATCCCGGGGACCAAATCTATGAGTGCCCGTAGGAAGCCAGCAGGAAATCTTTCTGCCAATGCACTTTTCAGATGGTTCACAACGAACAACCGATGAACATAATCAATCAATCAATCAATCATTCAATCAATTACTCTGTTCTCTCTCACCAGAGAGAAACGTTTGAATCCCTACCCAAACGCACAGTCGAATTATAACACTAGTGGCTTAATGGCTTAGCTCACTTTATATGCTGATTAGGCTTCTGTTTGTTCCCCCACACCCACCCCACTTTCTGCCCCCCGGAAAACAAGCTCTCTCTGTGAAGACCATGTCTGCAACGGACAGAAATTTGTATAGCGAATTACCTTCTCCCTTCAAGGCGCTGTAGCAATCTTCTCCTTCTTTTGAGGACTGTACATCTCCTTTAATAGCTTGGAATTGTAGCTTTTTTTCTAAGCAGAAGTGTTCATGTCTTTGTCTACTAAATAACAAAGATGCGTGAAATGTATTTTTTATTGTTGCTGTTGTTGTTGTTTTCTTCTCGTGGTATGCATTAATGGGGATCGTAAACGTTAAGCAGGGGAGTGTGTGAGTGGATGAATGTGTCAATATCTTATAATCGTTAAGTCAACTGCACCTTGCATCTTTTTGATGCGAATGCTACGCCATAGCGATACCACTACTACTGTGTACCCGGAGTGCTTGTGACACAAACGCTTCTCCCTCCCTCCCCCCCCCCACTCCCCACTCGCACTGCTCCTCTCTCTCTCTCTCTCTCTCTCTCTCTCCCCTCTCACACGCACACACACACACACACACACACACACACACACACACACCACACACACACAAACACGAGCAGTCTATCGGGTAGCACTCGCCAATAATATTGATCAGCTAATTCTACTCGACCAATGAGCCAAACCTTTTTCGATTGGTTGTTTTGGTGTGTAGTGTTATAGGGTATATATTTCAAACGTTACTGTCTTTAATTCTCTGGACCCTCAAAAGGAACAGTCACTGCTGTGACGAGACGGACAGATTGAATGAAGAGTAGTCTGCCTATCACTGATAAGGATCTGGCAAGTCCGCCCACAGTAGGCTTAGGCCTCAACTGGTAAAAAAAAACAAAAGAGATCAGCGGCGAACCTAAGCTGCAACACTGCGCGCATTCCACTCGTAAAAAAAGAAAAGGGAGAGGCGGCGACCCTAAGCTGCGATGCTGCGCGCATTCCGCTCGTAAAAAAAAAAGAAAAGAGAGTGGCGACCCTAACCTGCAACTCTGCGCGCATTCCACTGGTAAAAAGAAAGAAAAGAGAGTGGCGACCCTAAGCTGCAACACTGCGCGCATTCCACTCGTAAAAAAGAAAAGAGAGTAGCGACCCTAAGCTGCAACTTTGCGCGCATTGCACACGTAAAAAAAAAAAAAAAAAAAAAGAAGAAGAGAGAGTGGCGACCCTAAGCTGCAACACTGCGCGCATTCCACTCGT
>CM065735.1:9449678-9454678 GCA_033310375.1 Conus canariensis
TTAAAAACCGTTATTATATAAATTTAGACCGTTCTTGATGAAATTCGGTATACAGATGCAGTTTTACACGCTGAACAATGATATACAACTTACACGAACGGAAACTTAAAATTGAGCGTTAAAAACCGTTAAGATCCGTTATTTTCTAAATTTAGACCTTTCTTGATGAAATTTGGTATACAGGTGCAGTTTTACACGCTGATCAATGATAGACAACTAATATGAACAGAAACTTAAAATTGACCGTTAAAAACCGTTAATTTCTAAATTTAGAGATGGTATCACTGTTAAAAAGCGTTATTTTCTAAATTTAGACCTTTCTTTGATGAAATTTGGTATACAGGTGTAGTTTTCAATGCTGAACAATGATATACAACTTACACGCACCGAAACTTAAAATTGACCGTTAAAAAATCGTAGCTGACTTCCCTGGAGAGGAAACTCTGTACAGATCTGTTGACACGGCCAAGAATGATGATGAAGCAGTCCTTTATCCACAAGAACTCCTGAACTCCATTGAGATTTCAGGACTTCCACCACATGAACTGTTGCTGAAATCTGGAGTCCCTATTATCATTTTCCGCTCACTGGACCCGCCAAAGGTGATCAATGGCACCCGATGTGTCTTCACCAGACTGCACAGGAACGTTGTAGAAGCGAAAATATCATGTGGCCCCCACAAAGGTTAACCGGTGCTGCTCCCCAGAATTCCTCTGGAACCCATGGACTCACCCCTGCCATTCCAGTTCTGATGGCTTCAGTTTCCCATGAAACCAGCTTTCGCTCTGACAATCATCAAGAGCCAGGGTCCGACATTTTCATCCCTTGGGGCAGACCTGACCGTTCCGTGTTTTACACATGGAATGTTCTACGTTGCAGCATCACGAACTGGAAACGCAGAAACACTGACTATAGCTGCGCCAAACAGGGAGACCAGAAATGTTGTCTACCCAGAGGCCCTCCAATAGACATGATACATCGTGAAAATGCAATCTTTTCACAGAGTTGTCATGTTTGAGTTGGATTTAACGTCCATGCCCAAATCAAGGATATGCAGGTGGCTGGTCCGTCACATTAGCCTGACACCTGTGGGGCCAGGGTGGACATCGGGTGAACTACGGTCATTTTAGCTGGAAACATTCCACGTTAAACTTTCCAAGACCAAGCCGGGATTCGAAACCACGACCTTTGGATCATGAGTCCAGCGCCTTATCCACTAGGTTATGGTGGACCCTACAGAGTTGTCATTTTGGAGCACTTCAATCAAGAATTGAGAATGCATCAGTAAGTTCACAAAGTACAGGCATCCCTCTATGGACTGTGTATCGTATTACGAAAAAATTCGTGAGGGAAAACAGATTGAGAGGCAAGAAGGGAGTGGGCGTCCGAAGAAATTGGGTGAAGTAGATAGGAGGAGGCTGGGGCAATTGGTTCAGCATGGGAAAAACGAAACAAACCCAAGCTGAATTTTATTGTATTGTCTTTTAAGTGGTGAGAGAGAGGGGTGGCCAGAAAATTATTGTACAGATATACCCGAGCGAAGCCGGGTACACCGGATACTAGTATATATATATATATATATGTGTGTGTGTGTGTTGTGTGTGTGTGTGTGTGTGTGTGTGTGTGTGTGTGTGTGTGTGCACGTGCGTGCGTGTGTGTGTGTGTGTGTGTGTGTGTGTGTGTGTGTGTGTGTGAGTGAGTGAGTGAGTGAGTATGTGTGTGTGTGTGTGTGTGTTGTGTGTGTGTGTTGGTGTGTGTGTGTGTGTGGATGTGGGTGTGTGTGTGTTTCGATATAGTTACAAACATCTACACAACATATGCACAGGAAAGAGGGAAGATAGAACAGAAGTTCTTGTAGAGGAAATAGTATGTGAAATTAAAAGAAAACCAAATGAAGAAAATGGAGTGGACAAGTATCTGAATAGACAAGATACTGACAAGAGATTGATGTGAGAAATAGAGAGAGTGTAGTGAGAAGTGAAAGGAAGATAGCGGTAAGTTATGTGTGAGGTAAATAGTGGGAGATATGGTAGTATGTGGGTTGTTGGAGGATATTATGGGCTGAAATTGCAGTGGTGGACAGGTACATGTTACTTTATGGTGTTGATGCTATGAGGGTGGAGGGAAGAAGGGGATGGATTTACATACTAACTGGGGGAGGGGAGGGGCAACATATTCAAGAGATTTCTACCATGGATATCCTCCGAATTAAAGCACCTCATCAATAAGAGAAATAGAGCCTACAAAATATGGAAGAAACAGGGTACCGAAGAACTGAGGGTGAAGGCACGAGAACTCAGAAGAGAAGCTCAGCGGAAAATACGTAGAGCATACTGGGAATACCTCAGCAGCACCCTGATTGGAGAAGACTCCGAGCAAGCTGGCAAGTACAAACGCTTCTGGGCATACATCAAGCACCAGATGTCGACCAATGCAGGACTTGCTTCTCTCAAGATGAATGGAACCCTGTTATCTGACCCAAAAGAAAAAGCAGAGGCCCTCAATCAACAATTCCAATCAGTGTTCAGTGATGGCAGAAATTACTCCCACGACGAGTTTTTGGAGAAGTGTAGTATGGCAGACAAGGCTTACTCACAGCTGAACACTATCACGGTCACTGAGGAAGGAGTCAAACGATTGTTGAAAGAACTAGACCCTCATAAAGCCAGTGGGCCCGATGGAGTCAGCTCAAGAGTCTTAAGAGAACTCGCGGAGGAAATAGCCCCCATACTCACTGCCATTTTTCAGTCATCCCTCACTACTGGTCAAGTTCCATCTGACTGGAGGGATGCGCTTGTCGTACCAATCTACAAGAAGGGGGAGCATTACGACCCAGCAAATTACAGGCCTGTCTCGACCTGCATCTCTTGCAAACTGCTGGAGCACACCATCGTGAGCTCTGTGATGGAGCATCTAGAGCGGAACGACATCCTCTATGCCCAGCAGCACGGGTTCAGGAGTCAGCGATCCTGTGAGACCCAGCTCCTGGAGTTCATTGATGAGTTGGTAGACAGCATGGAAGAGGGATGACAGACTGACATCCTTGTCATGGATTTCGCTAAAACATTTGACAAGGTAAATCACAGTCTCCTCTTACACAAGCTTCACCACTACGGCATCGGGAGTGAGGTCAACCGCTGGATCAAGGGATTTCTGTCAAACCGACGTCAAGCAGTTGTAGTGAAGGGAGCCCAATCAGAATATGTCAGGGTGAGGTCAGGTGTACCACAAGGATCAGCTTTGGGACCTTGCTTGTTCCTTGTATACATCAATGATCTCCCTGAGAGCTGACTTCACTTTGTAGGTTGCTCACTGACGACACTGCAGCTTATAGAGTAATCACATCCTAGAGAGACCAAGACCAGCTACAAGAGGACCTCCATCGCCTTGGAGAATGGGAGAAGAGCTGGGACATGGTCTTTCACCTAGGGAAGTGTACTGTTCTTCCTGTGACCAGAAGTCGGCGACCCCTTCACTACAGTAGAAGCTGCATGGACAAACACTGGACACTGTGTCATCAGTCAAGTATCTCGGCGTCACCATTGAGAAGAACATTAGCTGGGATTCTCACATTGATGCCATCACTTTGAGAGCAAGCAGGATGTTGGGATTCCTTCATAGGAACTTGAAAGCTGCCCCCACAGAGCTGAGAGAGAGGGCTTAACTGACATTTGTCAGGCCCCTTTTGGAATATGCCAGCTCTGTGTGGGACCCCCATACACAGAGGAATGTGGACAGAATAGAAGCAATACAGAGATGGGCGGCTCGCTTCGTACTGAACCGCTACCACAACATCTCAAGTGAAAATAACATACTTTCTCGACTGGATGGCCCTCCCTTCAGTGACGCCGGCAGATGGCACAGCTGACAATGCTGTATATGATTCAAAATAACATGGTTGCAGTCAGCCACAGCAAACTACATCCAGCTCCGGTCCACCAAAGAAGAGGACATGACAAACAGTACTCTGCCATACAGTACCGCACACAGTATCGGCAGAACTCATTCTTTGCTAGAACAGTTAGAGACTGGAATGAGTTGTCAGCAGAGTCTGTGACCGCCCCCACTCTTGACACCTTCCAGTCAAGGGTGCAACAGCTGCTCTGATTCTCTCTCTCTCTCTCTCTCTTTTTTTTTTTTCTCACCGGGCGAGCCCCAACCTGAACAGTGCCAAAAAAATCAATTAGTTGATTGTGGACACTCAAAGGAAGAAGATTCACACCTATACACAATCTCCTCTCTCTCTCTCTCTCTCTCTCTCTCTCTCTCTCTCTCTCTCTCTCTCTCTCTTTAATAAATAAGTTATTGTAGCTAAGTATTATTACTATTTTAATTCTACAATAAATGCTGGCAATGGGATTAGTGAAAATAGGACATAATGATTATAAATATAATGGTAGAAATGATAATGATGGTAATAATAACAAACGCAGATTCCATATGTCCTCTTTGTAGAAAGGATGCAGAAAATGAAGTGCATGTTGTGTTGTGTTGCCCTGTCTTACACATACTAAGAGCTCAGTATATACCGATCAAGTTTTATAAATTAATTCCCAAGCCAGTTTAGACTGGCTCTTCTTTTGGCATGTACTCATGATCAAACGGTTAAAAATTTGTCATTTATTTATTCAAAGCATTGAAGTTGTGATCGTGTATTCTGTCATAAAGTATCATTTCGAGTATGTATTTGCTGAGTTTGCAATGCAGTTGCTCAGGTGCTAACATGATTGTAATTAGCTCGCAATCCCCTTCACGAGGGGCTATGGCCTAAAACGTGAATAAATTATCTTGAGTCTCTCTCTCTCTCTCTCTCTCTCTCTCTCTCTCTCTCTCTCTCTCTCTCTCTCTCTTTCTTAACAGTGTGTATTAATATATCAACAGTCAGGATTCGCAGTTCGAGGTGTGCTAATCAATTTTCTCAGAAGTGTAAACCTGTGAAACAAGAATGCTGGAAATGGCAGCAGTGGGTTTTTTATATATTTTTTTTTAAGATAACCATG
>CM065735.1:9459678-9470663 GCA_033310375.1 Conus canariensis
ATCAGTTCTCAAAACAAAATCCTCGGAAAGAGAGGGCAAAAGCAGCACAGGGAATGAATTGAGGGTGTTTTGAACACATTCCAGAGCTTTCTGGCACTCATCTGACCAGACGATACTTTGTGTTTTTTGTTCCTTTTGTTAAGTCACTCAAAGGGGCTGTCAAGGACGCAAAGTGCGGTACATATCTTCTGTAATAGGATAACAATCCAAGGAGTGATCTTATCTGTTTCTTTGTAGTGGGTCTCTTCAAGGCCAAGATCTTTTCTACTTTCTTTTCCTCTGGTGTCATTTTCCCAACAGAAATGACATGACCCAAAAACTCAAGAGTCTGGAATCCAGCACCAATTTTGGATGGTCTAGCCATCAGACCAAAATTCCGGAGTTTACAGAAAACAGCTCTCAAGTTATCCAGAAGATCATTCCATGACTTTGCAGCAAGCAAAATGTCATCAAAAATACTTACTGCTCCACACTCGTGAAGTTTTAGTGCGCGCATCATTCTGGCAAAAGACGCTGGGGCGTTTTGTAATCCAAATGGCATTTTCGTCCATTGAAACAATCCAAAAGGTGTCTGAAAAGCTGTTTTTTCCTTGTCTGTCTCCGCCATCAGGATTTGCCAATACCCTTTAGTTAAGTCTATTTTGACAAAACATTTTCCTTCTGACAGTTGACAAAGAAGTTCCTCAATGTCTGGGATAGGTTCTGCATCAAACACAGTGATTTTGTTTTACTTCCTGTAATCGATGCAAAACCGCACCGAGCCATCAGGTTTGTCCACCAATACAACTGGATCAGTTAATATTGGAGGCAGAACCATCACAAACTTCGTTTTGCCGACGACATCGACGGATTAGCTGAAGAGGAGCAAGAGCTAGTCAATCTGATCAACAGGCTGAATAACACCTCCACAGAATTTGGCATGGAGATAAGCGCAGAAAAGACCAAAGTGATGACCAACAACCAATCGGTTTTGCCAACAACGTAATGATCAACAACAAGAAGCTTGAACCCGTCAACAGCTTCAAATACTTGGGTGCAACAATCGCAGATGAAGGATCAAGACCAGAAATTTTCTCCAGAACTGCTCAGACCACAGCCGCATTGACAAAGTTGAAGCCAATATGGAACAACAAAAACATCTCCATCAGCTCAAAAATCAGACTGATGCGATCCTTTGTCATGGCAATCTTCCTCTATGCTTGCGAATCATGGACGCTAAAAGCTGACCTCGAAAAAAGGATCAAAGCAGTAGAAATGAGGTGCTATAGAAGACTCCTTGGCATTTCATACAGAGATCACATCACCAACGAGGAAGTAAAGAGACGCATCGAGAATGAAATCGGTACATATACAGATCTCCTCACTTCAGTTAAACGACGCAAGCTGAAGTGGTATGGACATGTCATGAGGTCATCAGGCCTTGCCAAAACAATCCTGCAGGGCACAGTACGAGGAGGAAGGCGGAGAGGTCGACAAAGAAAGAGATGGGAAAACAACATCACAGAGTGGACGGGCCTGGAGTTGAGGGACGTGTTGAGGAGGGCGGAGTGCCGAGATGAATGGAGAGGACTGGTTGTCAGAGCTACACAGGTGTCCCTACGGACGGGAGTCTAAGGGGATCAAGGACAACTGGTGAACTGTATGGTGATGAGGACGTTTCTATAACTTTCAACCCGAGCATAACTTGAATCTCTCTTTCGACAACCTGTTTTTGTGCAAATGGGAGGGGGTATGATTTGACTCGGACTGGGTTTTCCGTACTCAACTGAACAGTATGGGGTTCAGTTGATGTCACTGTCCCAGGTGTATCAGTCAGGACATCCTGAAAGTCCTTCAAAATACCTTCCAATTGTTCTTTCTGAATCAAAGATAAATCATCACACAAAAACATCATGATAAGTTTCTCCCTTGACAGAAAGGGTGGGCAGAGGTACAGTATCATCTATAGTGATAGATGTTAACAATCCCACATTCGTTGTTTGCACAGCCTTTGCTCTGTCTCTGTATGTGACATCAGGTACAAAATCAGAACCAATGATTTCTGTAATAGCCACATCTGTTCCAGACACTGGACAATCCATTCAATTGACTCGTTAATGGCAATATTTGTACATTCAACATACTTGTTTAGCATGTTTACATGGAATATCTTTTCAGCATTATGGGCCTCAGTGGTTTGGGAACCACAATCTGTTTGTTGTCTTGTCCAGGCACATGCCTGTAGAGGATGTCGAGTCCAGTATGTGCGTCGGCTTGTCCGTTGGTACGTCAGAGATAGTCTGCTTTGCAGTGTAAAGTATAGTCGTCAGTGTCTCGTCGCTTCTCTGCACAGTCTTCAGAATGTCTGGTGTAAATTTTAGTTCATCCAGTTTTGAAACCTTGAGCGGTTTTGTTGGTTTTCCCTGCTCTACAACTTTTGATCTTGTACTGATGAGACAAGGAACGAAAGATCCTCCAGCACCACCATGTACTGTCGCGACACCTGGTAGATTTCCCAAAATCAAATCGCAAACTGGATTCTCAATAACACAGGCGGTAAGCGACCAGGAGTAGTATGGTGTATCGACGGAAATGTTTGCAAGTGGAAAAGTTTCAATTTTTCCACCAAACGATCTGCATCTCTGAACACTGTCAAGATATTGGTCCGGTAGAACAAAAGATTTCCTTACACCAGCTGTGGTGCAACCTGTATCTCGCAAAACAGAACCTTGTAAACCATTAATGGCACAATCCTCCAAAAGAAGACCATCAATGGACTGATCTGGCGCCAAAACAAGACCTTCTTCACATGTAGTGGAAACGAATCCAGTCTCTGTTCCACTTCCTTTGAAAGGACAGTCCCGTTTCAAACGGAATTTGCCCTCACAAAAATGGCTACGCTTGGTTTGGTCGGCGGACAACTGGTTACTGTCAATCTGTGAACCTCGACCATGTCCACGAACTGGACCAAAGGGTCTGCGCGGTTGTTGTTCACCACGCCCTCGGAAAGGAATAGGTCTTTCCGGTGGTGAGTATAGGTACTGACGGAAATCGCCAGAACCGACATGGCCTTGACCGCAGAAAGGTCGTTGTCTGTTGCCAAAAGACGTGTAACCGTGAGGACCTTGGAATGAAGCGCGATTTCCTCTTCTATAGCTTCCTTGTCCAGAATGTATTTGAAATGCCGCGTGAGACTCGAAAAGGGACGAATCCCCCTTGCAGGCAACACCTTTATCCGGATGAGCAATACAGTACTGATCCGCCATCTGACACATTTCGTCAGCACTATCGAACTGTCTTTCTTTAAGAAAAGTGGCCAAAACTTTGCTGACGCTCTGAAAAAGTTGCTCTCGAAGAAGCAAGTCTCACAGTGATTCGAAAGCCTTATTCGTCTTCGTTAACTCTATCCATGTGTCTAAACAGTGACTCATTCTTATTTTTAAAAAAGACGGAAATGATTCTCCCTTGTCAGGACGAACTGATCGGAAACGCTCACGAAAACGGTCAGCTGAACACTGAAACTTCTTTAAGAGTTCTTCTTTTAATTGATCCCAAGTCAACCCTTCTTTTGCCGCGAGTATGTGGTATAGTGCCAAAGTGCTTCCCTTAAACAGCGATGCGATAAACAATGTCCATTTCTCCTTCGGCCTACTACAAGAAGTAGCGTGGTTCTCGAAACGAAAAAGAAAACTGTCAATGTCGTCGGTTTTTTCTTCGAACAGCGGCAACTTCAGAATGTATGTTAACTTTGGATGAAATGTACTCGCGGAACCGACCAGTGGAGGTGGTGGAGGTTCTCTCGATGCCTGTAATTTTTTTTAATTTCCGCATCAGTCTATAATTCAAGTTGTCTCAATTTAAACTGCCGTTCCTTATCCTCATCCTCTAACTCTAGTTTTCTTTGATTTTGTTCCATCTTTTTCTGTAGTTTTTTTTCTTCAAACTCTAATCTTTTTAGATTTTCTTGTCGTTCTTTATCTTTTTCTTCTAATTGTTTCTGTTTTTCCTGTCTCTCTCTGTCTGCCCTGTCCAAACATTGTTGGACATAGTTTGCTAATTTATCACCTTCAAAGCCTAAACGCTCGGCCTGTCGTACATATTCATCAAACTTTTCCATCATGAATAGTTACCACAAACAAACAAGAAACAATGACTAAATATGACTAAAATAAGGCGATATGTGATGTTATATACGTTTCCAAAAACAAACGTTGTTACAGTATGTACAAATAAAGAATTTAAATTTCGGTATAAACAGGAAAGTAATAAAGGCTTACAAAAGAAAAGCACTAATAAGAATTAACAATGTGATCTTTCCAAAAGAGATTTTCACCAATATTCTTTCTTAAAGGGAAAAAGACAGCTAAAAAATAAAATCCAATACTAATAGCTCTTTTTTCCCAATGAAAAGAAAACAGACAAAATATAAAGTTTTTTTCCTCGGAAATAAATTCTTTGTAATGTTTATGTTCTTAACTGTTCTGATGTAGTTGTTACTTTCTTACTTAGTTTCTTGGTAAAACAATATAGATGAGTTCACAAAACAAATGAATCGCCGTAAACAATAAGTGAATATAAAGTTACAAAACAAATGAATCAACAAACAATTAAAAAGAGGGGGAGAAATCGTACACTAACGGAAATCCTACCTAAAAGATGACAATGATGAAAAGAAGCTAGATAGGTGCCTATTGAAGAGAAGGTTTGGAGATTTTTTGTAAAGGGGTGTGAAAAGGAAATGAATGAATAGACAGGTCCAGTATAGATTGGGGAAATCAGAAAGAGCGAAAGAGGCCCTCAGACAGCACCCTAATGGCAACTGTCTCCCGTAAAGCTGGAGACGGGGAAGTATTCAAATAATAATACACACAGTATACTAACAACACAATGCAATAAACAATTAATCCAATAAACATACAGTCAGAAAAACACACACACAAAAAAACAAAAGAAAATCAAGAAAAAGATGTTTATTTGGACTGAGCGGTAATCAACTCCACCACCTACACTAGTTGAGTGACGGAGGTGAAGTCGATCCCACACTCAGAGGGGTAAGGGGGAAAACCCAAATAAAACGATAGGAAAGGGAAAGAAATAGATATTAATGAGAGAGGGAGGGACTATTGACTCCCCAACGCCATGCCCCCTGCTAAATCAGAGCAGGAAGAGGTTGGGACTATCAGTCCTGGGGAAGGGGACAAAACAAATTCTAATCTAGGGGAAGGACAGCGACCCCTCAACGCCCTGCCCCCTTGCTGCCAGGTACGAGCAAGAGGAGGTTGAGGCTATCGGTCCTTAGGGGGGAGGGGGGGGGGAGGGTCAAAAGGAAATCCTACCAAAAACAAAAACAAAAAAACCCTAACAGAGTAGAGCAACCAAGAGAAATCTCAAACACTCGAAAATACACATACAGAAACAAATGAAAAATAAAAACTGCAAACAGTAATCAAACAATCAGTAATACAAAACTTTTGTTTTTGCAAAATGAAATCTTAATTTTTTTCTTTAGAGGGGGGAATCTTAATTTTTTCTTTGGAGGGGGTAAAAAAAAAACCCTAGACCTTAGTCGGGGTCACCACTGTCACACTGAGCACAAATGCATGCACGCACTCATCTCAGCATTCACTCCGTGCACACGCAGTCTCTCCAAACAACCAGAAGGCGCACTACAATAATTCTTCTTCTCCCCCTCCTCTCTGGGGAATAATTTACTAAACGATAATCAACTTTTCAAATCTTTAAATCTTCTGTTCCTCCACTCCAGTGGAGGTACAAACATTCCACAGATCCACTAGCTGGGACCAAATTTAATCTCATTATACATAGTAATTTACAAGAATTTTTTTTTAAGGTTTCTCCTCCTCAGTGGAGAAACAATTTATACACTTTCCAAAGAAGGATTAGAGATGGCTTAAAATGCAATACAGGAACAGTATCCGAGTTCCGACCCAGGGGGACAATCAAAAATCATAGTGGGTCAACATGACAAACGTTTTCAAAATTCTCTCACGACTGCCGCAGTCGTCGTCCTCTTCAGCTAGGTTCTCCAACTATGGAGACAATTAGGTGCTGCCACAGCACTGGAGCCCAAATACTTCTGCGACTGCCACAGTCGTCTATCCTGTTACCGGTGCTACCACAGCACCGGGAAGGGCTGAAACACGAATGAAGTCCGTGTGAGTAATCTATTTCAAAATCTGAATAGAATAATGTTAAATTCTTTCCCCTTTTTTACCTTTTCTTAACTCTCTCTCTTTTCTCTCCCCATCTGTCTATACCTCACCTAGTAATGGTAGATTACAGGTGAATCTCGTTCTGCGGTTCCAAACAACCTGTCTGGTCAGTGTCCCCAAGCCATCTCCTTCCATACTTATTTTTCCTTCCTGCGCTCTTCCTGAGTACATATTCAGTGAGTACTCATCTAACTCTACGCATCACCAGCCCTTGGTTACTTGACCAATGGACAACGTCCGTCCATTTTCCTCATCAATTCAACCAATAATCACTCTATGTCTATAGCCACCAGCGACACCGATCACACTGGTCAGGCCATGCAAATTATCCTTTCTTTTACCTTTCCTCTTCCCTACCTAGGGAAATGCTTTATTTCAAATATGGGCGTAGGCGACGGAATGGTTTATTGCTATTCCGCTTATTCCTACCACATACCCAGTCAAACCCAGGTAATTCTGTCACGTATCTCTCTCTCTCTCTCTCTCTCTCTCTCTCTCTCTCTCTCTCTCTCTTCTCTCTCTAAGCACTCCAGCCACTGCATACTCAGTCTATCCCGGGTCGTCCTGTTACACTTGTTCCTATCCGCTCACTCCGACAAGAAAACATTCAGTGCAATGCAGGTTGTTCTCTCACATCAATTCCTCTCTGCTTGTTGTGGCCATCATAGAGCCAGTCCCACCCTGGAAGGTTTCACAAAAGAAGATTTCTCTATTATTCAAACAGACTGGATTGTTACTTTTTCACCAAATCGAGAGATGAAAAAAAAATTTGAAAGAATGTTTGCAAAATTGGAGATCCACTTCATTAAGAAAAATGTCCTACAGAACATGGTCATCATCGCACAGCGAGCTGAAGGATGTGCTATCTACACTGATAAATGAAGTTCAGACAGGTTTTATTCCAAGACAATATATAACAGATAATTTGAGATCATTGTGTTACATGATGTATGGTAATAAAAGAACATCCTGATTTATTGATGAAAACAGATTTTGTAAAAAAAAAAATTGATTCGTTAAAATTTACATCCATGGGTAATGTTCTGAGTACTTTTCGTTCAGATGAAGATATCTGTTAATGAATGTCCGTATTCTATAGAAACACAACATTTTACGTTACTGTAAATTTGCAAGTAACTCGAAGTTTTGAAATACAGAGAAGGGTACAGAGAGTACGAGACCCATTTCATGCTACTTGTTTGTGTTGTGGTCTGTGTGCTTCCCTTGTTAAATGTGTTCCTATTATATTTGTTTGCAAAGTTTTAGTATTTGGCTTTGTATCTTTTTTTAATTTTTATATTCTATCTGTATTCACTTTTGTTCGTAGATAAGTTGTTTTCTTTTTCTTTTTTAAAAAGGGAAAGCAGTATTGGCAAAAGTATTGTTTCGTTCAGCTACACTATACACCTTGTAAAACATTTCCTGAACAAGAAACGAGTGGATTTTTAATAAAGCTTTTGCAGAATTCTTCAACTGATATAAGATCCATCTAACTAAGTAAAGTAGCTACCATTAAAAAGTTAAGATGAAAATAACCAAATGGAAAATTTATCTCAACACGTTTAGAGAGTTCGCGCGCACACACACACACACACACACACACACACACACACACACACACACACACACACACACACACACACAACACACACACACACAACACACACACACACATACATACGCGCGCACGCGCGCGCACGCAAGATAGAACTAAATTATGGCATATTCATAAACGACAAATTTAAGCCAAAAAATACCGTCAAAAATGGAACAAACAGTTCATACTGAAATTAACCAGCAGATTACGTTCAAGAAGATAAAAAATATACAAAAAAGGAATTAAAATGTTTTGATATCAGACTAGTGCAAAACATTTTGGTTTCAAACTTGGTACTGGCTTTCCTGGGAGGTCAGGACAAACAGAAGATACTGTTTCTGTTGCCAGAAGAAAGGCAGCACTGAACATACATTTAGAGATGTTGTGCTTTTAATCACCCTTTGGCAACATTTCCAGATCTCTATGACACAACACGAGCAAGACATCGAAAACTGTTCATTAAGTGCATCACTTCTGATTTTTGGAAACACTGATTATTTCAAATTGACCATTTTGAGTATTGTATTCTACTGGTTGAAAGTTTTATTCTTAAACGGGTAAAGTAACAGAAGAAACCACCATCCAAATACTGACAGATGAAATATGAGAGATGGCAGTCTCATGCATTCATACATGTCAACTTGGTCGAATTCCATGCCAGATGGCATCCCTACAAATAATGAATCCAAAGTTGAGAAAAGCGAGGCACACCCAGCAAACAAGTATACTTTCTTGCCTGAAATTCACTAAGTCATTATGAAGCTTATGGATTGTTTGATATTTTTTGTGTCACTAACACGCGCAAAGGAGACATTGGTATGTGGAAATATAATGCACTCACGTTCGTAGACATACATATGCTATTTACATTAGCTCTGAGCAATATATGGTAGAGTTGTTTTGCTTTCATGCTTGTTTGAAATGTGTCAAATCCTTATCAGTGATAGGCAGACTACTCTTCGTTCAGTCTGTCTGTCTCGTCACAGTAGTGATTGTTCCTTTCGAGGGTCCAGTGAATTAAAGACAGTAACGTTTGAAATACATACTTTATAACACCACACACCAAAACAATCAAACTATAAAGGTTTGGCTCATTGGTCCAGTAGAACTAGCTGATCAATATTATTGGCGAATGCTACCCGATATACTGCTCGCGCGCGCGCGCGCGCGCGGTGTGCGCGTGTGTGTGTGTGTGTGTGTGTGTGTGTGTGTGTGTATGAGGGAGCAGTGGGGGTGGGGAGTCGGCCGGGTACACAGTAGTAGTGGTATCGCTATGGCTTAACAATGCAAGGTGCTGTTGACTTAACAATTATGTTATAAGATATTGACACATGCATCCACTCACACACTCACCTGCTTAACGTTTACGATCCCCATTAATGCATACCACGAGAAGAAAAGAACAACAATCAAAAAAACTGCATTTCACACATCTTTGTTATTTAGTGGACAAAGACGTAAACATTTTTTCTAATACAAAAAGCTCTAATTCGAAGCTATTAAATCTGGGAGATGTACACTCTTCAAAAGAAGGAGAAGATAGCTAGAGCGCCTTGAAGGAAAAAGGTAATTCGCTGTTAAATTTCCACCTGTTGCAAACATGGTCTTCATGGAGAGAGCTTGTTTGTTTTCTGGGGACAGAAACGGGGGTGGGGGGGGGGGGGGGGGGACAAACGGAAGTCTAATAGCATATGAAGTGAGCTGAGCCATGAAGCCACTGGTGTTATAGTTTGATTGTGCGTCTGGGTGGGGATTCAAATGTTTCTCTCCAGTGAGAGAGAACAGAGCAATTGATTGATTGATTGATTGATTCATTGTGTTCATCGGTTGTTCGTCAGTGAACCGTCAGAAGTGCATTGGCAGAAAGATTTCCTGTTGGCTTCCCACGGGCACTCATAGATTTGGTACCCGGGATGGTCGCCAGGCCGGAATCTTGTCCCATTTATTTTGTGATCTGGGTGGGGGAATGCCTGAGAACTTCAGGGCTCCCAGTATATCTTTGCGGATGTCACAAATGGCTTGGGGATGGGGGTAAGGGGGTGGGGGGTGGGCTCTACCACCGTGGTATCCTCAGAGACATCCATTAGTCTTTTCCTGAGCTGGTAGTTGCTTGAACTGAGAATCACTTGAGAACAGGGTGGAGAAGAGGGGGGGGGGCGGGGGCATAATGACGCCCTATTCAGTCTAAGAGGTTCCTTCAGCATACCACCCACTCCTTCTTCAGATGGTTCTTCCCAAATTCAGGTCGGCTCGCATTCAAGGGAGAGAGAAGTACTGCCGAATCTCTGCGCGAGTCATCTCTTCTCAGGACTCAGACTGTCCAAACGGTTTGATGACTCAGTTGACCTCGTTGTAGCCCAGGTACTACTGAGACCACAACAAACACCCTTTGGCTTCAGTTGTCGGGGATGTAGTGTTTTACTGGATATTGCTGGCAACACTCAGATATGGCTGAAAACTCTTCTTGGTCATGCTGCTCCTTCCTCTTGGCTGTAGACAGCTGATGGCGCACCCCTGCTCTGTCGTGGGTCAGTTCAGCAACGTGCTCAGAGAAGCACAGAGCAGCCATGACTTCTTGCCGTTTCTGGGCTTCTTTCTCCTGAAACCTGCCGAGGAAAAGACGTAAATCTCGTCCAAACGTCAGGTAGAGGCGGGAAATCCAGGGCGGGAAATCCAGCATCTGTGTGTGTGTGTGTGTGTGTGTGTGTGTGTGTGTGTGTGTGTGTGTGTGTGTGTGTGTGTGTGTACATGTCTCTCTCTCTCTCTCTCTCTCTCTCTCTCCCTCTCTCCCTCCCTCCTCCTTGTGTGTGTGTGTGTGTGTGTGTGTGTGTGTGTGTGTGTGTGTGTGTGTGTGTGTGTGTGCGTGTGTGTGCGCGCGCGCGCTGTTGTACACCCAATTTCTATCAAACTTAAACCTTTCAATGTTCAAGCACAATCTACAGCAGCTACAAGGGTTCCTGAGGATTGACACAGTACATAAGAAAGTAATCAAGGTAGACAAGAAAGAACGGGAACACCAGGTTCTTTGTTGTCATTTGCATCAGCCTCTGGAAGGCAGCACATGCAGTTGACAGACTCATCAGCATCGGGAGACATTCGAAGAGGCCTAACGGCGTACTGAAGCCATCTTATCCCCACTCCTAGGATCCATCACAACCTGGTGATCATCACTGACC
>CM065735.1:9470763-9492685 GCA_033310375.1 Conus canariensis
CTTCAGGATCCTGCAGATGGGCAGATTGTGAGGATGGAAGAGAAGGCAGGCAGTGGGTCTGTCTGTCTCTTTGGGAGGTTTAGTTTCCAGAGTAGATGTTCTGGATTTAGCTGCAGTGCGGCTGAGAGCATCACTGATGACGGCACTAGGGTATCCACGGTTGGTGAAAAAATCAGACATTTTGGCTGCTTGTATAGTGAAATCCTCTTCGCTAGAGCACAGTCTGCGTAGGCGAAGGAATTCAGAATATGGAATGCTATTTTTAGTGGACTGGTGGTGGGAAGATGTGTAGTCCAGGTATGAGTGCGCATCAGTAGGTTTGTAGAAGACTGAGGTTTGAAGCAGTCCATCTTTGAGGGAGATAGTGATGTCCAGGAAATTAACTGACTGTGAAATGGTGTAGGTCAGCTGGATGGATGGATGGAAGGTCTGTGCAAAGTTGAGGAAATTCTGGAGGTCATGTTCTGGCATGGATGTGGCTCCCAATCCATCATCTATGTATCTTTTGTAGAGCTCTGGTGTTGGGCCTGTGTAAGAGGTTAGTAGGCGGTGTTCTAGGTGTCCCATGAAGAGGCAGGCATAGGATGGTCCCATTTTGGTTCCCATAGCAACACCACTGATTTGTGAGAATGTGTGGTTGTTGAATTCAAAAGTATTGAGGGTGAGGACTAATTCTGCAAGTCTGACTAGTGTAGCTGTGGGAGGGTGTTGTTGGTTGGGGGGCCGTTTGTTAAGAAAGAATGCGAGGGCCTTCAGTCCATCAGCATGAGGGATGGAAGTGTAGAGAGAGACGACATCAAGGGTAAAGAGGAGGCTGGGTTTGAAAGTGGGATCTGTGTTGTATGAATTAATCATGTTGAGTGTGTGTGTAGTGTCTTTGAGGTATGTGGGGAGGCCTTGTACTATGGGTTGGAGGAGAGAGTCTAAGTACTGTGAAATGTGTTCTGTAGGGCAGCTGCATGCAGATACTATGGGTCTGCCGGGAGTATTGGTTTTGTGTATTTTAGGGAGCAGGTAGAAGGTGGGTTGTTTGGTGTCTGTCATTATGAGGAGTTTGGCTGTCTTCGGTAAGTTGTTGTGTTTGATTTCTTGTTTAACTGTGGTTGAGATGAGTTTCTGGTGTTGGGGGAGGGGTGATGCTGTGAGTGGTGTATAGAAATTTGTGTCTGACAGTTGTCTGTGTGCTTCTTTTATGTACAACTGTTTGTCCCAGACCACCACTGCACCACCCTTGTCTGCTGGTTTGATGACAATGTCTTGTCTTTGTCTCAGTGATTCAAGGGCTTTTTGTTCATCCCGTGAGAGGTTGGAATTGCGGACAGGTTTGGATTTAACTTGAGAGATTTCTTTTCTACACTTTTTGATGTAGAGTTCAACTTCAGTGGATTTGTCAAGAGGTGGCTGGCGAAGCACTGGAGTTCGAAAAAGGTGGGTAAAAATGTCTGAGCTGTCTGGTAGAGGGGGCTTGGGCACACCGTCAAGTGCAGCCATCCATCTTAATTTTCTAAAGAATCTTTCAACATCAACGTGGTTTTGATATTTATTGGTGGCAGGCTGAATGGGAATAAATTTCAGACCTTTTGCCAGGACTGATCTTTCATCATTGGTGAGAGTCAGATTATCAGGAATGCAGCGAACAAGGTGGCGGTGTTGCTCATGGGTGATAGAAGGGTCAGTGTTGTGTGTAGGGGGATTCAACTGGTCTGGGTTTGCCTCGTGTTTGTTTCGTAACTACTAACCTCTTACACAGGCCCAACACCAGAGCTCTACAAAAGATACATAGATGATGGATTGGGAGCCACATCCATGCCAGAACATGACCTCCAGAATTTCCTCAACTTTGCACAGACCTTCCATCCATCCATCCAGCTGACCTACACCATTTCACAGTCAGTTAATTTCCTGGACATCACTATCTCCCTCAAAGATGGACTGCTTCAAACCTCAGTCTTCTACAAACCTACTGATGCGCACTCATACCTGGACTACACATCTTCCCACCACCAGTCCACTAAAAATAGCATTCCATATTCTGAATTCCTTCGCCTACGCAGACTGTGCTCTAGCGAAGAGGATTTCACTATACAAGCAGCCAAAATGTCTGATTTTTTCACCAACCGTGGATACCCTAGTGCCGTCATCAGTGATGCTCTCAGCCGCACTGCAGCTAAATCCAGAACATCTACTCTGGAAACTAAACCTCCCAAAGAGACAGACAGACCCACTGCCTGCCTTCTCTTCCATCCTCACAATCTGCCCATCTGCAGGATCCTGAAGTCTAACTGGCACATAGTAGAAAACCATAAACCTGCCTTTGAGACCACACCAATGATCACTTTCAAACGTGACAAAAACCTCAACGACCTACTGGTGCGCTCTAAGCTGAACAAAATCTCAACACCTAAGCCACCAGGTACTTTCCCTGCTCAAAACCCAACTGCAAAATCTGCTCTCTCACCAAACCAGACACCATCCTACATGGCCCCACAGGCTCTTTCACTATTAAACGCACTTTCTCCTGCCAGAGCCACAACATTGTGTATGCCATCCACTGTCAGCTGTGCGGTAAGATCTATGTAGGTGAGACATCTCGCACTCTTGAGACGCGCATCTCTGAACACCTGGCCGACATCCGCCACCATCGGCCCAAACCAGTCGCTCTACACTTCAACCATGCCCAACACAACATCAACCATGTCAAAGTCTTGGCACTTTGGCAATCTAAGAGTGACAGCTTGGAACGCCTTATGCAGGAATCTCATCTCATTGCCAAACTGGGCACCGTCCACCCTCATGGCATCAACGTCCAAAAGTAGTATGTACCATTCCATCTCTGCAGCTCCAGCCTGAAATATCCCCCACCTACACACACCCATACCACCCTACCTCCCTCTGTTTACCTCAGACATAGGTTGCAGCTATCATCATCTTCCCTTTTCCTACACTCTCTGAGTCTCTCCATTTGCTACATCAATCGACTTACTCCCCCCTCCCCCTGCCCTAGTAATGATGTGTGTAGGGGTGTTGGTGGATATGGCGGTTGCTGGGGGTGGAGGTGGGGGTAACCAATGAATAAGGCTGATATTACAAATGGAACACACACACACACACACACACACACACACACACACACACACACACACACACACACACACACACACTCACACTCACACATACACACACACACATAATTAATAGAATGCTGGCTCCTTTATCGTTGGTCGTGAAAGGGGGGGGGGGGGGGAGAGAGAGAGAGAGAGAGAGAGAGAGAGAGAGAGAGAGAGAGAGAGAGAGAGATTGTGTATAGGTGTGAATATGTTGCCCCTCCCCCTCCCCCAGTTAGTACGTAAACCCATCCCCTTCTTCCCTCCACCCTCATAGCATCTACACCTTAAAGTAACATGTACCAACCCACCACTTCTATCTCAGCCCATAATATCTTCCTACCACACACACACATACTACCTTATCTCCCACTATTCACCTCACACAACTTATAGCTATCTTATTTATGCATTTATTATCATTATTATTTTTTTTTTAATTTTTTTTTTAAAAATATTATTATTATTATTTACTGATTTTTTAATTTATTATTATTTTTAATGTTTCATTTATTTATTTATTTGATTATTATAAAAATTGTATTTTCTAAATATATTTCTGTATCATGCTTTCATTACCTTAACCTTCACTATCGTTGTTAGCAGTATCATTCAGTAATACTATTGCTAGTATTGATACTACCACTGGCATTGACATCACCATCGCCTTCGCCTCTGGGACTGTTGCCACGGCAACCCTGCTGTTTAAGAATCCTCTAACCCACTCTCCTTTCTCCCATACCCATACTTATTGACACAGATTGGTAGTAATCTTGTCCCTTTTTTTTTTTTTTTTTTTTTTCTCAGTATTTTGACCATTATTAGTATTCCTATCAGTAATATTATTATCTTCATTACGACTTTGACTCGCTCACTATTTCCCTTCCAACAGCCTCGTTCTCATTCAACGCCTTCTTCCTTGCGCCGAACCCTACCAAGTGATGTGAAGCGATCAAAGCTAAGTGAATTTTCATTGTTTTATTCGTTAATGTCTCACCTGATGAAGACCTAAGAGGTCGAAACTAGTTGTGTTTCGTCTTGTGACTCGTTTGTCCACGTTCTCTGGGCGGTTCGCTAACATTTATTTAAGATTTGTTTAGATTTCCGCCTGCAGTCCTCTCGCTTTGCAACTAGATCTTTTTTAAATGTGTTGTTAAGTACAAGCGAAGTACTGGTTAGGTCAGTTATAACAAGTTAAGTGTAAGTAAAGCGCAAGTAAAGTGCAAGTCATGTTAAGTACTAGTTAAGATCTTAAGTTAAGTACTAGTTAAGATCTTAGTTAAGTACTAGTTAAGATCTTAAGTTAGGTACTAGTTAAGATCTTAGTTAAGTACTAGTTAAGTACTAGTTAAGATCTTAATTTAAGTCAGCCAAGTTGGCTCTCCGGGGGGCCTATAGCGCATGAAAGCACGGGATTGACGTAAGTTCGCTTGCTATTGTTAGAGTCTAGCGACTTCTTATTAACAGCAGTTGTGTTTACTTGATGAAGAGTAGAGCGCAGATTAACGTTTGCGTGATAAAATACTTTGCGTTCAAAGAGAGCCTGCTTGTAGTTGTTGTGACATATATTTTTTTACAACTTCTTTACCTATGCCCTTAGCTTTCTTTATCATAGAAGTCTGGGTAGCAATACTATACATCTTTGCCCGTAAGCCAACATATTCTAGTATAATCGTCCCATTAAGTTCATCCTTCATCTTTCCAATCACTTTCTTGTTCACGGTTGAATGTAAAGGCGAATCTTTAGGATAGTCGCATGTGTCGTACCACCCATCAGCTCCTTTGGCCACTTCTATTTCCATGTCTTTGTAAAAGTCTTCAGTTGGGATGTCCAGAATAAAACTATCAGTGTCTGTGTAAAGGACATTTGATTCTGGATACAGCGGCTTAAAGTAGTCGTATAGAAATTCAAGCATTAACAGCTTTGACAACTCTAGCACGTCGAATCCGATAAACACCGGCTTGTCCAACTTCACATTCTGTTTCTTCATCATAACGCCAACCAGGCTATCGCTAAATCTTCTAAAGTCTTGGTAGTTAGGTTTAGAGACCAGCTTAATTGCTTGTTTTTCTTTCGTAACTAATCTTACGTCTTTACGATTGTGTGGATTCTCCATCGTCTTACCAAAACAACTGTTGTTTATTAGTTAAAGAAGTCTTTTTCTGAGGCATCAGTGGCTTTGGTTCTAAGATCGGTGTTCTTCATGATGTATGGTCTCATGAAAGGCTCTTGGTCGAAAGTAATTATTCTGTGAACAGCCGTCAGCTTTAGCCATGTCTTAAGTAAAACTGTAACAGCCGATAATGACAGACATATTTAGTTTTGTTAAAGAGGTTAGGCACGAGTTTAGGTGGTTCGGCGGGACTCATCTTTAATTTTTCTGCGGCTAAGGGGAAGAGCAAAAAGAAGAAGACACAAGAGCGCTTCTTCAGAGACCCCTTCCAGTTTGCCAGAACACTGTTTGAGCAGCCAAAATCTGGGACCCTAAGTGTGGACAAAGGAGTTCTTGAGCAGCATCTGAGGAAAACATACTCTGACCCACAGAGCAAAGCACCACTCGACATTCAAGGTCTGGTGTGGCCAACCAACCCTGAGGAACAGTTCAATGGCAAGCCTCCAACGTTGGCGGAAATCAAGAAGGTGGTCGACAAAGCCAGAGCCAAATCATCACCAGGGCCAAACGGAATACCTTACCAGCTTTACAAGAAATGTCCCAAGGTGCTGGAGTGGCTCCACAGGCTGCTGCGATCGGCTTGGAGAAACCAGAAGATCAGCGGCCAGTGGATGACAGCAGATGGTGTGTACATCCCCAAAGAGCAAAACTCAAGTGACATCAGCCAGTTCAGGCCAATATCACTACTGAACGTCGAAGGGAAAATCTTCTTCTCTGTCATGGCAGCAAGGCTGACCAAGTACCTGATGGAAAACAAGTACTTGGATGTGTCAGTCCAGAAAGGTGGCATCCCAGGCGTGGCTGGCTGTGTAGAACACGCCACAATGATCTGGGACGCAATCCAAACAGCAAAAACAGAAAAGAGAGACCTGGACGTAGTGTGGCTTGATCTGGCAAACGCATATGGATCTGTGCCCCATGAGATGATACAGTTGGCTCTTGAGATGTACCATGTGCCAAAGAACATCCGCGACATGCTCAAGAAGTACTTCAATGGCTTCTCAATGCGGTTCTCTACCAAGGAGTACACAACAGACTGGATCAACTTGGAAGTGGGTATTGCAATGGGCTGTGCAATTTCCCCAATACTGTTCGTGCTGGCAATGGAACTCATCTTGAAAGCAGCAACAAACAACGCGAGACAAACAGACCTTGGCGATGGATACAAGATGCCTCCTCTCAAGGCCTTCATGGATGACACTACAGTGATTTCATCCAGAGAAGACGAGACACGTCATGTGCTGGAGAGGCTGGACGACATAGTTGCCTCATCCAGAATGAAGTTCAAGCCAAAGAAATCACGGAGTCTCTCACTGAGGAAAGGAAAAGTGGCCGGATCTGTGGTCTTCAGTGTTGCCAACCAGGCCATTCCAACAGTCACAGAACAACCAGTCAAGAGCCTTGGAAGATGGTATGATGATACGCTGAAAGACACACAAAGAGCAAAAGAAACCAAGCAGATGGCGGAGGAAGGCTTGGAGACCATTGACCAGTGTGGGCTCCCTGGCAAATACAAGGTCTGGTGTCTGCAGTTCATGCTGATACCAAAGCTCCTATGGCCTCTTATGATATACGACATCTGCACCAGCATAGTGGAGGCAATGGAAGCCAAAATCAACAAGTTCACAAGGAAATGGCTTGGTGTCCCACCCTGTCTGACTGACATAGCGCTGTACTGTCGCCAAGCAAAGCTGAAACTACCACTGAAATCCATCCTGGAGGAATACAAAGCAGGGAAGATCAGACTTCAAAGCATGCTGGAGGACTCAGGAGACAAGGTGGTAGAAGCAATCAAGCCCCAGCTGAAGACAGGCAGAAAATGGAAAGTTCAAGAGGCGATGGATTCTGCAAAAGAAAGTCTCAAGATCAGAGAAATAACAGGACACACACAGACCAACAGACAAGGACTGGGGGTGACCAAAACTGAATGGTGGTCAAAGGCCAAAGGAAAAGCCAAAAGAGACATGATGATTCAGGAGATGAGAAAAGAAGACCAAAAAAGACTCCAAAAAGCAGTCAGTCCAGCAGAGCCAGCAAGGGCAATGGACAACGTGGGAGAATGCACTCCAAAGAAGTCTCACTTGGAATGACATTTGGCGCATGGCCCCTCTCAGGATCAGCTTCATTCTCAGATCTGCATATGACCTTCTGCCCTCAAATGCAAACCTGGTGAAGTGGGGGAAAACAGACGATCCTGCATGCCCCCTCTGCCATGAAAAACAAACAGTGGAGCATGTCCTAAGCTCATGTAAAGTAGCCCTGGCTCAAGGAAGGTACACATGGAGGCACAACCAAGTGCTCAAAGAGATTGTACAAGTAGTCTGGGCTAGTACCAACACCACAAAAGGAAAATCAGGACTCCAAAAGCACCCGCAACATTCTTCACGGCAGGAGGCAGCAAATCATGGCCAAGAACAACAGTGCCACTCGAAACATGCAGGCAGAGTCTGCTGGACGGGGCAGATGACTGGGAGTGCACTGCAGACCTCCCAGAATGGAAGAGTCACCCAGAGATCATCAGCAAGAGTGGCATGAGACCAGACATAGTAGTCCACTCTCAGTCAACCAAGCAGCTGATCATGATCGAGCTCACGGTGCCATATGAGAACAGAATGGAGGCAGCTCAAATCTACAAGACTGAAAAGTATGCTGATCTGGCAAACAGCCTGAGGAGAGAAGGCTATCAGGTCAAAGTCCTCACTGCAGAAATTGGAGCTAGGGGGTTTGTAGGAACGTCTGCATACAGCCTCATGAAACAGCTCTCAGTTGCAGGGAAGGAAAAAACCAGAGCCCTGAAAGCAATGGCAGAAGCGGCAGAGAGGTGTTCAAGCTGGATCTGGTCAAGGAGGAACAAAAGTGAACTTCATAAGGCTTAATTTCCCTACAAAATATCAGGTGTCCCTGTGGCTCAGTGGTTAAAGCGCGAGTCATTAAGTGGAAAATGAGCATGTCCAGAGGGTCATGGGTTCGAATCCCAGCCATGGCTCGTCCCAAGATGGGAAAAAAAGGGGCAGCAGAGGGACATCCGGAGTCATGAACCGGGTGTGGCCCAACCCCCCTAGAGTGTCAGGAGATAAGGGCCGAAACACTTGCTTGAAGGGGGCTTCTCTTCTGAGGACTCTCTGCTGCCACGCTCTCCACGAGTTTCTTTCTACTGTGACTACAACGAAGGTGTCTAAAAGGTCAGACTAATCTTTCTTTGTATTCTGAGCATTATATTGATTTCCCTTGGTGTTTTAGTATCTGCCATTCTCTGTTTCAAGATCATGACAAGAGATTCTAATGTTGTTCAGCGGTTGCTTTTGTTTTGATTAGTTCTGTTTTAGTTTCTGAGTGAGGAGACTGCAGGCGGAAGTTGAAACAAATTTTCAAACGTATCTGAAATAACTCCGCCAGTTAACATGGACAAACAAATTACAAGACAAAACACGACGCGTTTCGACCTCTCAGGTCTTCTTTAGGCAAGAATTCAAGAATTCGTTTTTCCATGTGACATCGCAGAGTTATTTCAAATACTCTTTAAAATTTGTTTTGTTTTAATCAAGACACTAATGTTATGAAAGAGGTTATGTTCAGATTCAAGAGAACAAAAATATAAGAACGAAAAATCATTAATCTTCTCACATTCGGCGCAAGAGGTCGAAACGCGTCGTCATTTTCTTGTAATTCATTTTTCCATGTTTTTCCGAGTTATTTCAAATACTTTTTAAAAATTTGTTTTGATTTAATCATGACACTAATGTTATGAATGAAGTTATGTTCAGGGTTTTTCAGAAGAAAAATGACCAAACCTGAGCAGAGTGTGGTGAGTGTCTATGATCGTTGTCTTGTACATCTGGCACCAGGTGTGGAGTCATATGTACAAGCTACTTTTCCTTGGTGGAATGGTAAAAAAAACCGTGTCGGCTATTGTCAACTTACTAGTCCGATTAGCTGCACAATAACTATTATAAAAGGAATGTAAACGTGTGTGTGTGTCTTCTTCTTGTTCTTCTTCCTAAAATACTGGTTCACTCAAAAACGAGTACGTCACCAGCGCGCATGTTAAAAAGTAAAATAAAATAACATAAAATAAAGTGCGACTCAATCTGTTGGCCCCTGGAGCAAAATTTGGCAACAAGGGGTCGCATACGATATTCAAAAAGTTAAAAGCAATGGCCAGATTCAGGCCCAGGTAACCATAAAATATCTGGGGAAGTTAAAATAGAAAATCGTCAATATGCAGATCTCAAAACTGTCGTATCAATTTGCTTTTTAAATGGGACTGCATTTGTGGCGATCTTGATGGCACCCGGCAGTGAGTTCCACAGCCGTACAGAACTAGGATAAAATGAATGTAAGTGGCTGTCAATATTTGATGCAGGTATGGTATAACATTGACCGCCACTCCTGGTGCTACTTTTGTTCAATACTAGTTGTTCCATTGGAATATCAATTAGTTTAGCTCCGCCTTTGAAGAAGATATTAAGTTTGATAAAAGCTCTTCTCTCTTCTAAGGGTTTCCATTCTAATTTCCTCATGTTCTTCCTAGTATTCCCCTTCTCTCTGATATGGTTCCCTGTTACGAACCGTGCTGCTCTCTTCTGAATCTTTTCGAGGTTATCAATGTCCTTTAGATGGTAAGGATCCCAGACTGAGCAACCATATTCCAGTACTGGTCTAACCAGTGTTTTGTAGCAGTCGTCTTTAACCTTTTTGGGGCAGTCGTTGATATTCCTGTATAAGAAAGCTAAGATGTTATTTGCTTTCTTACATACTAAATTGCAATGTTCTTTCCATTTGAGACGACTATCTATAATCACGCCTAAATATTTTGCAGCATTGGTTTCTTTAAGAATAGTATTATGAATAGAATATTCTGATCTAGTTGGTGAGCGTTTATTACATATACGCAACACTTGGCACTTCTGGGGATGAAATTCCATTTTCCAAGTTCTTTCCCACTCTTGTAAACCGTTTAGATCTTCTTGTAGAATGCGTGCATCATTCTTGCTTCTGATTGTTCTATATACTAATCTGCAAAAAGCCTTATAGAAGTTCCAGGGGAGAGATTTCTACTTATGTCATTTGTATAAATTAAGAAAACAAGGGCCCCAGAACAGTTCCCTGTGGTACACCCGACAAGACTGGTTTACAATGGGATGACGACCCTCCCACAACAACTTTCTGCGTTCTCCCAACGAGGAATGATCTAGCCCATTTTAGCAAAGAACCGCCAGTGCCGATGTGTTCTAATTTAAGCAGCAGGCCCTCATGGTCAACCTTATCAAAGGCTTTAGAAAAGTCTAATAAAATTGCATTTTATTTGCTGTCTGTTGTTAAGACAGTTATTAAAATCATTGAGAGTTGTTATAAGTTGAGTCTCACAACTCCTTCGCTGTCTAAAACCATGCTGGGCGTTAATTAAGAAGTCATATTTGTCAAGATGGTCCATTATGCTACTATATATTATATGTTCAAGTAGTTTTGCTGATATGGATGTAAGAGATACAGGTCTGTAGTTCTCTGCTTTTGTTTTGTCACCCTTTTTGAATAAAGGAACAATGCTCGCATCTCGCCACTCATCAGGTCCAGTGGTCCAGTGAAGCTTGATAAAGTAGTTGGTATACCTCAGTCAATTCACTGGCACATAATTTTAAGAGCTTGCCAGGAACGCCATCAGGACCAGTAGCTTTGTTTTCATTGATGTTGGGCAGTAACTTAAATACTCCTGCTTTGTTTACTTTGATGTTTTGCATTTCAGGGAGTTTATCATCGTCCTTTAGTCTAATGTTAATTAAAGGCTTGGGTTTTGAGGAAACCGAACAAAACTGCTTGTTTAGTAAATTTGCTTTCCCTTCAGGGTCCTGTATTAGGTTATTCTGGTTGTTTCTCAGGTCTGGAATCCCAGTGTTGTCCTGTCTCTTACTCCTTATGTAAGACCATAATTTCTTGTTTTGATGATCACCTTCTGAAATCATCGAATTAACATAATTGGAGTGAGCAAGCCTACATTCTCTCTGACACCTTCTCTTAATATGTTTATACCTAATCAATAATCTTTCTGAATTAGGGTGTAGTTTCAATTTCTTAAAGAACCGACGTTTCCTTCTCAACACACGTTTAGTTTTTGTATTAATCCATGGCTGGTGGTTCTTGCTTGAAGTTATTTTAGTGGGTATGTTGTCATCCATAATAAATTCCAAGTTAGTTTTTATACACTTCCAAAGGTCATTGACATTATCTTTAACACTATGAGACCTCAAAAAAGACGACTGAAATCATGAGTATCCCTGCGTAATTTTGGTAAGTCTGCTTGGTTCCAGAGTCTGATGGTACGTTTAGGGGGTTTTCTTCGAAAGGATTGAAAGTTGCTCTCTAAGAGAATTATGTCATGATCACCCAGGCCTGCAATTAATTCCTGATTGCCTAAAGCGCCTGGACAATTGGTAAAAAATAAATCCAGGAATGCATTGCCACGTGTTGGTATTTCAACTGACTGCACTACTCCAAGGTCTTTGGTGGTATAAAAAAACTGAGAATTAATATTTTTATTGTATTGATTATCAAGTATGGCATCTTCACGCCAATCAATATCTGGTAAGTTGAAGTCTCCACCAATCCATCCATCAATGTGCGTGTGTGTGTGTGTGTGTGTGTGTGTGTGTGTGTGTGTGTTGTGTGTGTGTGTGTGTGTGTGTGTGTGTGTGTGTGTGTGTGTGTGTGTGTGTGTGTGCAGGGATGTATGCTTGCGCATGTGTATGCATTCTTGTGTTTGTGAGCATTGAACCACTCTTCATTGCATGTTTGTGGAGATGACTGTGTTGACTGTACTATAATCGTAGGCCCACTGACGGTGAGGCGCATGCTTTCGACGCGAATGGGCCGCCATAGTCATACTGCTATTGTATTGAAAAGCTGTGCATCCGAAAATCTGTAATATAAGCGCATCTACCTCACCTCACACGCAGTCCATCGTGCAGCACTCACCAATAATATTGATCAAATATTTGAATGCGACCAATCAACGAAAACTCCTTGTTTGGTAGACTTGTTGAAGGGTTCTAAGGTACATATTCCAAAATGCTCGTTCTCGTATCCATTGGATGCTCGAAATGAACAGTCGCTGCTGTGACAACACAGACCGAGTGAAGAGCAATCTGCCCACAGTAAGTCTGTTTTCACAGAGAGACCGAGTCTGATTTACCTCTGTTCAGGAGCAGTTATGTCCCTTGATATCTTTAATGGAGTGTCCTGCGCGTGCCTGTACCCATCGTCAACACAGCGCAGGCCTCCAAGGGTGGTGCAGGACTGCTCTAAAGGCAGATGAGGACAGTACTTCTCTGGGTACTCCTCAGCACATTTGGGTGTTTCTTTTTCTTCTTTGCCTTAACTAGGCTGGCCCTGGAGAAAGGTCCAGTGACGGTGAGGAAAGACCCACTGACCACATGGAAAGTCCTGTTGACAGTGGGAAAGACTACAACTTTGGATTCTCTCTTGAGGGCACATAAGACCGTATGGCGAAGGCTTGGCTGTGTCTGGAGTGGCACTGTCTTCGTCTGTCCGTGGGCAGGGGTGGTTGGGTCTGTGGGGTGTGCTCGGCAGCTGGAGGGTGGTGTTTTTCGCCGGTGGGCTCTGCAGTCATGAAACACGGGCTGGTACACCCATGGAGATGCTACTTTAAGGCTGTTATGAGTTGCATCCTGTAGTCTGATTTACCTCTGTTCAGGAGCAGTTATGTCCCTTGATATCTTAATGGAGTGTCCTGCACGTGCCTGTACCCATCGTCAACATAGCGCAGGCCTCCAAGGGTGGTACAGGACTGCTCTAAAGGCAGATGAGGACAGTGCTTCTCTGGGTCCTCCCCAGCACCTTCGGGTGTTTCTTTTTTTTTCTTTTCACCGTGCGCACATTGGGGTTGAGCCCCAACTGATATAAGGTAAATAGAGACCGAGAAACGTACAAAAGCAGAAACGTGTGGAACGGATGATGGGGAGAGAGCAGATACACCACCTGCACTATCACACACATTCCCCTACTCTGTAGGCACCATCTCTCGCCAGTCCATCCTACCCTTACCCGAGCTCGACCCCCACCATGACGTGATGATGGCGAGTGATGGCAGCGAGTGATGACAGAAACCATTGGCAGCGACCAGAGGGCATTGCCATGTCCTTGCTCCCCTTGTTTTGACGTCTGTGCAGGTATTGTTTCTTTGGATACAGTTGAGGAAGATATTAACCCTGAGACGGATTTATTCTGAGTGAATCTAAAGGTGGCATGAGCCGAAGATTTTTGTGTGAGCTGCTTTCAGTTGCAGAAAAGTATCAGTAATGGAAACCTTGACAGTCAGGTGCTTCGGTATTTTCGGTGTACCTAGTTCATTAAAGTTTCTTGTGTTAAGCACAGGAATTTGTGTTGATCTTGCGTTACTTGTTTTTGATTGTGTTAAAGCATTTGGATATTTCATTTGAGTTTTTGCTTTGTTTACATCGTGTGCTTGGTTGCATGGTTTGTTTTGATTTTATGTCCTAGATTCACACTGGTTGCTTGCCTCTGAGTGTACTCTTCTCACAATGTCTGAGGAGGATATACAAGGATTAAGAAGCGAGCTTGAAGCTGTCAAGGCAGACGAACAAAAGCAAGTCATAGAATACCCAAACGATAGGCGTATTCCTAGATTTAGCTGGGATGTACACATACTAATCTTTAGAAGGGAGTAAAGGCTTGAAAGACAAACAGTGGAGCATGTCCTAAGCTCATGTAAAGTAGCCCTGGCTCAAGGAAGGTACACATGGAGGCACAACCAAGTGCTCAATGAGATTGTGCAAGCAGTCTGGGCTTGTACCAACACCACAAAAGGGAAAATCAGGACTCCAAAAGCACCCGCAACATTCTTCACGGAATGAGGTAGCAAATCATGACCAAGAACAACAGTGCCACTCGGAACATGCAGGCAGAGTCTGCTGGACGGGGTAGATGACTGGGAGTGCACTGCAGACCTCCCAGAATGGAAGAGTCACCCAGAGATCATCAGCAAGAGTGGCATGAGACCAGACATAGTAGTCCACTCTCAGTCAACCAAGCAGCTGATCATGATCGAGCTCACGGTGCCATATGAGAACAGAATGGAGGCAGCTCAAATCTACAAGACCGAAAAATATGCTGATCTGGCAAACAGCCTGAGGAGAGAAGGCTATCAGGTCAAAGTCCTCACTGCAGAAATTGGAGCTAGGGGGTTTGTAGGAACGTCTGCATACAGCCTCATGAAACAGCTCTCAGTTTGCAGGGAGGGAAAAAAAAAACAGCCCTGAAAGCAATGGCAGAAGCGGCAGAGAGGTGTTCAAGCTGGATCTGGTCGAGGAGGAACAAAAGTGAACTTTATAAGGCTTAAATTTCCCTACAAATATCAGGTGCCCCAGTGGCTCAGTGGTTAGAATGCGAGTCATTAAGTGGAAAATGAGCATGCCCAGAGGGTCATGGGTTCGAATCCCAGCCATGGCTTGTCCCAAGATGGAGAAAAAAAAGGGGCAGCAGAGGGACATCCGGAGTCATGAACCGGGTATGGCCCAACCCCCCTAGAGTGTCAGGAGATAAGGGCCGAAACACTTGCTTAAAGGGAGCTTCTCTTCTGAGGACTCTCTGCTGCCACGCTCTACACGAGTTTCTTTCTACTGATGCATGGGTAAACCATTGACTTCCGGGAATAGGCCGGAGGACGTCCGGGAAAGACCGGAGGACACTGGGAAAAACCAGAACCAAGGGCTCTGTGGGCTGGCTCCCCACTTTGCCTTCAACATGTGGCTACTAAAAACAAAAGGAAACGATGCTCCCAGGATTCACCGAAAGGGGGAGAGAATGATGACTCCATAGGTGCTCAACCAATCACGACTGCAAATCCCAACCGGACTATGAACATGGACCAAATGGAATATCCATGTGTCTGTGGAAAGCGTTTCGCTACCACCCGTGGCATGAAGATCCACAAAACAAAGATGGGATGTGTGAAGACTCATCTGAATGAGCAGCAGCGCACTGCATCAGCAGATAAGACGTCGGAAGACCAAGGCCAGGATTTAAACCACAGTGCTAAGGATATCCACGCTGTTGGTTCGGATGAGGCATTTGCACAGGCCCTCGATGCCAGGCGCCTGAAACTCAACCTGCCACGAGCAAACGAAACTGAGGATTGGTAGAAACTGGATGCAAAAATCGTCCAAAGACTCGATGCACTGATAGGAAAAGCACCCTGGAACACAAACTAGCCACATATGGGGACATTGTGTATGCCACATGTAGAGAAGCCTATGGAGTTAAATAAACTACCCAAAGAGAAAACACCTCCAAAGAAATCCAGACGCCAAGAAAAGATGGACAAGATCAGGGTCCAAAAGAAAAACCTCAAGAAGCAAATGAAGACCGCACTGCCAGCTGAAAAACAAGGCTTGCAAAAAACTCTGGAAAGACCTGAAAGCAAAACACAGCGCTCTCAGCAAAGCGGAATCTGCGAGGAAAAGGAAGAGCAAGAAGAAGAAAACCCAAGAGCGCTTCTTCAGAGACCCCTTCCAGTTTGCCAGAACACTGTTTGAGCAGCCGAAATCTGGGACCCTAAGTGTGGACAAAGGAGTTCTTGAGCAGCATCTGAGGAAAACATACTCTGACCCACAGAGCAAAGCACCACTCGACATTCAAGGTCTGGTGTGGCCAACCAAACCTGAGGAACAGTTCAATGACAAGCCACCAACGTTGGCGGAAATCAAGAAGGTGGTCGACAAAGCCAGAGCCAAATCATCACGAGGGCCAAACGGAATACGTTACCCGCTAAGAAATGTCCCAAGGTGCTGGAGTGGCTCCACAGGCTGCTGCGATTAGCTTGGAGAAACCAGAAGATCAGCGGCCAGTGGATGACGGCAGATGGTGTGTACATCCCCAAAGAGCAAAACTCAAGTGACATCAGCCAGTTCAGGCCAATATCACTACTGAACGTCGAAGGGAAAATCTTCTTCTCTGTCATGGCAACAAGGTTGACGAAGTACCTCATGGAAAACAAGTACTTGAACGTGTCAGTCCAGAAAGGTGGCATCCCAGGCATGGCTGGCTGTGTATAACATGCCACAATGATCTGGGACGCAATCCAAAGAGCAAAAACAGAAAAGAGAGACCTAGACGTGGTGTGACTTGATCTGGCAAACGCATATGGATCTGTACCCCATGAGGTGATACAGCTGGCTCTTGAGATGTACCATGTGCCAAAGAATATCCGCGACATGCTCAAGAAGTACTTCAATGGCTTCTCAATGCGGTTCTCTACCAAGGAGTACACAACAGATTGGATCAACTTGGAAGTGGGCACTGCAATGGGCTGTGCAATTTCCCCAATACTGTTCGTGTTGGCAATGGAAGTCATCTTGAAAGCAGCAACAAGCAACGCAAGACAAACAGACCTTGGCGATGGATACAAGATGCCCCTTCCCAAGGCCTTCATGGATGACACTACAGTGATTTCAACCAGAGAAGACGAGACACGTCATGTGCTGGAGAGGCTAGACGACACAGTTGCTTCATCCAGAATGAAGTTCAAGCCAAAGAAGTCACGGAATCTTTCACTGAGGAAAGTGGCCGAAACACTTGCTTGAAGGGGGCTTCTCTTCTGATGACTCTCTGCTGCCACGCGCTCCACGAGTTTCTTTCTACTGTATGGGCAGCCAGGCAGGCCCACTACGTTGGAAGAGGAAAGACTAGACATAGTCCGGTCCAATTCACCTCCTTCCATTCCTGATGAGATTTCATGTCACTATTCATAAGTCGTTACAACCAGTAATAAGGTTCTCTAAATTTTTGCAAGCTACGTTTTGGGAGATAAGAGATCCCGAAACCAGTAGCTTACTTACTTACTTATGCCTCTTGATTCCTTGAGGAACATAGGGCCGCGACGATACTACTCCAACGCACGCGATTCTGGCAGGTCCTCCTTAGCTCGGCCCACGTCATTCTGGCGGTCTTCACCTCAGTGTCGACACTCCTGCGCCAAGTCTGTTTTGGTCGACCCACTTTCCGCTTTCCTTGTGGATTCCAATCCAGAGCCTACCTGGTTACGTTGGATACAGGCTTCCGTAGCGTGTGGCCAATCCATATTCATTTCCTTTTCTTTATCTCAGTTTCAATTGGGACTTGTCTCATCCTGTCCCACAGTTGTTCGTTGGAGATGACTTCCAGCCACCTGATGTTGAGGATATTTCTGAGACATCTATTGATGAATGTCTGTAGCTTGTTGGTGTTGGTCTTGGTTACCCACCATGTTTCTGAACCATATAGAAGAACAGACATCATGTTTGTGTTGAAAATCCGGATCTTGTTGCAGAGTGAGAGGGCTGTTGATCTCCAGATCTGGCGCAGGGTGTTGAAGGCATGTCTTGCTTTGTTGATTCGGCATTTGATGTCTTCGTCTGTCCCCCTATCTTTACTGACTACACTGCCCAGGTAAACAAACTTGTCAACTTCCTTGATGTCTTCTTGGTGAAGTCGCACTGGATCTTGCTGTTTGTTGTTCACCCTCATGACCTCTGTCTTCCCAATGTTGATTTGGAGTCCAGTCTTCTCAGCTTCTTCTGCAACACGACATAGCTTCTCTTGTGCATCTTGCTGCTTGTGGGAGAGGAGGCTGATATCATCCGCGAAGTCCAGGTCCTCCAGCTGCTTCGTGAAGGTCCATTGGATACCTGTCCTCCGGCCTGCTGTAGACTGTCTCATGACCCAGTCAATCACCATCAGGAAGATTGTCGGCGAAAGTAAACAACCCTGACGGACGCCGGTTTGTACAGAGAAGGGTTCTGTCAGCTTCCCATTGTGGATGACTTGGCAGGTGGCATCTTCGTATAATTGTTGGATGATGGTGACGAACTTTGGTTGAAAGCCATAGTGGTACATCAGTTTCCAGATGACGTCTCTGTTGACACTGTCAAAGGCCTTCTGAAAGTCGACGAAAACTGTACGGGGGGGGGGGGGGGTCTGCCACTCTAGGGATTGCTCGATGATGATCTGCAGTGTCGGAATATGGTCCGTACATGATCTATCTTGGCGGACGCCTGCCTGTTCTTCTCAAAGTGTCTGGTCAAGGGCGGTCTTCAATCTCTCTAGGATGATTCTTGTCAATACTTTCCCCGGGAGGGACAGCAGCATGGTTCCTCTCCAGTTGTTGCAGGATGACAGGTCCCCTTTCTTCAGCAGCTTTACAAGGTGGCCTTTCTTCCAGTCTTCTGGCACTCTCTCCTGTTCCCAGATCTTGTGTAGGAGTGGTTGTAGCATTTCAGTCGAAGTCTGGATGTCTGCCTTTAGTGCTTCGGGTGGTATGTCATCAGGACCCACTGCCTTGCCTGACTTGAGGAACGTGATGGCTTTGGTGATCTCTGTCTTGGTTGGGGGGTTGCTATTGATATCAAGGTGGTGGTGGGATGTCAGGCGGGGCTGGTGGTGCGGGTCTGTTGAGTATTTCCTTGAAGTGCTCAGCCCATCTTGCTCTCTGGTTTTCTTTGCCCGAGATGGCATTTCCGTTCTTATCCTTATCGGAGCGACTGGGATTTCTGGTCTTACCAGAGAGTGTTCTGGTGATCTTGTGTAGTCTCTTCATGTTTCTTTGGTCCGCTGCAGTCTCTGCTTCTTCAGTCAGCTCCTCGATGAAGTTTCTCTTGTCTTTTCTTGCACTTCTTTTCACTTGTCGGTTTATCTCCCAGTAGCGTGCTTGTAGTTCTTGCTTCTCTTCTTGATCTTGTGTCTGGTTGATCTTGTCTTTCAGATGTTTTCTGTCTGTGATCAGTGTCCATGTCTCCTTTGTTAACCATTCTTTATATTTCGTTTTCTTCTTCCCTAAGAGTGTTTTGCATGTTGTCTTCCAGACCTCTCGCAAACTGTGCCATTGCTCTTCAACTGTTTCCTCTGGCAGTAGGGAAAACGCACTGAACTTGTTCCTAAGCTCTACCTTGAATTCTTCTGCTTTTTCTTTCTCTTTTAGGCTGTGTACATTAAACTTGTACGATGGGCTTCCTGCCTGGTCAGTGCAGGCTTTCAGTTTGGTCTTGAGTACTGCCACAACCAGATAGTGATCTGATGCTGCGTCTGCTCCGCGCCTCGCCCTGACATCATGTAGGCTCCGCCTCCACTTTCTGCCGATGGTAATGTGGTCAATCTGGTTCTCGGTCTTGCCGTCTGGGGAAATCCATGTGGTCTTGTGAATGGTCTTATGGGGAAATAGAGTGCCTCCAATCACCAGGTCGTTGAAGGTACAGAACTCTGTGATGAGGTCTCCATTTTCATTCTTCTCTCCAACACCGTGTCTACCCATGATGAGTTCTCTGTCTGTGTTGTCTGTTCCAACTTTTGCATTCAGGTCTGCCATGAGGATCTTCAAGTCTCTCCTTGGAGTTTTGTCCAGGGTTGCTTGGATTTGCTCATAGAATTCTTCTTTGACCTCTATATCTGCCGCGTTTGTAGGAGCGTAGCACTGTAGGATTGTGACTTTCCTGCCCTTTGAGTTGAATCTTGCAGTGAGGATCCTTGGTGACACTGATTCCCAGGACAGCAGTGCTCGCGTTGCCTCGGGTGTCAACATCAGCGCTACTCAGTGCATGTGTGGCTGGCCTTCTTCCTGTCCAGAGTAGATGATGGTGTCTCCGCTCGTAAGTCTTGTCTGCCCTGTTCCTGTCCATCTTGCCTTACACAGGCCAAGTATCTTCAGATTGTATCTATGCATCTCTTTACTCACTTGAGCACTTTTTCCGGTCTCATACAGGGTTCTAATGTTCCAGGTCCCTATCCTGGTCTTGGTTTTGGTCGTCAGAAGAGTAGTCGGCGCACTTGCTTCCCAAAGGCTTTCACCAGCTCGAGAGATAAAAATTATCTCTGCTCTATCCCACCACATCTTATTTTGCACGAAAACCCCCCATTTCACAAACAAATCTCGTCCATCTCATACTACTTTTTGCCAAAATTAACACCTTTTTCTACAGCCAAACTTAACATGCAAAAACCTCCACAAATTGACGTAATTGTTACTTTAAAATGGGGGGCTTACGTGCAAAACAAAAAATGGGTGATATAGAGCAGAGATAATTTTTATCTCTCTCCATAGCATAAAAATCTAATGGTTTACAGTACACTCTTCTACTTCCAGCACCACTAACAAATCAGAACAAACAACCGGCCTTCCATCTTGGTTAGTTATTTTTACACACACTGAATTTATAGACCCCTCAACTAATTCTTTAAACCGGCTGTCTTCACCAAATGTGCTTAACTGATAATCGCAAAACCCCGCCTTAATTGATGGCAGTACACCTAGAACTGTAGATGGATTGCCATCAAATAAATTAGTACTTGTTTTTAACTCTCGTAAATGGACATACAACATCGGGTTAACGAGAAAATCACATGGTTCATTACCTTCAAATTGATAGATGTTTTCTCTTGTACTAAATTTATAAGATCTGCTAGTACTGTGGAAACCCAAGATTCTAGCAAGACCTTTAGGAAAAGTGTATTCTCTTTTTTCTTCTAGTGGAAAGTGCATCGTAATTCTGAGGTTTGCTTCGTTAATTTTTAGCAATATGCCTAATTCGATAAATACTTCTTTTAAAGAACAAAAGCTGTAATAGCCTTCTGGTATTTTTTCATGAGTTATTTGACTGCCCTCTTCATTACTAATATTAATCCAGTTATTCTGAGCTTCTTCAGATATATTAAACCACTTAGCTTTAAAACCAATTTTTCTAAGAGCAACCCTACTATTACCGCGCCTATTGTTAATTGGATACTTTAAGAACACACTTATGTTTTGTTTAGTTATATAAAGGAACATCCTTTTTAAATCCTTTTTAAAAAAATCTATTTAAAAATGGAACCTTTTAAATATAATGAAAGTGCTACTTACGATGTAGGGGGGGTTTATGAGCCCAAATCTTTGGACTTTAGTAGCCTAACCATCGCAGTGGATGAATCATATGGCTTTCTAGTCAGGCTTGTAAACCCACTAACTAGATATTTAAATCCTCCAATAAAGAGTGATAGAGTGCCATCAGCATGGTCATCCAACCCTATGGCTATTTACCAGAATCAGCTAAATTTTGCCATTTACTGCTCAACTACTGGCTGTGGCGTTTCATATGCAAACCATTTATACCAACCCAATCTCTTAGTAAGGTCAGTATATAACTTTCATGTTTATTATCAGTATAGACGCATACTAACTGAACTACAAGTACCCCTCCCCAACGACAACGCGTTTAATCCATTCAACAGCCCAATGGACAAGAATGCATATGAAAGAATCTGCAACGAATTTAACATTAACCCTTCAAATAACTTTAGACAAAGTTAGACCGCAATCACGGGTTAGGCACATTGTATTTGTGGGGTCAGCGTAGAGAATATAATTTTGACTACTGGCCCGGCCACACCTCTTTTAAGCCAAACTCCCAAGTTAGATTGGGATCAATAGAACAAAAAACACCCCAATGCTTGGGCAACATTTATCTTAGATGAAAGTAAAGGCCTAACAATGCCAGGAGTGCAAAGACTTAATGACTCCATACGGACGTACGTTTGGTGTCTATTAGGAGCGCAAGCACAGACCAAGTCTAGCATAGTGGATCAATCTACAGGCTTTGACGCCAG
>CM065735.1:9492785-9495285 GCA_033310375.1 Conus canariensis
GGAGTATATTTCATGACATTAATTCTGATTCTGATTCTGCCTTTGTTCACCTTATAAAAAAAAGTATGTTTACGTGTTACTGGCAAGTAAAGCTTATTATGGTTCTGATTTTGATGTCTGCCATCTGTGAACAAAACAGGATCATGGGAAGCAGAGGGGTATCATAAACTGATGTAAATGGTTATGCAGTCAATGTGACTTTGTAGCAGGACCCCACCCCACTCTTCTGTACGTTCTCCACCTCTTCATGTCGACAGCTCATGGCTCCTACCCAAAATTCTGTGAGTGGCTGTTGAAATCACCTACCACTAGGATGCTGGAAACCAGTGTTTTGATGGTGTCATGGGAGAAGGGTTTCGTGATTTTGACTGGATTGAAATCAACTGATACCTAGGGCCCTGCATGGGGGTGTCAACAAAGCCATCATTGGCGTTGTCTGAACAAGTGTCAGGATTCTTCTTGTGCTTCTTTCTTTTTTAACGCATCACAAAGCTTGATAGTCTTGAAAGATTCAAAGCCTGGTAAGTGTTTTCCTTAAATGGAACAGTCACTGAATTTCTTTCAATGCAGATTATGTCCAAGTTCTGTTCTCTTCTTCAAGACACTTTCAGCATTCCTGTACATGACTATGAAACGTTGATGCTGCTGGAACTTTTCATGATGTACACCTCAAGACAATTTAAAAAAAAGCCTCTTTTCTCCTAGGCTGGATCTGCTTGAGAATCAGCGCCCGGATTTGCTCATACTGAAGGGTCTTCAATGGATGGGCGCCATATTTGTCAAATGTAGACAGATGTATGGACTTCTTTTTCCTCTTCCGCATACGCAGGCTGATACTCCAGCGGACACTACGTGTATAGACAGCAAGGATTAATCCCATCCACCCAACAAAGGGAATGGAGTTTTGTGTGTATGACCGTTTTCTTTATCCCGCCATTAAGGCAGCCATACTCCAGCTTCGGGGAGGGATGTATGGACAGTTCTGCTGCTTTCATAATACCTTGGTTTGTTCGTAAGGGCAATATTTTTTAATATCTGTCTTCAGCCCTCTAGGTTTTCTCTTAGAGTTGCCCTGCCATTTGATCTTGATCGAAGGAATTTCCCTGTGGGTACATGGACTACTTTTTCCCCTGTCAAACTGGAGCTATTATTGTCTGACCAGTCCTTTCATAGAAGATCTGCCAATCGTGGGTGACAAAGATTTCTTTTCATTGTCTGACTGACGCTGTCTGACTGAGGTTTCCTTCCTCACACTTAAACCTTTTGAGACGACCTTGATTGGCCTGATAGTTCCATAGCAAGACACAAAAAATGGAGCGTTTAACAGATTAAGTCTTGCCACAGGCTTACCCACCCTGTCAATGGTAAAACCACCGCCATTGGTCCACCACTTGCTTCAATAACAAGCCGGCTATCCACAGTTGTCCCCGTATCTGGAGTGCGCGCTCGTCTGCTCACCACTCCGAGACGTGCCCGACACTCGAAACAGAAGTCGCACACGGCGCCACTCTCAAAGGAGCTGGTAATTCTAAGAGTGTTCCCTCAGTGAGCCTTTCGTTTGTTGTGAATTTTAACAGGAGAGAGCTTTTTTTTAACCCCGTCAAGCATCTTTGAGATGCTCAATGACAAAATGACCTTCCTTCTCGCTCTCGGTTCCATCGGGCTCAACAGTTAATTTTTGTGGGTTTAACGAGTCCCTTAAAGATTCTGGTTCCAACAGGGATACCCCACCCCCTCCACTTTTACATTCCTCTCTGATATCGAAAGAAGGTAAGAGGAAATAGGATACTATACCCAACCGGTTCCCACAGGTAAAGGACCCATGGTCGTCACTCTTCCCATTGGCAATTTCAGACGTCTGTTGGTAAAAATTACGGAAAGAACACTGTAAGAACTACCATCTCTTGATGGATTAAATCAACCCTTCTCCAAGGGATACTAGCAGATGCGGAAGGATATCAGCTTGCTGAATCCAAGAGCACATGAGGTCTGCTGGATCGCTACTTTGGCGGCACTCTGGCACGCAGTTCATAGTTTATATACATTTCTGTTTGATTTCTCAAAAAAATGCCTTCATAGACCACTACCTCTTGGCCTCTTCAACGACAGGGACTGGGGGATCTGAGTTACGTTTCTTTGTCTCTGCTGAAACAGTCATATACGAAAGGAGATCAGTTCTTCATTGGAGCCAGCATGGAAAATGACCACTTGCTTTTCCTTTAAATAGTGCATCAGTTCGATGTAGTGAGTTAATACAGATTTTGACTCTATATCTAGAAATGTCTTTCGAATGAGACTACATACCGAGGTTCCGTGTGTAAACACACAAATAATATCTTGAGCACGCGCGCGTGCGCACACGCACACACACACACACACACACACACACACACACACACACGCACGCACACAGACACATGCACGCGCGCGCGCGCGCACACACACACACACACACACACGTGCGCGCGCTCGCGCACGCACACACACACACACACACACA
>CM065735.1:9500285-9522785 GCA_033310375.1 Conus canariensis
ACGCTGTGTGGACGAAGAGGATGTCGCGAGTCACCGCTGGTGTGGTGACCATTGTCATGGTTCTGATCCACTGTCACTTTCTCTATGGGTATGATATAGGAACATGTCACTGGAAGTGCTGTGACAATGCTGTGTCAGAAAGGTACACGTGGTTTATCGACGAAGTGTGGCCTTGGATAGACATGATGGAATGTAATTTCATACCTCTCCTGTTGTTGGGGATCAGCAACAGTGTCCTTCTCTGGACGCTCACAACAGGTGCACGTCTTCCTGTACAACAAACCGCCCAGGATTCCAGACAACAGAAAGTGACGTCGCTGACTGTCACCTTGATTGCCACAAGCATTGCTTTCTTCCTTCTGACAACACCCATGGCAGTGTATTTGATCGTGTCTCCCTACGGCGACTGGATGGACCCCATACAGGTGGGCCAGTACAATGTCTTCCAAGCGGTCGCCAACAATTTGGTGTCCTTCAACAGCTCCGTTAACTTCTACTTGTATTGCCTGACAGGTGCCAAGTTCCGGGCAGAGTTTAAAAAGATGGTGTTCCAGTTCCTTGGTCTGTTCCATAAGGCAGCGAAGTCAGTTAGGGACAAGATCTCCTCCACCAATAACAAAGATGCGATCTGGTGATTGTCTTGTGGGTGAAAGCAGAGATGGAAAGGATGGGGTGATGGCCGCTGCCACTGACTGCCATTCTGAGCACGGTGATGATCACACTATCACGTGGAGCTAACGACGCCTGCCGAAATAGTTCTGTCATAAAGTTTTAAAAACAAGAAAAATACATGCTTTTTTCATTTCAAGCTTGGTTTAAAGTAGATTTAATCCGCAACAATGTATGTATAACTGAATGACTGACTGAACATGTGAGTGAATATATTAAACAAAAATCAGACCGCTAAAGAACATTAAGATTATTGAACAAACCGTGTGCGCACATATGTGTGCATGTTGTTTGTGTATGTGTGCATATGTATGTATTTTGTATGTGTGTGTGTGTGCGTGCGTGCGTGCGTGTGTGCGTGTGTGTGTGTGTGTGCTTACTTGAAGGTATTACTTCTGGTGAAAAGCTTAGATCAGAACAACTCTCATTTTGTCCGGCAATCACAATGCTTTAGGATGCAGGTGTCAGGATAAGACATGAACAAACGACCGTAAACAATATTTAAAGATTGGTGGAAACCCACAGAAGTGACTGTACACAATGGTCAACCCGCTCAGGAAACAGCACTAACGCACAGATATGGTTTTGTGGTTCTAACCTAGAAATATACCTTCCTGAAGAGTCCGATCCAGGGGACGAAAGGCCTCGGAGCAGGCAATATGAATAGTTCTCTCTTCAAGATGGGTTGAAATCGTCTCCATAGGCTGCTAGTGAAGGATTTTTTTTATTTGTAACATATTTCCTTGATTTTTCAATCTCATTTTTTAATCCCCTGCTCTCTCTCTCTCTCTCTCTCTCTCTCTCTCTCTCTCTCTCTCTCTCTCTCTTGCAACCTGCGACTGGACCTTTTGTTGCGGACAGGCCACTGTATCACTGTAACAGTGTTGTGTGTGTGTAGTATGACGTCAGACGTGGTACTACTACGACACTTCGCAGTTGCCTCCCTTCGATCCAGAACGAATATAGACCCATGTCCTGTGGCAAGTTGTTCACAGTGCCCTTCGTGAGAAGTGGGAGGGGGAGGGGGGGGAGGGAGGGGGTCTGTAGCTGGCATGCTGGACCTGTTTGTTGGAAAACATCTCCAGAAATCTTCAGACGCTTTTCACAGCCTTCTTTCTTGCAGACAGCCAAGCAGCGGAGGCTTCTCCCAAGAGAGAGAGAGAGAGAGAGAGAGAGAGAGAGAGAGAGAGAGAGAAGCAGCGGAAGCCTTTGCCAAGAGAGAGAGAGAGAGAGAGAGAGAGAGAGAAAAGAGAGAGAGTCACGCAGCAAAAGCCTTTGCCAAGACACAGTGTGACGGTTGGTGACAAGTTCGATAGACTAGAAGATGGTAACAATACAAACACTTCCTCCCTTCTCCTTCCGATGTAAAACAGAGAGGTGATTTTAAATTCAACAATAATTAGAATTTATTAAAATTAAAACAAATGATGAGTGATGCTGAAGTGTAAAAAAAAATACACAAGACCTGCGTGGGAAAGTTCCTCACAATGTCCACTCTTGTTTGCCCCACTAGCTATTATATGTCACAAAAGTACTCTAAAAAATATGAATCTAAAGTGTGGCGCTATGGAGTGCATGCGATGTTGTGTTTGTCCAAGAAATAAAGAGATCTTAACTTGTCTCTTGATGATGTTCCATGGGGGGATCTTCTGTGTCACACCGTCTCCTCCAGCATTCCAGATTGGGCCTCGTCTCTGCTACTGATGTGGACCTGGGATTGATGATTGTAGACGGATGAATGACGACACGACAGAAAAGGAAGCAAACAGGAAACCTGCAAAGGACGAATTGTTATATCAGTTCAGCATTCAGACATGTTTCGCCCAACAATTTCACATATGAGCATGTAAATAAATCAGCGCTACGGCGACGATGTGCCGAGATAAAAGAATGGATGGTGTGTGTGCGAGATGGAAATGACTGCTCCACGATCAATAATATATGCTGACCATCGGATCTAAATTTGTAAATGTCAGCTTAAGTTGAATATTTTGTTTCAGAATTTTGTAGTGATCGCGGACAAAGAAAATACGATTATATTTCAAGCATTTACTGATTCAAGCGGATTTGAAAGGAAAAAATGAATGTGTAGCTTACTCCATATCAAACTACATTAGCGCTGATTAGTTGACCGGGCCGGTTCGACCTCTTCAGATGAAGTACACACACCCTCGCCGTGTGTTCCGACTCCTCAACTCTTCAATGCAGCACTTCCACTCAGTACTGGCCTAGTACTGACACTTGCTAAGATCTTGAAATAGCTGAAATGTTTGGTCACCCTGCTTGACCATTACAACGTGACTCCTGACGGCAAGTCCCAGGCTGCGAGTGAACCGTTAGAAATTTGCTCCACTGCGCTTGCGCGTTGCTATGAATTATGATTGATGGTGTTCATGGCAGCCAGACTTCATTATAAAAAAATTTCCTGTGAGTGTTTTAAAATTTGAGGAATTCCATCATCACAGGTTTCAAAATCGAAAAATGACTAGCGAAATGCAGATATTAAAAATCTTTACTTTTTGAAGATTTTGATAGTCGATTGCATAAGTTGAAAGATGACGTCATGCGAATGATGACGAGATTTTTTATGAATGAAAAGGTTAATCTGTTGATACGCTGCCACAACAGAGAGAGAGAGAGAGAGAGAGAGAGAGAGAGAGAGAGAGAGAGAGTCAATTAGGGGAAGCCACCGCCGAGAGAGAGAGAGAGAGAGAGAGAGAGAGAGAGAGAGAGAGAGAGAGAGAAAAGCAGGGGAAGCCACTGCCAAAAGAGAGAGAGCTAGAAGACAAGACAAGACAAGACAAAATTCTTTATTAACGAGGATAATAGATAAGCACTGGCGTGCTTTTTTACATCCAGTCCTCGCCCTGAGTAGGGACTACAACATGCAGTGAAATGAAATAATTAAGAAAGCAAACAAAGCGGTTATGCAATCATGATGGAACATCAAATGAAAATAGAAGAGAAATGAAAAAAAAAAATTAAATAATAATAATAATAAACAAACAAAAAATAAAAATGAAAATGAAAATAACAATAATGAAGAGGAAGGAGAGAGTGGGAGAGGGGAGTGGGCTGAGCTGGGGAATATATGGAAATGTACTACAACGTACAAAAATTAGCATGTATAAAAACAGACAGTAAAATGAATATGACAAAGTGCGTACATAATTTAGAATACACACATACACGCACGCACGCACAGAGAGAGAGAAGAAGAGAGAGAGAGAGAGAGAGAGAGAGAGGAGAGAGAGAGAGAGAGAGAGACTTATGAACAGACATCTGCCCGGGCAGTTTCTGGCATGCAATCTTGCTGGTCAAACAGCAGACTAAATCTCTCCCGCCCCTGTTTGACCTGCAGGGACACTTACCCTCCCGGCCCCTGCCCCTGCCCCTGCCCTCCTCTCCTGTCCGTCTCGCCCTCCTCCCCCCACCCCCCCCCCTCCCCCGCCCTCTCCGTCACCACTCTCCTTCCTCTCCTCTCCCTCCCCTCCCCCCCCCCCCCCCCCCCCCCCCCCTTTGTTTGGTTTGGTCTGAGACATGGCCGGGTCGCGAGGTACCCAGAGCGTTCGATCCGGCGTTTCCAGTTTGATCTTCTTTCTTTTTCCTGTCGCTCTTTTCTCGGTCGGTCTGTCTGTCTGTCTGTCTGTCTGTCTGTCTCTCTCTCTCTTGAATTGCTTCCCTTGACTTCTCTGTCTCTGTCTCTCTCCCTCTCTCTCTCTCTCTCTCTCTCTCTCTCTCTCTCTCTCTCTCTCTCTCTCATTTATTCTGTATTTCTTTCTTTTTTTTTCGCCAGCGACATGATACGCCTTTTTAAAATGTCAAATACCACTCCTTCGTTTCAATCTATCTATCTATCGATCTATCTATCTATCTATCTATTTATCTATCTATACTGCTTTTATAAGCTTCCAAAAAGCATTTGATTGTTGCTTTGATCTATTTGGCTGAAGAATGGTGTTTAAAGATGACTGTTTCAAACTGTGAAGAGCATGTTAAAAACAAAACAAAACAAACAAATAAAACAACAACAAAAAAAGAAAAGAAAAAACACTAAAATTTTCATTTACATTTCTTTCTTTCTGTAATATTTTCTTTCCTTCTGTCATGTTTTCTATCCTTGTTTGATGTTTTCATTCTTTCCGCCATGTTTTCTCCTCTTCTGTTATGAACTTCTTTCCTTCTACCTCGCTTTCTGTCCTTCTTCTATGTATTATAATTATCCCATCATTTTTCAGTCCTTTTAAACTGTTCGTTCTCCTTTTAAAGTTTTTTTCCCTTCTGTCATTTTTCCTACCTTTGTTTGTTTGTGTTTTTTTTTTTTTTTACATCTTGTGTCCTCCCGTCGTGTGTGTGTGTGTGTGTGTGTGTGTGTGTGTGTGTGTGTGTGTGTCGTTATTTCAGGTGTTATGACCTTCTTCTACAACTTCTTTATTTTTGTCATATCTCCTTTAATTCCGTCAAGTTTCCTGTCTATCATGTCTTCTTTCTGTCAGATCTTGGTTTCTTCTGTCTTGTCTTTTTTCCTTCCATCATGTCTTTTTTTTTTTTTTAACTGGTCATCCGTGACGTCTTCTGTTTTGCAAGGTCTTCTTTCTGTCATCTTTTCTATAGTGTCCTCCGTGAATATCTAGCCGAGGATAGGCGCATAAAAAATAATAATAATAATAATAATAATACAAATAGTAACAATAATAACAATAGTAATAATAATAATAATGATGATGTCTTTCGCTCGTCATTTTTCCCGTTATGTCTTCTGCTCTTCCGCCATCTCTTCTTTCCTTTATGTCTTCTATCCTCTAGTTAAGTTCACACATGTCGGCAGACGTCACATCTTCAGACTTAACATGAGACGGAAATCATTTCCATGGAAGGAAGTAATCAACTGAGTCCTGTATGTGTAAAGGGACGCTAATCTCCAGCACTGTCGGTTTTTTTTTTTGTTTTTTTTTTTCTCAACATCCGTAAGGTTAACAGAATATTAGTCAACTACTCTAAATATTCGTTCCAAATGACGTCATTCACGGAGGAATTGCTGTCTGTCATCCATTCAGTTGTGACACTAGGACTTACGACCTACTGGACTGGCAGATATCATCTCCCTTGTGTCGTGCGTTCTGGTCATCTTCTGTATTCAATGGGCGAATTTCTCTCCCCTTTTACACTGATAGGGACTGGGGAAGAGAGAGAGAGAGAGAGAGAGAGAGAGAGAGAGAGAGAGAGAGAGAGAGAGAGAGAGAGAGAGAGAGAGAGAGTGAGTTTCCTTGTTTGTATGTTGGGGATGGGAGTAGTATGTGGCAGACAGGATATGAATTTGCTTGAAGGAGCGCGCGCATGCGTGTCTGTGATTATGCAAATCATATATGCATACACATTTGTGAGATTGGGTTGATGTTGTTGTTGTTTTTTGAGGCACTGTTGCAAAATCGCCCACAGATGTCCTTGCCACACCCCCAGTCCACTACTCCAATCCTCCTCCTTCTCTCTCTTCCCCTTCCCCAAGATAGGTCTCACACATGTCATTGTTTATTGGATGGAAAGGGGTGGGAAGGGAAGGGGAGGGATAATGCATAACTGGGGAAAACAAACAGCCACCACACAAACAAACAGATTTACGTCTTCACAAGAACAAATTTGTCTGAAAAACAAGTCAGCATCTCATATCACGAAAATGAAAGCAACACTGACTTCTCCATCATAAATCACAACAAGAACAAACGAAAAATAAACAAATCTTAAATGAATGTTAGCGAACCGCCCAGAGAACGTGGACAAACGAGTCACAAGACGAAACACAACTAGTTTCGACCTCATAGGTCTTCATCAGGTGAGACATTAACGAATAAAACAATGAAAATTTCACTTAGCTTTGATCGCTTCAGATCACTTGGTAGGGTTCAGCGCAAGGAAGAAGGCGTTGAATGAGAACGAGGCTGTTGGAAGGGAAATAGTGAGCGAGTCAAAGTCGTAATGAAGATAATAATATTACTGATAGGAATACTAATAATGGTCAAAATACTGAGAGAAAAAAAAAAGAAAAAAAAAAAAAAGGGACAAGATTACTACCAATCTGTGTCAATAAGTATGGGTATGGGAGAAAGGACAGTGGGTTAGAGGATTCTTAAACAGCAGGGTTGCCGTGGCAACAGTCCCAGAGGCGAAGGCGATGGTGATGTCAATGCCAGTGGTAGTATCAATACTAGCAATAGTATTACTGAATGATACTGCTAACAACGATAGTGAAGGTTAAGGTAATGAAAGCATGATACAGAAATATATTTAGAAAATACATTTTTATAATAATCAAATAAATAAATAAATGAAACATTAAAAATAATAATAAATTAAAAAATCAGTAAATAATAATAATAATAATTAAAAAAATAAAATAAAATAAAAATAATAATGATAATAAATGCATAAATAAGATAGCTAAAGTTGTGTGAGGTGAATAGTGGGAGATAAGGTAGTATGTGTGTGTGTGATGGAGGATATTATGGGCTGAGATTGAAGTGGTGGGTTGGTACATGTTACTTTAAGGTGTAGATGCTATGAGGTGGAGGGAAGAAGGGGATGGGTTTACGTACTAACTGGGGGAGGGGGAGGGCAACATATTCACACCTATACACAATCTCTCTCTCTCTCTCTCTCTTCTCTCTCTCTCTCTCTCTCTCTCTCTCTCTCTCTCTCTCCCCCCCCCCCCCCTCCCTTTCACGACCAACGATAAAGGAGCCAGCATTCTATTTATTATGTGTGTGTGTATGTGTGAGTGTGAGTGTGTGTGTTGTGTGTGTGTGTGTGTTTTGTGTGTGGCTCCCAATCCATCATCTATGTATCTTTTGTAGAGCTCTGGTGTTGGGCCTGTGTAAGAGGTTAGTAGGCGGTGTTCTAGGTGTCCCATGAAGAGGCAGGCATAGGATGGTCCCATTTTGGTTCCCATAGCAACACCACTGATTTGTGAGAATGTGTGGTTGTTGAATTCAAAAGTATTGAGGGTGAGGACTAATTCTGCAAGTCTGACTAGTGTAGCTGTGGGAGGGTGTTGTTGGTTGGGGGGCCGTTTGTTAAGAAAGAATGCGAGGGCCTTCAGTCCATCAGCATGAGGGATGGAAGTGTAGAGAGAGACGACATCAAGGTAAAGAGGAGGCTGGGTTTGAAAGTGGGATCTGTGTTGTATGAATTAATCATGTTGAGTGTGTGTGTAGTGTCTTTGAGGTATGTGGGGAGGCCTTGTACTATGGGTTGGAGGAGAGAGTCTAAGTACTGTGAAATGTGTTCTGTAGGGCAGCTGCATGCAGATACTATGGGTCTGCCGGAGTATTGGTTTTGTGTATTTTAGGGAGCAGGTAGAAGGTGGGTTGTTTGGTGTCTGTCATTATGAGGAGTTTGGCTGTCTTCGGTAAGTTGTTATGTTTGATTTCTTGTTTAACTGTGGTTGAGATGAGTTTTCTGGTGTTGGGGGAGGGGTGATGCTGTGAGTGGTGTATAGAAATTTGTGTCTGACAGTTGTCTGTGTGCTTCTTTTATGTACAACTGTTTGTCCCAGACCACCACTGCACCACCCTTGTCTGCTGGTTTGATGACAATGTCTTGTCTTTGTCTCAGTGATTCAAGGGCTTTTTGTTCATCCCATGAGAGGTTGGAATTGCGGACAGGTTTGGATTTAACTTGAGAGATTTCTTTTCTACACTTTTTGATGTAGAGTTCAACTTCAGTGGATTTGTCAAGAGGTGGCTGGCGAAGCACTGGAGTTCGAAAAAGGTGGGTAAAAATGTCTGAGCTGTCTGGTAGAGGGGGCTTGGGCACACCGTCAAGTGCAGCCATCCATCTTAATTTTCTAAAGAATCTTTCAACATCAACGTGGTTTTGATATTTATTGTGGCAGGCTGAATGGGAATAAATTTCAGACCTTTTGCCAGGACTGATCTTTCATCATTGGTGAGAGTCAGATTATCAGGAATGCAGCGAACAAGGTGACGGTGTTGCTCATGGGTGATAGAAGGGTCAGTTTTGTGTGTAGGGGGATTCAACTGGTCTGGGTTTGCCTCGTGTTTGTTTCGTAATTTTGATAACTTGTCTTGCTTAACCTGGTAGCAGTGATTGTGAATGAGCTGGTTGTGTGTATGGATGAGCTGTCTGAGTCTTGAAGCAGTGGCTATGGGCATGATGATTGTGGTTTGTTGTTTGAAATGTTGAAGAAGACGGAGAGAGATTCCAGGGATGAATTGAGTGTTTTGATATGTGCCAACATGAGTCTACGGCTGGCTTGGAATAGTATTCTTGTAGTGGTAGTGGTAAGAGCGGTGTTATGAAGATCGGATGGGGTGTGAGAAAGTGAGAAGCCGCGAGGGGTGATTCGCAGTCGAATGCATTGTTTTAGAAAGTTGAGATGAGATGCAGATTTCGTTTTCTGAAACTGTGTTTTAGCATATCCTAGTGCAAATGGCTGGATGATAGGTGGCAGAAAATGAATGGACTGGTGAAAACTGGCATGTGTACGGGAGAGGAATTGGGGGCCGGCATTATGTTCTGATTTAGGTTCTTAGAGTTGAGAGGTCAGGAGTGCCTGATTGCGATCGCACGTACACGACTAAAAACGTATGTTAAACGAAATACGGATCAATGATTAACAGTATACAATGATCGAAAGACGTATGCACGATAACAATCACACACACTGATGACGTAAACAGAAATACAAAACAACGAAGGGTAGCAGTCAGTATGAATCAAAATAGATCTAGTTGCAAAGCGAGAGGACTGCAGGCGGAAATCTAAACAAATCTTAAATAAATGTTAGCGAACCGCCCAGAGAACGTGGACAAACGAGTCACAAGACGAAACACAACTAGTTTCGACCTCTTAGGTCTTCATCAGGTGAGACATTAACGAATAAAACAATGAAAATTCACTTAGCTTTGATCGCTTCAGATCACTTAGTAGGGTTCAGCGCAAGGAAGAAGGCGTTGAATGAGAATGAGGCTGTTGGAAGGGAAATAGTGAGCGAATCAAAGTCGTAATGAAGATAATAATATTACTGATAGGAATACTAATAATGGTCAAAATACTGAGAAAAAAAAAAAAAGAAAAAAGGGACAAGATTACTACCAATCTGTGTCAATAAGTATGGGTATGGGAGAAAGGACAGTGGGTTAGAGGATTCTTAAACAGCAGGGTTGCCATGGCAACAGTCCCAGAGGCGAAGGCGATGGTGATGTCAATGCTAGTGGTAGTATCAATACTAGCAATAGTATTACTGAATGATACTGCTAACAACGATAGTGAAGGTTAAGGTAATGAAAGCATGATACAGAAATATATTTAGAAAATACATTTTTATAATAATCAAATAAATAAATAAATGAAACATTAAAAATAATAATAAAATTAAAAAATCAGTAAATAATAATAATAATAATTAAAAAAATAAAATAAAATAATAATAATAATAATAATGATAATAAATGCATAAATAAGATAGCTATAAGTTGTGTGAGGTGAATAGTGGGAGATAAGGTAGTATGTGTGTGTGTGATGGGAGGATATTATGGGCTGAGATTGAAGTGGTGGGTTGGTACATGTTACTTTAAGGTGTAGATGCTATGAGGGTGGAGGGAAGAAGGGGATGGGTTTACGTACTAACTGGGGGAGGGGAGGGGCAACATATTCACACCTATACACAATCTCTCTCTCTCTCTCTCTCTCTCTCTCTCTCTCTCTCTCTCTCTCTCTCTCTCTCTCCCCCCCCCCCCCCCCCCCTCCTTTCACGACCAACGATAAAGGAGCCAGCATTCTATTTATTATGTGTGTGTGTATGTGTGAGTGTGAGTGTGTGTGTGTGTGTGTGTGTGTGTGTGTGTGTGTGTGTTGTGTGTGTGTGTTCCATTTGTAATATCAGCCTTATTCATTGGTTACCCCCACCCTCCCCCCCCAGCAACCGCCATATCCACCAACACCCCTACACACATCATTACTAGACAGGGGGAGGGGGAGTAAGTCGATTGATGTAGCAAATGGAGAGACTCAGAGAGTGTAGGAAAAGGGAAGATGATGATAGCTGCAACCTATGTCTGAGGTAAACAGAGGGAGGTAGGGTGGTATGGTGTGTGTAGGTGGGGGATATTTCAGGCTGGAGCTGCAGAGATGGAATGGTACATACTACTTTTGGACGTTGATGCCATGAGGGTGGACGGTGCCCAGTTTGGCAATGAGATGAGATTCCTGCATAAGGCGTTCCAAGCTGTCACTCTTAGATTGCCAAAGTGCCAAGACTTTGACATGGTTGATGTTGTGTTGGGCATGGTTGAAGTGTAGAGCGACTGGTTTGGGCCGATGGTGGCGGATGTCGGCCAAGTGTTCAGAGATGCGCGTCTCAAGTGTGCGAGATGTCTCACCTACATAGATCTTACCGCACAGCTGACAGTGGATGGCATACACAATGTTGTGGCTCTGGCAGGAGAAAGTGCGTTTAATAGTGAAAGAGCCTGTGGGGCCATGTAGGATGGTGTCTGGTTTGGTGAGAGAGCAGATTTTGCAGTTGGGTTTTGAGCAGGGGAAAGTACCTGGTGGCTTAGGTGTTGAGATTTTGTTCAGCTTAGAGCGCACCAGTAGGTCGTTGAGGTTTTTGTCACGTTTGAAAGTGATCATTGGTGTGGTCTCAAAGGCAGGTTTATGATTTTCTACTATGTGCCAGTTAGACTTCAGGATCCTGCAGATGGGCAGATTGTGAGGATGGAAGAGAAGGCAGGCAGTGGGTCTGTCTGTCTCTTTGGGAGGTTTAGTTTCCAGAGTAGATGTTCTGGATTTAGCTGCAGTGCGGCTGAGAGCATCACTGATGACGGCACTAGGGTATCCACGGTTGGTGAAAAAATCAGACATTTTGGCTGCTTGTATAGTGAAATCCTCTTCGCTAGAGCACAGTCTGCGTAGGCGAAGGAATTCAGAATATGGAATGCTATTTTTAGTGGACTGGTGGTGGGAAGATGTGTAGTCCAGGTATGAGTGCGCATCAGTAGGTTTGTAGAAGACTGAGGTTTGAAGCAGTCCATCTTTGAGGGAGATAGTGATGTCCAGGAAATTAACTGACTGTGAAATGGTGTAGGTCAGCTGGATGGATGGATGGAAGGTCTGTGCAAAGTTGAGGAAATTCTGGAGGTCATGTTCTGGCATGGATGTGGCTCCCAATCCATCATCTATGTATCTTTTGTAGAGCTCTGGTGTTGGGCCTGTGTAAGAGGTTAGTAGGCGGTGTTCTAGGTGTCCCATGAAGAGGCAGGCATAGGATGGTCCCATTTTGGTTCCCATAGCAACACCACTGATTTGTGAGAATGTGTGGTTGTTGAATTCAAAAGTATTGAAGGTGAGGACTAATTCTGCAAGTCTGACTAGTGTAGCTGTGGGAGGGTGTTGTTGGTTGGGGGGCCGTTTGTTAAGAAAGAATGCGAGGGCCTTCAGTCCATCAGCATGAGGGATGGAAGTGTAGAGAGAGACGACATCAAGGGTAAAGAGGAGGCTGGGTTTGAAAGTGGGATCTGTGTTGTATGAATTAATCATGTTGAGTGTGTGTGTAGTGTCTTTGAGGTATGTGGGGAGGCCTTGTACTATGGGTTGGAGGAGAGAGTCTAAGTACTGTGAAATGTGTTCTGTAGGGCAGCTGCATGCAGATACTATGGGTCTGCTGGGAGTATTGGTTTTGTGTATTTTAGGGAGCAGGTAGAAGGTGGGTTGTTTGGTGTCTGTCATTATGAGGAGTTTGGCTGTCTTCGGTAAGTTGTTATGTTTGATTTCTTGTTTAACTGTGGTTGAGATGAGTTTCTGGTTGTTGGGGGAGGGGTGATGCTGTGAGTGGTGTATAGAAATTTGTGTCTGACAGTTGTCTGTGTGCTTCTTTTTATGTACAAACTGTTTGTCCCAGACCACCACTGCACCACCCTTGTCTGCTGGTTTGATGACAATGTCTTGTCTTTGTCTCAGTGATTCAAGGGCTTTTTGTTCATCCCATGAGAGGTTGGAATTGCGGACAGGTTTGGATTTAACTTGAGAGATTTCTTTTCTACACTTTTTGATGTAGAGTTCAACTTCAGTGGATTTGTCAAGAGGTGGCTGGCGAAGCACTGGAGTTCGAAAAAGGTGGGTAAAAATGTCTGAGCTGTCTGGTAGAGGGGGCTTGGGCACACCGTCAAGTGCAGCCATCCATCTTAATTTTCTAAAGAATCTTTCAACATCAACGTGGTTTTGATATTTATTGGTGGCAGGCTGAATGGGAATAAATTTCAGACCTTTTGCCAGGACTGATCTTTCATCATTGGTGAGAGTCAGATTATCAGGAATGCAGCGAACAAGGTGGCGGTGTTGCTCATGGGTGATAGAAGGGTCAGTTTTTGTGTGTAGGGGGATTCAACTGGTCTGGGTTTGCCTCGTGTTTGTTTCGTAATTTTGATAACTTGTCTTGCTTAACCTGGTAGCAGTGATTGTGAATGAGCTGGTTGTGTGTATGGATGAGCTGTCTGAGTCTTGAAGCAGTGGCTATGGGCATGATGATTGTGGTTTGTTGTTTGAAATGTTGAAGAAGACGGGAGAGAGATTCCAGGGATGAATTGAGTGTTTTGATATGTGCCAACATGAGTCTACGGCTGGCTTGGAATAGAATTCTTGTAGTGGTAGTGGTAAGAGCGGTGTTATGAAGATCGGATGGGGTGTGAGAAAGTGAGAAGCCGCGAGGGGTGATTCGCAGTCGAATGCATTGTTTTAGAAAGTTGAGATGAGATGCAGATTTCGTTTTCTGAAACTGTGTTTTAGCATATCCTAGTGCAAATGGCTGGATGATAGGTGGCAGAAAATGAATGGACTGGTGAAAACTGGCATGTGTACGGGAGAGGAATTGGGGGGCCGGCATTATGTTCTGATTTAGGTTCTTAGAGTTGAGAGGTCAGGAGTGCCTGATTGCGATCGCACGTACACGACTAAAAACGTATGTTAAACGAAATACGGATCAATGATTAACAGTATACAATGATCGAAAGACGTATACACGATAACAATCACACACACTGATGACGTAAACAGAAATACAAAACAACGAAGGGTAGCAGTCAGTATGAATCAAAATAGATCTAGTTGCAAAGCAAGAGGACTGCAGGCGGAAATCTAAACAAATCTTAAATAAATGTTAGCGAACCGCCCAGAGAACGTGGACAAACGAGTCACAAGACGAAACACAACTAGTTTCGACCTCTTAGGTCTTCATCAGGTGAGACATTAACGAATAAAACAATGAAAATTCACTTAGCTTTGATCGCTTCAGATCACTTGGTAGGGTTCAGCGCAAGGAAGAAGGCGTTGAATGAGAACGAGGCTGTTGGAAGGGAAATAGTGAGCGAGTCAAAGTCGTAATGAAGATAATAATACTACTGATAGGAATACTAATAATGGTCAAAATACTGAGAAAAAAAAAAGAAAAAAAAAAAAAGGGACAAGATTACTACCAATCTGTGTCAATAAGTATGGGTATGGGAGAAAGGACAGTGGGTTAGAGGATTCTTAAACAGCAGGGTTGCCGTGGCAACAGTCCCAGAGGCGAAGGCGATGGTGATGTCAATGCCAGTGGTAGTATCAATACTAGCAATAGTATTACTGAATGATACTGCTAACAACGATAGTGAAGGTTAAGGTAATGAAAGCATGATACAGAAATATATTTAGAAAATACATTTTTATAATAATCAAATAAATAAATAAATGAAACATTAAAAATAATAATAAATTAAAAAATCAGTAAATAATAATAATTAAAAAAATAAAATAAAATAAAATAATAATAATAATAATAATGATAATAAATGCATAAATAAGATAGCTATAAGTTGTGTGAGGTGAATAGTGGGAGATAAGGTAGTATGTGTGTGTGTTTTTTGCCACCTATCATCATAATAATAATGATAATAAATGCATAATAATAATGATAATAAATGCATAAATAAGATAGCTATAAGTTGTGTGAGGTGAATAGTGGGAGATAAGGTAGTATGTGTGTGTGTTTTCTGCCACCTATCATCCAGCCATTTGCACTAGGATATGCTAAAACACAGTTTCAGAAAACGAAATCTGCATCTCATCTCAACTTTCTAAAACAATGCATTCGACTGCGAATCACCCCTCGTGGCTTCTCACTTTCTCACACCCCATCCGATCTTCATAACACCGCTCTTACCACTACCACTACAAGAATTCTATTCCAAGCCAGCCGTAGACTCATGTTGGCACATATCAAAACACTCAATTCATCCCTGGAATCTCTCTCCCGTCTTCTTCAACATTTCAAACAACAAACCACAATCATCATGCCCATAGCCACTGCTTCAAGACTCAGACAGCTCATCCATACACACAACCTGCTCATTCACAATCACTGCTACCAGGTTAAGCAAGACAAGTTATCAAAATTACGAAACAAACACGAGGCAAACCCAGACCAGTTGAATCCCCCTACACACAACACTGACCCTTCTATCACCCATGAGCAACACCGCCACCTTGTTCGCTGCATTCCTGATAATCTGACTCTCACCAATGATGAAAGATCAGTCCTGGCAAAGGGTCTGAAATTTATTCCCATTCAGCCTGCCACCAATAAATATCAAAACCACGTTGATGTTGAAAGATTCTTTAGAAAATTAAGATGGATGGCTGCACTTGACGGTGTGCCCAAGCCCCCTCTACCAGACAGCTCAGACATTTTTACCCACCTTTTTCGAACTCCAGTGCTTCGCCAGCCACCTCTTGACAAATCCACTGAAGTTGAACTCTACATCAAAAAGTGTAGAAAAGAAATCTCTCAAGTTAAATCCAAACCTGTCCGCAATTCCAACCTCTCACGGGATGAACAAAAAGCCCTTGAATCACTGAGACAAAGACAAGACATTGTCATCAAACCAGCAGACAAGGGTGGTGCAGTGGTGGTCTGGGACAAACAGTTGTACATAAAAGAAGCACACAGACAACTGTCAGACACAAATTTCTATACACCACTCACAGCATCACCCCTCCCCCAACACCAGAAACTCATCTCAACCACAGTTAAACAAGAAATCAAACATAACAACTTACCGAAGACAGCCAAACTCCTCATAATGACAGACACCAAACAACCCACCTTCTACCTGCTCCCTAAAATACACAAAACCAATACTCCCGGCAGACCCATAGTATCTGCATGCAGCTGCCCTACAGAACACATTTCACAGTACTTAGACTCTCTCCTCCAACCCATAGTACAAGGCCTCCCCACATACCTCAAAGACACTACACACACACTCAACATGATTAATTCATACAACACAGATCCCACTTTCAAACCCAGCCTCCTCTTTACCCTTGATGTCGTCTCTCTCTACACTTCCATCCCTCATGCTGATGGACTGAAGGCCCTCGCATTCTTTCTTAACAAACGGCCCCCCAACCAACAACACCCTCCCACAGCTACACTAGTCAGACTTGCAGAATTAGTCCTCACCCTCAATACTTTTGAATTCAACAACCACACATTCTCACAAATCAGTGGTGTTGCTATGGGAACCAAAATGGGACCATCCTATGCCTGCCTCTTCATGGGACACCTAGAACACCGCCTACTAACCTCTTACACAGGCCCAACACCAGAGCTCTACAAAAGATACATAGATGATGGATTGGGAGCCACATCCATGCCAGAACATGACCTCCAGAATTTCCTCAACTTTGCACAGACCTTCCATCCATCCATCCAGCTGACCTACACCATTTCACAGTCAGTTAATTTCCTGGACATCACTATCTCCCTCAAAGATGGACTGCTTCAAACCTCAGTCTTCTACAAACCTACTGATGCGCACTCATACCTGGACTACACATCTTCCCACCACCAGTCCACTAAAAATAGCATTCCATATTCTGAATTCCTTCGCCTACGCAGACTGTGCTCTAGCGAAGAGGATTTCACTATACAAGCAGCCAAAATGTCTGATTTTTTCACCAACCGTGGATACCCTAGTGCCGTCATCAGTGATGCTCTCAGCCGCACTGCAGCTAAATCCAGAACATCTACTCTGGAAACTAAACCTCCCAAAGAGACAGACAGACCCACTGCCTGCCTTCTCTTCCATCCTCACAATCTGCCCATCTGCAGGATCCTGAAGTCTAACTGGCACATAGTAGAAAATCATAAACCTGCCTTTGAGACCACACCAATGATCACTTTCAAACGTGACAAAAACCTAAACGATCTACTGGTGCGCTCTAAGCTGAACAAAATCTCAACACCTAAGCCACCAGGTACTTTCCCCTGCTCAAAACCCAACTGCAAAATCTGCTCTCTCACCAAACCAGACACCATCCTACATGGCCCCACAGGCTCTTTCACTATTAAACGCACTTTCTCCTGCCAGAGCCACAACATTGTGTATGCCATCCACTGTCAGCTGTGCGGTAAGATCTATGTAGGTGAGACATCTCGCACACTTGAGACGCGCATCTCTGAACACCTGGCCGACATCCGCCACCATCGGCCCAAACCAGTCGCTCTACACTTCAACCATGCCCAACACAACATCAACCATGTCAAAGTCTTGGCACTTTGGCAATCTAAGAGTGACAGCTTGGAACGCCTTATGCAGGAATCTCATCTCATTGCCAAACTGGGCACCGTCCACCCTCATGGCATCAACGTCCAAAAGTAGTATGTACCATTCCATCTCTGCAGCTCCAGCCTGAAATATCCCCCACCTACACACACCCATACCACCCTACCTCCCTCTGTTTACCTCAGACATAGGTTGCAGCTATCATCATCTTCCCTTTTCCTACACTCTCTGAGTCTCTCCATTTGCTACATCAATCGACTTACTCCCCCCTCCCCCTGTCCTAGTAATGATGTGTGTAGGGGTGTTGGTGGATATGGCGGTTGCTGGGGGTGGAGGTGGGGGTAACCAATGAATAAGGCTGATATTACAAATGGAACACACACACACACACACACACACACACACACACACACACACACACACACACACACACACACACTCACACTCACACATACACACACACATAATAAATAGAATGCTGGCTCCTTTATCGTTGGTCGTGAAAGGGGGGGGGGGAGAGAGAGAGAGAGAGAGAGAGAGAGAGAGAGAGAGAGATTGTGTATAGGTGTGAATATGTTGCCCCTCCCCCTCCCCCAGTTAGTACGTAAACCCATCCCCTTCTTCCCTCCACCCTCATAGCATCTACACCTTAAAGTAACATGTACCAACCCACCACTTCTACCTCAGCCCATAATATCCTCCCATCACACACACACATACTACCTTATCTCCCACTATTCACCTCACACAACTTATAGCTATCTTATTTATGCATTTATTATCATTATTATTATTATTTTATTTTATTTTATTTTTTTAATTATTATTATTATTATTTACTGATTTTTTAATTTATTATTATTTTTAATGTTTCATTTATTTATTTATTTGATTATTATAAAAATGTATTTTCTAAATATATTTCTGTATCATGCTTTCATTACCTTAACCTTCACTATCGTTGTTAGCAGTATCATTCAGTAATACTATTGCTAGTATTGATACTACCACTGGCATTGACATCACCATCGCCTTCGCCTCTGGGACTGTTGCCACGGCAACCCTGCTGTTTAAGAATCCTCTAACCCACTGTCCTTTCTCCCATACCCATACTTATTGACACAGATTGGTAGTAATCTTGTCCCTTTTTTTTTTTTTTCTTTTTTTTTTTCTCAGTATTTTGACCATTACTAGTATTCCTATCAGTAATATTATTATCTTCATTACGACTTTGACTCGCTCACTATTTCCCTTCCAACAGCCTCGTTCTCATTCAACGCCTTCTTCCTTGCGCTGAACCCTACCAAGTGATCTGAAGCGATCAAAGCTAAGTGAATTTTCATTGTTTTATTCGTTAATGTCTCACCTGATGAAGACCTAAGAGGTCGAAACTAGTTGTGTTTCGTCTTGTGACTCGTTTGTCCACGTTCTCTGGGCGGTTCGCTAACATTTATTTAAGATTTGTTTAGATTTCCGCCTGCAGTCCTCTCGCTTTGCAACTAGAAAAATAAACAATTAATATGGTGATTTCAGACGGAGTTTAGTTGTGCAAGGCATCCAAATCTCGCGCTCCACACGAAAACAATGGCGATTGTTCGAGCACATCAGGTCATATTCCATGCTTCATTTTCCAGATGCTCCCTCCGTCACGCATCAATAACCCGGAGTAAGTCAAGCCTGTGAGAACCAGGTAACTTGCAGTATTGGTCAGGAAGTTCTGTCATGAATCGGCCGAATGTTCTCGAGCATTTAGGCAAATTAAGGGTAGTTTTGCTGTTGTTGAGAGCAAGTTCCTTGGATTCTTCACGTGTGCGAACTCAGGCATCACCAGTGGGGAATACCCCGAGTCGTATACTGAAGGAGGGAGAGTTACTGGGGAGTGGTTTGCATGTCTAGGGGGTGGGGGGGTGGGGGGGTAGTAACAACAACACGCCGACCTGCCGGTCCTGGGTAGAGGAGAGGTGTCCACTTTGAGCACTGGCTATTCACTGGGTTCTCCAGTGGGTCTGAAGGGGAGGCGACAGTGTCAGGTGACCGTCACGGGTAGGTGACCGTCAGCCTGCAGGCAGAGCACAGTGACCATTCAGTCGTTCTTGTTCTGAGGAATGAATGGAAGGCTTCGGCCTATTGAGTGGTTTGCACCTTGTTGTCTATAGCGTGTAGTGAATCCTTGAAGCATCAGTCCTGGCTGGTAGAGAAGTCCAGGCTGTTAGTACAAGGGTAGCTTTGGGGAATCGAACATGAGTTTGAATAGGAGGTTATGCATTAACCATTTGGTACCCAAGTCTTTGTTGGCACTAGCAGCTGTGGTGTGTGTGTATGTGTAGGTGACTAGTGATTCCATTAGCGAAATGAAAATAACTTGGGGATTTATTGGTACAAATCGTGTGATGTTTGTGTGCCAGTGATTCCATTGGTTGAACCAGTTAAACTCGAGTTCTCTCTTGTTTGAGAATGGATATAACGTGCCTGGAAACCCAGGAAGTGTGTGATTCACTTAAGGGAAAGTGAACTCATCCCATCTTGCTGAGGGCTCAAGAAAATACAGCGAGAAGCAGAGGTTTGCTGTCGCCTCGTTGTCTCCTGGGTGGGGGCGTAAGACAGTGGAGGTTGCTGTAGCCTCGGAGCCAGCGACGAGAAGAATTGTCTCCCGTGTGGGGACGGTCGACAGCAAGACGTGTTAGCCTGTTGGGGCTTAGACAGGGAGCTGCCAGACAACGGTGGGGTGTTTGCAGCCAGAGAAGACCTGTGGGAGAGGCCGACAGGAGTCCTTTCTGTGGAGAGGGTGAAGTGCAGTGGAGTCCGGGAGACTCGGTCTGAGGGTGCAACGCGAGCTACGTTGCCAGTGTCCCCCAACTGGGATTTGGCCAATCGGGAGGACACAACAGTGTGGCAGCTTCAGCTCGTAGTCGCACAGTGGGATGAGAGAAACTGACGGTCAACCCAGGAATGCTGGCAAGTTATGGACGTTTTATTTGCTCTTAAGTTTCTAAGTGTGCAACAAGAATAGTGCAATTTTGTCTTTCCTGGTTAAGTAAGAATAACTGAAGAACAGGGGATGCGATTTATGAGATTGTCTGTATGATGTTTACATTGTTGTATGATACAGATAAGTGTGTTGTTGTGTAGTGATGGGTGGGGGCTCGGAGTCAAGTTAAATAAAAGTTGATTATTTCTGTGAAATGTTATTGGTTTCCCGTCACCTTTGTGCGGGCCCGATGTGAGTGACAGAGTGCGTGTGCCTATGTGAGAGCGCATTTTGGTCGTGAAAGCGTAAATACTTCTGTCTATAACCCCCTGCATCCCTCGAGGGGGAGCATCGGAGACCCGTCACAAATTGGGGGCTCGTCCGGGATGGACATAAATGAGTCATAAGTGATTTTGATTTCTGGGTTTTGTTCAATTGCAAAAGGATTTGAAATTTGTCATAATTGTGGAAATCTAGATTTTTTTTTTCTTACCGGGAAAGACGTAGTTGTGTGTTGATTGTTTTGAGCTTTTTTTTTTCATGACTGTGCCTTTTGTGTGAACTTGCTTGACTTGGTTGGTATTGAGGTTGATTGTGTGTAGCATAACAAGTTGATCACTTTATTGACGAGTGATCGTCTGGATCGCTTTATTTACGAGTGATCGTGTGGATATCTTGCTTGTTACAGTGGTTGTATTAGCTCGCTGATCGACGGTTAGACAGCTTCAAAATGTCGACTGAAGAGAGTGCTGAGACAATGGGTCTGCTGAAAAAGATGGACCTCATAGAAGAAGGAAAAGCTTTAGGACTAAAGGGTCCGGAACTGAAGGCGTATGTAGATGAGAACTGGCCCCGCGTAATCGAGGCTCAGAAAAGACAAAGGGAACGGGAAGAAGGAAAGAAAAAATAGGAGCAAGAAAGAGAACGGGAAAAAGATGAGAGAGAAAGAGAACGGGAAAGAGAAAAGAGAGAAAGAGAACGGGAAAGAGAAGAGAGAGAGAGAGAACGGGAAAGAGAAGAGAGAGAAAGAGAACGGGAAAGAGAAGAGAGAGAGAGAGAGAGAGAGAGAGAGAGAGAACGGGAAAGAGAAGAGAGAGAGAGAGAACTGGAAAGAGAAGAGAGAGAGAAAGAGAACGGGAAAGAGAAGAGAGAGAGAGAGAGAGAACGGGAAAGAGAAGAGAGAGAGAACGGGAAAGAGAAGAGAGAGAAAGAGAACGGGAAAGAGAAGAGAGAGAAAGAGAACGGGAAAGAGAAGAGAGAGAGAGAGAGAGAGAGAGAGAGAGAGAGAGAGAGAGAGAGAGAGAACGGGAAAGAGAAGAGAGAGATAGAGAACGGGAAAGAGAAGAGAGAGAAAGAGAACGGGAAAGAGAAGAGAGAGAGAAGAACGGGAAAGAGAAGAGAGAGAGAGAGAGAGAGAGAGAGAGAGAGAGAGAGAGAGAGAGAACGGGAAAGAGAAGAGAGAGATAGAGAACGGGAAAGAGAAGAGAGAGAAAAGAACGGGAAAGGCGAGAGAGAGAGAGAACGGGAAAGGCGAGAGAGAGAGAGAGAACGGGAAAGAGAAGAGAGAGAGAGAGAACGGGAAAGAGAAGAGAGAGAAAGAGAACGGGAAAGAGAAGAGAGAGAAAGAGAACAGGAACGAGAGGAAAGAGAAAGAGATGAGGTACGGCAGTTTGAGTTAGAAAACTTGAAATTGGAGAAGGAACTGGAGGCAGAGGCAAAAGCCAGAAATTGTCCATCATATTATGATCCCTCAAATAATACGCCAAAGTTTGATGATAATCCGGACCACCTAGAGGACTTCATCTCACAGTTCGAAAGGATTGCCAAAGGTCAGGGCTTACCCGAAGAACGGTGGGCCACACATCTGTCCGCACTATTGACGCCTAAGGCTAGAGAAACATTTTTCTGCCTATCATTGAAAAAACAGACGGATTATGTATCTGTGCGTGATGCTTTGTTTCAAAGGTACCAGGTAACAGCTGATAGATACAGGAAAATGTTCAGAGAGGCCGCACGTAAGCCAGGCGAGGCACATGTACAGTTCCTTTATCGGGTCAGGTCTCTCTTTGATAAATGGATGAGAATAGGGAGTATTGAACAGACTTTTGAACAGTTGAGGGAAGAGATCGTCAGAGAGCAAATCCTGTCCACGTATCAGAGAGATCTCACTGTGTTCTTGGCAGAAAGAGAAATAAAAAGCTTAGAAGAGTTAGTGAAAGTCGCAGACAGGTATGAAGCTGCCCA
>CM065735.1:9527785-9562785 GCA_033310375.1 Conus canariensis
CAGACAACGGTGGGGTGCAGCCAGAGAAGACCTGTGGGAGAGGCCGACAGGAGCCCTTTCTGTGGAGAGGGTGAAGTGCAGTGGAGTCCGGGAGACTCGGTCTGAGGGTGCAACGCGAGCTACGTTGCCAGTGTCCCCCAACTGGGATTTGGCCAATTGGGAGGACACAACAGTGTGGCAGCTTCAGCTCGTAGTCGCACAGTGGGATAAGAGAAACTGACGGTCAATGAAGGAATGCTGGCAAGTTATGGACGTTTCATTTGTTCTTAAGTTTATAAGTGTGCAACAAGAATAGTGCAATTTTGTCTTTCCTGGTTAAGTAAGAATAACTGAAGAACAGGGGATGCGATTTACGAGATTGTCTGTATGATGTTTACATTGTTGTATGATACAGATAAGTGTGTTGTGTAGTGATGGGTGGGGGCTCGGAGTCAAGTTAAATAAAAGTTGATTATTTCTGTGAAATGTTATTGTTTCCCGTCACCTTTGTGCGGGCCCGATGAGAGTGACAGAGTGCGTGTGCCTATGTGAGAGCGCATTTTGGTCGTGAAAGCGTTAATACTTCTGTCTATAACCCCCTGTATCCCTGAATATGAAAATCATCTTTTCATAACGAGGGGGAGCGTCGGAGACCCGTCACAAGTTCCATCAACACTGAGAAACACGTTCATTAAGAAGGTGAAAGTCGACCTTGTGGTTGCAGTCTCCTCATCTGAACCTGATACCATGCACAGTTTTGGGTACGGGGCAAAATCCCCCAAAGAAATGGCTCTGATGGAAATCGAACTGACAGCCTCCCAGACAGGAAGTCCACGACACCGACCGGTGCACATTGGTGGATGGCTTGTGCTCCATGTCTGCCCTGAGTGGACTGATTCTAAATGTCTTATCTATGTCTGTCACGTGTGGACTGATTCTAAATGTCTGTTATCTATGTCTGTCACGTGTGGACTGATTCTACCTGTCTGTTATCTATGTCTGCCACATGTCGACTGACTGAATCTGTCTGTGTGCCACGTGTGGACTGATTCTACCTGTCTGTGTTATGTCTGTCACGTGTGGACTGATTCTACCTGTCTGTGTGATCCATGTCAGCCCATTGTAGACTGATTCTGTCTGTCTGTGTGATCCATGTCAGCCCAGTGTGGACTGATTCTGTTTGTCTGTGTGATCCATGTCAGCCCAGTGTGGACTGATTCTGTCTGTCTGTGTGATCCATGTCAGCCCAGTGTGGACTGATTCTGCCTGTCTGTGTGATCCATGTCAGCCCAGTGTGGACTGATTCGGTCTGTCTGGAATCTTTGTTTGCACAGTGTGGTCCGAATCTGCCTGTCTGTGGAACATGCGTCAGTCCAGTGTGGACTGATTCTGTCTGTCTGCGTTATCTATTTCTGCCCAAGGTAGACTGAATCTCTCTGCCTGTGGGATCTATGTCAGCGCTATGTCGATTGTAGTAAACTGACAACAGCGAGCTGATCACGGGCTCATAGGTTTCCTCTGATAACGTCAATCTACAAACCACTAGTAACTGACTGTCACACATCCAGGAAGGACAGGCTTTGCCAGAAGAGGTAACCATCATAACGGAAATGATAGGCGGAAATCAAAGGGTAATAATGTTAATTATCTATTCTTTCTTTTTCTTCCTTTTTTTCTTTTTCTTATTTTTTTTGTCTTCTTATTTTTCGTGTCGTTTAGCAGCATCACTCCCTCGTCGCTCATTCTGGTCACCACAGGCCCAATCCAACCCAGACTGTTCTGTCACGTCATTCTGTCTCTCCATGCATTCCAGCCGCTGCATAATTATGCAGTCCAACCCTTGTTGTCCTGTTACATTACTTCCCATTGGCTCATTCTGACCACAACACACTCAGTTCCCCACCCAGGTTGTTCTGTCACATGACTCTCTTTCCACTCATTTCAATCACCACATACCCAATCCAGCCCAGGCTGTACTGCCACTCTATGGTTTATTGCTATTCCGCTTATGCCTACCACACACCCAGTCAAACCCAGGTTGATCTCTTACATCACTCTGTCTCTGTCTCTGTCTCTGTCTGTCTCTGTCTGTCTGTCTGTCTGTCTGTCTGTCTGTCTGTCTGTCTCTCTCTCTCTCTCTCTCTCTCTCTCTCTCTCTCTCTCTCTCTCTCTCTCTCTCTCTCTCTCTCCAAGCACTCCAGCCACTGCATACTCAGTCTAGCCCGGGTTGTCCTGTTACATAATTTCCTATCCGCTCACTCCGACTTGAAAACATTCAGTGCAATGCAAGTTGTTTTCTCACATTAATTCCTCTCTGCTTATTGTGGCCATCATGGAGCCAGTCCCACCCTGAAAGGTTTCACAAAAGAAGATTTCTCTATTATTCAAAGAGACTGGGCTGTTACTTTTTCACCAAATGGAGAGATGACAAAAAAATTGAAAGAATGTTTGCAAAATTGGAGATCCATTTCATTAAGAAAAATGTGTCCTACAGAACATGGTCATCATCTCACAGCGAATTGAATGATGTGCTATCTAAACTGATAAATACAGATCAGACAGGTTTATTTCCAAGACAATACATAACAGATAATTTCAGACCATTGTGTTGCATGATGTATGATAATAAAAGAACATCCTGCTTTATTGATGAAAACATATTTTGTGAAAAAATTGATTCGTTAAACTTTACTTACATGGTTAATGTTCTGAGTACTTTTAGGTCAGATGAATATATCTGTTAATGAATATCCATATTCTATAGAAACACAACATTTTACGTTACTGTAAATTTGCAAGTAACTCGAAGTTTTGAAATACAGAGAAGGGTACAGAGAGGATGGAGACCCATTTCATGCTACTTGTTTGTGTTGTGGTCTGTGTGCTTCCCTTGTTAAATGTGTTCCTATTACATTTGTTTGCAACATTTTAGAATTTGGCTTTGTATCTTTTGTAGTTTTATAGTCTATCTGTATTCACTTTTGTTCGTAGATACGTTTTTTTCAATGGAAAGCAGTATTCGCAAAAGTATTGTTTCGTTCAGCTACACTATGCATTTTGTAAAACATTTCCTGAACAAGAAACTAGTGGATTTTTAATAAAGCTTTTGCAGAATTCTTCAATTGACATAAGATCCATCTAACTAAGTAAAGCAGCTACCATTAAAAAGTTAAGATGAAAATAACCAAATCGAAAATTTACCTCAACACGTTTAGAGAGTTCACACACACACACACACACACACACACCGCGCGCGCGCGCGCGCGCGCGCACGCACGCACACGCGCGCGCGCACACGCAAGATAGAACTAAATTATGGCATATTCATAAACGACAAAATTAAGCCAAAACATACCGTCAAAAATGGAACAAACAATTCATACTGAAATTAAGCAGCAGATAATGTTCAAGAAGATACAAAATATACAAAAAAAGGAATTAAAATGTTTTGATATCAGACTAGTGCAAAACATTTTGGTTTCAAACTTGGTACTGGCTTTCCTGGGAGGTCAGGACAAACAGAAGATGCTGTTTCTGTTGCCAGAAGAAAGGCAGCACTGAACATACATTTAGAGATGTGTGCTTTTAATCACCCTTTGGCATCATTTCCTGGGAGGTCAGGACAAACAGAAGATGCAGTTTCTGTTGTCAGAAGAAAGGCAGCACTGAACATACATTTAGAGATGTGTGCTTTTAATCACCCTTTGGCATCATTTCCTGGGAGGTCAGGACAAACAGAAGATGCAGTTTCTGTTGTCAGAAGAAAGGCAGCAGTGAACATACATTTAGAGATGTGTGCTTTTAATCACCCTTTGGCAACATTTCCAGATCTCTATGACACAACACGAGCAAGACATCGAAAACTGTTCATTAAGTGCATCACTTCTGATTTTTGGAAACACTGATTATTTTAAATTGACCATTTTGAGTATTGTATTATACTGGTTGAAAGTTTTATTCTTAAACGGGTAAAGTAACAGAAGAAACCACCATCCAACTACTGACAGATGAAATATGAGAGATGGCAGTCTCATGCATTCATACACGTCAACTCGGTCGAATTCTACGCCAGATGGCATCCCTACAAATCATGAATCCTAAGTTGAGAAAAGCGAGACACACCCAGCAAACAAATACACTTTCTTGCCTGTAGAAAGAAACTCGTGGAGAGCGTGGCAGCAGAGAGTCCTCAGAAGAGAAGCCCCCTTCAAGCAAGTGTTTCGGCCCTTATCTCCTGACACTCTAGGGGGTTGGGCCACACCCGGTTCATGACTCCGGATGTCCCTCTGCTGCCCCTTTTTTTCCCATCTTGGGACGAGCCATGGCTGGGATTCGAACCCATGACCCTCTGGACATGCTCATTTTCCACTTAATGACTCGCGCTTTAACCACTGAGCCACAGGGACACCTGATATTTGTAGGGAAATTAAGCCTTATGAAGTTCACTTTTGTTCCTCCTTGACCAGATCCAGCTTGAACACCTCTCTGCCGCTTCTGCCATTGCTTTCAGGGCTCTGGTTTTTTCCTTCCCTGCAACTGAGAGCTGTTTCATGAGGCTGTATGCAGACGTTCCTACAAACCCCCTAGCTCCAATTTCTGCAGTGAGGACTTTGACCTGATAGCCTTCTCTCCTCAGGCTGTTTGCCAGATCAGCATACTTTTCAGTCTTGTAGATTTGAGCTGCCTCCATTCTGTTCTCATATGGCACCGTGAGCTCGATCATGATCAGCTGCTTGGTTGACTTAGAGTGGACTACTATGTCTGGTCTCATGCCACTCTTGCTGATGATCTCTGGGTGACTCTTCCATTCTGGGAGGTCTGCAGTGCACTCCCAGTCATCTGCCCCGTCCAGCAGACTCTGCCTGCATGTTTCGAGTGGCACTGTTGTTCTTGGCCATGATTTGCTGCCTCCTGCCGTGAAGAATGTTGCGGGTGCTTTTGGAGTCCTGATTTTCCCTTTTGTGGTGTTGGTACTAGCCCAGACTACTTGTACAATTTCTTTGAGCACTTGGTTGTGCCTCCATGTGTACCTTCCTTGAGCCAGGGCTACTTTACATGAGCTTAGGACATGCTCCACTGTTTGTTTTTCATGGCAGAGGGAGCATGCAGGATCGTCTGTTTTCCCCCACTTCACCAGGTTTGCATTTGAGGGCAGAAGGTCATATGCAGATCTGAGAATGAAGCTGATCCTGAGAGGGGCCATGTGCCAAATGTCATTCCAAGTGAGACTTCTTTGGAGTGCATTCTCCCACGTTGTCCATTGCCCTTGCTGGCTCTGCTGGACTGCTTTTTGGAGTCTTTTTTGGTCTTCTTCTTTTCTCATCTCCTGAATCATCATGTCTCTTTTGGCTTTTCCTTTGGCCTTTGACCACCATCCAGTTTTGGTCACCCCCAGTCCCTGTCTGTTGGTCTGTGTGTGTCCTGTTATTTCTCTGATCTTGAGACTCTCTTTTGCAGAATCCATCGCCTCTTGAACTTTCCATTTTCTGCCTGTCTTCAGCTGGGGCTTAATTGCTTCTATCACCTTGTCTCCTGAGTCCTCCAGCATGCTTTGAAGTCTGATCTTCCCTGCTTTGTATTCCTCCAGGATGGATTTCAGGGGTAGTTTCAACTTTGCTTGGCGACAGTACAGCGCTATGTCAGTCAGACAGGGTGGGACACCAAGCCATTTCCTTGTGAACTTGTTGATTTTGGCTTCCATTGCCTCCACTATGCTGGTGCAGATGTCGTATATCATCAGAGGCCATAGCAGCTTTGGTATCAGCATGAACTGCAGACACCAGACCTTGTATTTGCCAGGGAGCCCACACTGGTCAATGGTCTCCAAGCCTTCCTCCGCCATCTGCTTGGTTTCTTTTGCTCTTTGTGTGTCTTTCAGCGTATCATCATACCATCTTCCAAGGCTCTTGACTGGTTCTTCTGTGACTGTTGGAATGGCCTGGTTGGCAACACTGAAGACCACAGATCCGGCCACTTTTCCTTTCCTCAGTGAGAGACTCCGTGATTTCTTTGGCTTGAACTTCATTCTGGATGAGGCAACTATGTCGTCCAGCCTCTCCAGCACATGACGTGTCTCGTCTTCTCTGGATCAAATCACTGTAGTGTCATCCATGAAGGCCTTGAGAGGAGGCATCTTGTATCCATCGCCAAGGTCTGTTTGTCTCGCGTTGTTTGTTGCTGCTTTCAAGATGAGTTCCATTGCCAGCACGAACAGTATTGGGGAAATTGCACAGCCCATTGCAATACCCACTTCCAAGTTGATCCAGTCTGTTGTGTACTCCTTGGTAGAGAACCGCATTGAGAAGCCATTGAAGTACTTCTTGAGCATGTCGCGGATGTTCTTTGGCACATGGTACATCTCAAGAGCCAACTGTATCATCTCATGGGGCACAGATCCATATGCGTTTGCCAGATCAAGCCACACTACGTCCAGGTCTCTCTTTTCTGTTTTTGCTTTTTGGATTGCGTCCCAGATCATTGTGGCGTGTTCTACACAGCCCGCCACGCCTGGGATGCCACCTTTCTGGACTGACACATCCAAGTACTTGTTTTCCATCAGGTACTTGGTCAGCCTTGCTGCCATGACAGAGAAGAAGATTTTCCCTTCGACGTTCAGTAGTGATATTGGCCTGAACTGGCTAATGTCACTTGAGTTTTGCTCTTTGGGGATGTACACACCATCTGCCGTCATCCACTGGCCGCTGATCTTCTGGTTTCTCCAAGCCGATCGCAGCAGCCTGTGGAGCCACTCCAGCACCTTGGGACATTTCTTGTAAAGCTGGTAAGGTATTCCGTTTGGCCCTGGTGATGATTTGGCTCTGGCTTTGTCGACCACCTTCTTGATTTCCGCCAACGTTGGAGGCTTGCCATTGAACTGTTCCTCAGGGTTGGTTGGCCACACCAGACCTTGAATGTCGAGTGGTGCTTTGCTCTGTGGGTCAGAGTATGTTTTCCTCAGATGCTGCTCAAGAACTCCTTTGTCCACACTTAGGGTCCCAGATTTTGGCTGCTCAAACAGTGTTCTGGCAAACTGGAAGGGGTCTCTGAAGAAGCGCTCTTGTGTCTTCTTCTTTTTGCTCTTCCTCTTCCTCGCAGATTCCGCTTTGCTGAGGGCACTGTGTTTTTCTTTCAGGTCTTTCCACAGTTTTTCCAAGCCTTGTTTTTCAGCTGGCAGTGCGGTCTTCATTTGCATCTTGAGGTTTTTCTTTTGGACCCTGATCTTGTCCATCTTTTCTTGGCGTCTGGATTTCTTTGGAGGTGTTTTCTCTTTGGGTAGTTTTGCTCCATAGGCGTCTCTACATGTGGCATACACAATGTCCCCATATGTGGCTAGTTTGTGTTCCAGGGTGCTTTTCCCTATCAGTGCATCGAGTCTTTGGACGATTTTTGCATCCAGTTTCTCCCAATCTTCAGTTTCGTTTGCTCGTGGCAGGTTGAGTTTCAGGCGCCTGGCATCGAGGGCCTGTGCAAATTCCTCATCCGAACCAACAGCGTGGATGTCCTTGGCACTGTGGTTTAAATCCTGGCCTTGGTCTTCCGACGTCTTATCTGCTGATGCAGTGCGCTGCTGCTCATTCAGATGAGTCTTCACACATCCCATCTTTGTTCTGTGGATCTTCATGCCACGGGTGGTAGCGAAACGCTTTCCACAGACACATGGATATTCCATTTGGTCCACCTAGTAATTATGAAACTTATGCATTGTTTGAACTGTCTTTGTGTCACTAATATGCGCAAAGGAGACATTGGTATGTGGAAATGTAATGCACTCACGATCGTAGACATACATATGCTATTTACATTAGCTCCGAGCAACAGATGGTAGAGTTTTGGGTTTTTTTTTAATTTTTTGCTGCCATGCTTGTTTAAAATGTGTATGATTCATCTCTCTCTCTCTCTCTCTCTCTCTCCCCTCTCTCTCTCTCTCTCTCTCTCTCTCTCTGTGGTGTGTGTGTGTGTGTGTGTGTGTGTGCGCGCGCGCGCGCGCGCGCGCGCGCGCGCGCTCGTGTGTGTGTGTGCGTGAGTGTGTGTGTGTGTGTGTGTGTGTGTGTGTGTGTGTGTGTGTGTGTGTGTGTGTGTGCGCGCGCGCGCGCGCGCGCGCCAGTGTTTTTGTTTAATGAATAGGGGAAACTTTATTATAAACTGTGATGTTGGTCGATAACATGTGAGGTTTGTTAATTGAAAAGAAAAATAAAACGGCACTTAAGTGGGGGGGGGGGGGGGGGGGGGGAAGTATGTCAAAAAAGAGTGTATTATCTAATATATCTATAAAATATTTGTCATATGGAAAAAAACACGTTTATCCTCCATCCACTATTTTGCTGTGGTTCTCCACTTCCAACACCACGCAGTAAAACAGTGTGTGAAAAGAATTGGAACGTGTTACTACTGAACGTAGGCTGGTTCATGTAAGTGTAAAAAGTTATTATCAATCGTCTAGCGATTGGTCATTCACAATGACGTGAGATATGATGCGCGCGCATCTAGCCAGTGATGCTTGTATCGTGCCAGAGACAAGACACGTGCTTTTTCCGCCAAAAGAAATATCATCGTTTCATGAGGTCAGTCCATTCCTTTTTATTCTTTTTTTTTTAACTTTATTAGTTAAAGATAGCAAGGCTGAGTCCTTTCAGTAACTTTTTATCAGCCAGATTTCGTATTGCTGCTCAGATCAACAATATCGTAATTGCCGGCTTTCAGCCCGGTATCGGTACCAAGTCTGGCACCATGGCCTCACATGATCAAGATGAAAGGCCGGCCGTTGAAGGTAAGGACTTGAGAGATTCCAGACTGGAGGAAAAATTAGAGGACAGGCTTCAAGATGTAGCGCAAAGTTTGGATGCGAAGTGGGAAAAGAGATTTGATGAATTTGAAACTCTTTTGAGAACTTCATTAAAACGTAAACTCGATGCCGGAGACATGAGCGGAAACGATTCTGACGTCGAATATGACGAACGCGATGTCCTTGTTTTACAAGAGGATCAAGAAGAGTTAGACTTACAGCAGTGTGAAAAGGCACTGATTGAGGGAAACGCCAGTACTTCTACCTCTAGCACATCTAAGAAAGACAACGCTCAGTTGTTCGATGAAATCGAACAAGAGCTCAGTGGAAAAGAAATGCTAGGTTCAAAGGTCAGTGATGGCTTGGCAACAATAGTCAATGCGCGTTTTCGCCGAAAGCTGAGCGAAAAGGTCCAGAAGGACAAATTTGAGGCGCACAATCGACCGGAAAATTGTGAAAAATTAGTTGTGCCATTGGTAAACAAGGAGGTATGGTCCAAACTTTCAACAGATCAACGCAAATCGGATCTGAAGATTGCACACGCCCAGCGCGCCATTATCAAGGCAACAATTGCGATTGCTCGCGTGGCAGACCAGAACGAGGCTTCGCGACAAAATGCCTTAGTAATACGAAACTGCACAGATGCAATTGCGTTGCTAGGGCACGCCACCCATGAGCTGTCTATGTTCCGTCGTCGAGCGATGTGTCCACCGGTCAATCTGCGCTTGTGTGACGAAACGATTGCCGTTACGGAACATTTGTTTGGCGACAATCTTGCATCCACCCTCAAAGATATAAACAAAATGGAGAAGATAGGCTACAAGGCCTTGTCTGCTGGGAAAAAGGGAAACAACCCCAAATTTAGTCGCTTCCAGTATGACGGAAATGGGGGCAACACGGAAGGGTCTTTTTTAGAGGCCGTCTCGAACAAGCATTTCCCAGCCAGACGTGGGGGCTATCAGTACCCAAAACCACAGACACAAGGGCAGCGCTACAACAGCTTTCCCAAAGGGCGCAACCAGAGGAACAGCTTCTCTCAGTCTCAGTAACTGAGGTAAGTGATTTTGATGCACAGTTAGACAGCATTGTTCAGTTGCTGACACTTGAAGCAGAAGAGTTTGAAGCAGGAAGATTGGCTAACTTTACAGGAAATTGGGTTAAGCTGACATCAGATCCCAACATCCTAAAATCAGTGACGGGCTGAAATTGAGACTGATTGTAATTTGGATGATTTAGCTACTTTGTCATGTCCACCCTCATATTCATTCAGAATGAATGCTGCAGAAACAGCTGTTATTGATGAAGAAATTGACAAATTGATTTGAAAAAAGTTATAACAGAGTGTGAGCACACTCATGGAGAAGTGTTGTCACCAGTCTTCACTCGGCAGAAAAAAGATGGATCACAGAGAATGATCCTAAACCTAAAAAGTCTAAATGAAGAAATAACATATCACCATTTTAAGATGGACACTTTGGCTACGACCTTGGCTTTGGTTAGCAAAAACTGCTATATGGCATCATTGGACTTGAAAGATGCTTACTACTCTGTACCCATTTGCAAGGAACACAGAAAGCTGCTGAGATTTGAATGGAAAGGAAAAATTTTCGAATACAATGCGCTCCCAAATGGACTGGCATTGGCACCACGTTTGTTCACAAAAATAATGAAGCCAGTTTTTGCTACATTGAGATTGAAAGGACATATCTCAACAGCTTTCTTGGATGATTCCTTGCTTATGGGCATTTCAAAGAGACAGTGCCAGGAAAATGTTATGGACACACTGGACATATTACATAAGCTAGGATTTATTGTACATCCCACAAAGTCAGTTTTTCAACCAACTACTGTGATTCAGTATTTAGGAGTGATCATTGACTCAGTCTTAATGACGGTCACTTTGACCTCTGAAAGGAAAGAGAAAGAGAAAATGCTTCTAAGCTGCAAGAACCTGCTGAAGGCAGTTGAGATATCCATAAGAGATTTGGCAAAAGTCATTGGGTTAATGGTGGCCAGCTTCCCCGCTGTTAAATTTGGGCCCATGCATTACAGGCAGTTGGAAAAAAATAAGTGTAGAGCTCTAAAGAAAAGCAAAGGACATTTTGACCAGGTGATGGAGATATCCAAAGATGGGAAAAAAAGGAGTTGACATGGTGGATTGACAATATTCCTGATGCTTTCAATGATGTCTGTTGCAGAGATCCAGACATTGTGATCTATTCTGATGCAAGCCTTCATGGCTGGGGCTGTGTGTGTGTGCAGAAGTCTCTTCAGGAGGAGTGTGGTCACCAGCAGAAAGGAAATTTCATATAAATGACTTGGAATTAAAAGCTGCATTTTTTGCCTTGAAATCTTTTCAGATGCAGCTTCAAGGGAAACATGTAAGGCTCATGCTGGACAATACTACAGCCATAGCATGCTTAAACCACATGGGTACATCTCACTCTGACTCCTGTAATGATTTAACGTTTCAGATCTGGTCTTGGTGCATTGAACATAATATCTTTGTCAGTGCAGCCCACATACCAGGAGTGGAAAATGTGGTGGCTGATGCAGAATCCAGGAAGGTAAATCTGGACACTGAATGGAAGCTGAACAATGACCTTCTGCAAGCTGCTCTTAGACAGCTGAATGCAGCACCTGACATAGATTTGTTTGCTTCTAGGATGAATGCGCAAATGAAAAGATTCATCTCTTTCAGGCCAGATCCAGATGCAGAAGCTATTGATGCTTTCAGTGTAACTTGGAGAGACATAAATTTCTATGCTTTTCCTCCTTTCAGCATTGTCACCCGATTCCTCCAGAAGGTGCAGAGGGATCAGAGTTCGGATGTGCTGGTGGTCCCAGATTGGCCAACTCAGCCGTGGTATCCAGTACTGTTGCGACTGTTAACTGCAAAGCCAGTGCGTCTGACCTGCAGAAAAAAACCTGTTGCATCTCCCCAGCCACCCAGATGCAGTCTATCGCCTGATTCAGCTGAAGAAGCTTCACCTGCTAGTTTGCAGGATCTCAGGTGTTCTTTAACCAGCTCTGGTCTAAGCAGTGGGGCCGCTGATTTGGTTATGAGCTCTTGGAGAAACTCTACCCAGAAAGCGTATGACTTACATAAGAAGGTGGAAAACTTTTGTAGATAGCAAGGGAATAAAAGCACCAACTTATGTCCATGTAATAAATTTTCTGGCAGAAGTGTAGGATTCTGGGGCTAGTCACAGTACAGTAAATGTAGCCCGGAGTGCAGTTTCAGCTTATTTGCACAGGCCAGGCACCGAGGCAGTAGGCAGTCACCCATTAGTGTGTCGCCTAGTGAAAGGGGTGTTTGAAGAAAGACCCTCCATTCCCAAATATCATGATACATGGGATGTGGATAGTGTACTACAATACTTAGCTGGCTGGCCAGACGTAGAAAAGATGACTCTTAAGCAGTTGACCATTAGACTGGTTATGTTGTTAGCCCTGCCGTCTGGTCAGAGGGGTCAAACAATCCACACATTAAAATCTGAGGATGTCAGATTTAAAGATGACAAGTGTGTCTTAGTGTTTAGTGCTGTGCTGAAGCAAACTAAACCAGGGTCACATGTGCAACCGTTAGAACTAGAGTCTTTTGTAAATAAAAAATTGTGTATTGTTACCCACCTTAGTATTTAAGAGTGACAAAGGCTCTGAGGAAAGGGAAACAACTCTTCATTTCATTTGTCAAACCCCACAGTGAAGTCTCAAGAGACACTATATCCAGGTGGATTAAAACTGTTTTGAGGTTAGCCAGGGTGGATATCAGCAGTTTTTCAGCTCACAGCACCAGAGCAGCTAGCACTTCAGCAGCATTCAGCAGAGATGTGCCTATTGACTGCATAATGAGAGCGGCTGGGTGGTCTAGACAGTCCACTTTTACCAAGTTCTACTGCAAACCTGTGCTTCAAAAATCTTTGGGACAATCAGGTCTAGACAGTTTTGTAAATAAGAAGTAGAAATGCTGCAGGGTCCAGTTTTGACCCAGTGACTGACTGATGTTTCATGGTACAGTTTGACCCAGTGACTGATTGAAAGTGATTGCATGCCAAATTACAAATTGTTTTTGAATTACCAGAAACTTTACAGCTCTTGTGTAATTAAATATGGACAAAGAAAATCCATCGACTTGTTTATATTGCTTTTATGATTGATCAAGTATTCATGACCTCTAACTCTGAAGTCTCACGTCATTGTGAATGACCAATCGCTAGACGATTTATAGTTAGTAAATTTAACGAGACTTACCTGTAAGTTGAGGTAAAATTGGAATTATCTAGAGTCTAGTGATGGGAATGAGCAGTTACGTGCCCTCCCATCTCGGCTCTGGATGATTCTCGCTTACCCTCCCAGGTATTGTTGTTGAATTTATTTTAGAGGTCATTCGTGTCTAAATACTGGCTAGATGCGCGCGCATCACATCTCACGTAATTGCTCATTCCCATCACTAGACTCTAGATAATTCCAGTTTAATCTCAACTTACAGGTAAGTCTCGTTAAATTTACTAATTGATACGTATAAATTAACATTTTGTGAGGGAAAAACCTCTCACCACGGCTTCTGCCAAACCAAGTCTTCACATCACAGGGACAGGATCAATTCCATTCCCTTGTGTCACCTTCAGTCGGTAGAGGCGTACCTTCTTTACACACACATATGTCTGTCGACAGCGTCGATCTTATTCCAAAGGATCAACCCGATTGAATATAATCTGTCTTCTTGGGGGGGGGGGAGGGGGGGAATGTACAAAATACTCTTGCTCCCATAGTGCTGTAACACACAACACACACACACACACACACACACACACACACACACACACCACACACACACACACACACGCACGCACGCACGCACGCACATACACACACACACACACACACACACACACACAACACACGCGCGCGCGCAAGCGCGCGCGCGCATGCACGCACACGCACACACACACACACACACACACACACACACACACACACACACACACACACACATGCACACACACAATGGGGTTTTCTCTCGGACCTAATCAGCTATCCACACACCATCATTCAGTCATCTGACACAAAGTCATTCAGCCATCTGACACATCGTCAATCACCCATCTGACACATCGTCATTCAGCCAACTGACACATCGCCAATAAGCAATCTCACATCGTCATTTAGCCATCTGACACATCGTCAATCACTCCTCTGACACATCGTCATTTAGCCATCTGACACATCGCGTCAATCACCCATCTGACACATCGTCGTTCAGCCATCTGACGCATCATCAATCAGCAATCTGACACATCGTCATCAGCGATCTGACACATCCTCAATCACCCATCTGACACATCGTCATTCAGCAATCTGACACATCGTCAATACATCTACACATCGTCATCAGCCACCTGACACATCGTCATTCAGCATCTGGCACATCGTCAATCAACCATCTGACACATCGTCATTCAGCATCTGACACATTATCAATCAACCATATGACACATCGTCATTCTGCCATCTGGCACATCGTCATTCTGCCATCTGACACATCAACATTCAGCCATCTGACACATCGTCATTCAGCTATCTGACACATCAATCATTCAGCATCTGACACATCGTCATTCTGCATCTGACACATCATCATTCTGCCATCTGACACATCGTCATTCTGCCATCTGACACATCATCATTCTGCCATCTGACACATCGTCATTCTGCCATCTGACACATAGTCATTCTGCCATCTGATACATCGTCATTCTGCCATCTGACACATCATATTCTGCCATCTGATACATCGTCATTCTGCCATCTGACACATAGTAGTCAATCTGCATCTGATACATCGTCAATCTGCCACTGACACATATCATCTGCCATCTGATCACGTCATCAGCCATCTGACACATCGGTATCAACCATCTGAACATCGTCATCTGCCAACTGACACATGTCAATCATCCATCTGATCAACGTCAATCACCATCTGACACATCGTCAATCAACCATCTGACACATCGTCATCAACCATCTGACATTCGTCAATCAGCCATCTGACACATCGTCAGTCTACCATCTGACACATCGTCAATCACCATCTGACACTTCGTCAATCACCATCTAAACATTCGTCATTCTGCCAATTACACATCGTCAGTCTGCCATCTGACACACCGTTAATCAGCCTCTACACTTCGTCAATAATTATCACCGGATCATAGCCATTAAACACAGTAGTCTGCTTCTGAACATTAATCAGTCAACACATCGTCATTAATAACCCACCATCAGAATTTACTGTTAGCATTCTAACACAGAATTATTCGGCGTCTGAACATATCAATCAAACATCTGAACATAACAAATCAATCCATCTAGACACATCATGATCAGCATCTGACACATTAATTAATCTGGCCCTCATCTGACACATATCGATCAGTCATCTGAGACATCATCGATCAATCATCTGGCACATCATTCGATCAGCCATCTGATACATAATGATCATCTTCTGACACAACATCGACCAATCATCTGACACATAATCGACACTCATCTGACCATCATCGACCAGTCATCTGACACATCATCGACCATCATCTGACACATCATCGATCCACTCATCTGACACATACATCGATCAATCATCTGACACATAATCGATCCACTCATCTGACACATCATCGACCATCATCTGACACATCATCGACCACTTCATCTGACACATCATTGACTCATCTCAATCTGAGACACACATCATCGACCACTCATCTGACACATCATCGATCAATCATCTGACACATCATCGACCACTCATCTGACACATCATCGACCACTCATCTGACACATCATTGACAGTCATCTGACACATCATCGATCAATCATCTGACACATAATCGATCACTCATCTGACACATCATCAACCAGTCATCTGACACATCATCGATCACTCATCTGACACATCATCGATCAATCATCTGACACATCATCGACCACTCATCTGACACATCATCGACCACTCATCTGACACATCATTGACAGTCATCTGACACATCATCGATCAATCATCTGACACATAATCGATCACTCATCTGACACATCATCAACCAGTCATCTGACACATCATCGATCAATCATCCAGCACATAATCGATCACTCATCTGACACATCATCAACCAGTCATCTGACACATCATCGATCAATTATCTGGCACATCATCGATAAGTCTGACTTTAAAAAAAAAAAATCGCTAAATTGAGATAGCTCAGACAACTGTTGCGCTTAGAGGTTGTCCCCCAATACAACTTTTCTCGCCAGAGGCAATACATGCCAGACGTGATGCCACAAACAGTCACACCAGCACAAATTGTCGCCAGTGACAAAATTTGTATGAAGCCTTGGGGACAAAATGTCGCCCTGACACATATTGTCGCCCCCCACATATTTTGTGTAGTAACTATCGATTCCATTGTTTTATCTGTCTGTGTGTTTTGATTTTTTTTAACAACAACTGTACTAATTTCTATGAGAAAAATGTTTGTGATAATGAAGAGACAAAGAAAGCTTTCAACAAAGTTTTTTTTTTTTTTTTTTTTTTTTTTTTTAAAAGAGAAATCATATTGATCCACCAGGCAAAAGGGGCCAACAAATTGCAAGACAAAACAAGACGCGTTTCGACTTCTTTGGTCTTCTCTAGGCATAAAGACAACATTTAGGACGATGAAAGTAAAGAACAGACAATCACTTATCTTCTCAAATTAGGCACAAGATTGACGTTGAAAGAAAATTAGGCCACTTGGAAGGAGACAGTGTGAGTTAAAACAATAATAATAATAACAATAATAATAATGATGATAAGAAGAATAATGTTGATAATAATGATGGTAACAATGATGATAGCAATAATAATAAAAATAATAATAATGATGATTAAAAAAATAATAATACAGGATTGCAACCATTTTTTTTTTGGTAATAATCTGACAATAGTCAACCGAACGAATCAACAATGGTTACAGGACTATAGCTGGTGTAAGTACTAACTTACCATTATCATGATTTGTCTGAAGGCACGTTTCTTTAGAAGCCGACCTATGAAGTGAACAAGGGCCTAACCAAGATGGAGGGAGGACGCTTCACTTCAGCTGCGGATACCAGCAGGGAGTCTATTTTAAGATTCTCTCTCTCTCTCTCTCTCTCTCTCTCTCTCTCTCTCTCTCCTCTCTCTCTCTCTCTCTCTCTTCAACATGTTTACATTCTCCACTTCTTGACGATTCAGGCACACTCTGCCATACAGGAGTTGCCACCGTCATGAAAAGGGGCAGATAAACATCTCCTCCACACGTATCTCCCCATAAAACACAGCCCTGCGTGGGGGCTGTCCGCCAAACGTCTCTCACCATAAACTCTTCCCCAGTTTGACACGAATGGCTTGCCATCCTTCCTCATAAAACCGTTTCCTCCCGAACGCTTCTCATTGGCCCAGACGCGCTCGTGCACTCGATGACGCGCCTCCCTCTCGCGCCCTGCGCGCGGGATGATGGATGCACGTGCGAGCTGGAAAGATCAAACGAGATCCAGAGAGGGCCATTTACCGAAAAAGCGTATCCGTGTACACGTTTTGACTTCACAACCCGCTGCTGCCATAGAAGAAGACGCACCCCGCCAAACTGCTGGTGAAAGCAGCTGACATGAGAGGCTGAAATAGGGGAATAAATCTCGTGACTGTACAAAACGAAGACAGAAGTGCAATGCTGAAACATTCCACAGGCAACAATTACCAGTTTTTTTTTTCCCAACACAGAAAAATTTGCATGGTAATGATAATGATAATGATTGTAATGATAACAATAATAGCAATGATAATAAAAATGATAATGATTTTGATAATAGAAATACTTCTTTTTAAAATGATAGAGGATTATCACCATATTTTGGTAATGATATGACGATAGTCAACAGAACGAACCAACAGTGGTCATTGCACTATGGTTGGTGTGTTTACTGACCTATCACTATCATGATTTGTCTCAAGGCATATTTCATAATGTCGTAGATGCTGACCCATTAAAAGAAACAGGGATCCAGCTCAATAAGCAGAGCACTGTTCTTTCAGGTTCTCATGTCTAGAGTTTGAATCCCAGTAATGCTAGCATATTCAGCTGGACATTTGCACGGTCCATCTCAGTGTTGCGTCATTCTGGAGATTCAGTGCAGCATGTTTACAGGTTTCCATTTTTTCTCTTGCTCTCTGCCAGAGTACGCTTTCATAGCTCTGGATACTCAGCATCTTTTCACTGAGATTAAAATGCAGCAGGATGATATTCATGGGTCTGTCCCTGTGTACCTGTCTCTCTCTGTCTCACACTCTCTCTCTCTCTCTGTCTCTTTCTTTCTGTCTCTCTCTCTCTGTCTATCTTGCTCACCCTCTCCTCCCACACCTCTCTCTCTCTTGTGCACATGCGCGCACGCACATGCACACTGGAACACACACACACACATGCGAGCACACACACACGCACACAAACCTATGCATGCACACACACACACACGCACATGAGCTTGAATGGTAAGTATGGCTTACCAGAGGACTTGGCAGGGTTTTTACTGTGCAAAGCATGTAACTTGACAGTAAGGTGTAAACATGATAGCCACAAGCGTCGATAGGTCAGGTCAGGACAGCCAGACCAAAGCAAGATGGAACACTCTTCACTTCAGCTGTGGGAACTGGCGTGGAGTCTGTTTTAAGATCTCTCTCTCTCTCTCTCTCTCTCTCTCTCTCTCTCTCTCTCTCTCTCTCTCATACACACACACACACACACTCTCTCTCACACACACACACACACACACACACACACACACACAACACAAACACACACACACACACCACACCACACACAACACACACACACAAAACACAACACACACGCATGCGCAAGCACGCACTCATGCACACACACACACACACACACACACACACACACACACATACACACACACAACACACACACACATGCGCATGCGTACGCACGAACGCACACGCATACCACACACACATCACCACACACACACACACACACACCACCATACACAAGTACATGCACAGTTACACTCATACTCTCTCTCTCTCTCTCTCTCATCGTCTCTCCCTATCTCTCTCTCCTCTCTCTCTCTCAACATGTTACATTCTCACTTCTGGATGATTCAGAAACACTATCTGCCATACGCGAGTTGCCACCATCATGAAAAGGGCCGAAAACATCTCCTCCACACGTATCTCCCCATAAAACATCAGCCTTGGGGCTGGCCAGACGCGCTGTGCCAACTCATTGCCACGCGCTCTCCCTCTCGCGCCCTGCGCGCGGAATGATGCATGCCTGCGAGCTGGAAAACAACGTGATCCAGAGAGCGCCATTTTACCCGAAAGTGTATCCATGTAACGTTCGATTTCACACTCGCTTGGCCGAAGAGAAGACATACACGGCAAACTTGCGGCGAAAAAAACTGACCGAGAGGTTGAAGTGTGTAGTGTGTTGTGATTACTGTGGGGGGGAGAGGCAGGTGGGAGCTGGGGGGAGAGGGGGGGGAGGGTGGGGGGGGTAAAATCTCGCAACTGTGTCAATGCAGATGTGCAATGTGAAAACGTTCCATGGGCAAAAAATTACCGGTTTTTTTTTTAAACCTTTTTTTCTTTGTTTTCAACACAGGAAAACTAACAAGTCGGAAAAAGTCTTTATGGTTATCTTGAGAACACTCTGCTGCCATTCTTGTTTCATTAGTTCGTGCTTCTCGCGATAAAGTTGAACAGCACTCCACAAACTGTGAATTTTGACTGTAAATATATCAGTAGTACTACACACTGTTAGAGAGAGAGAGAGAGAGAGAGAGAGAGAGAGAGATTCGGATTCGGATTCGGATTCGGATGATTTATTCACATAGGCCTAGGCCCCTTATGAAGGGGTATGGAAATAGTACATTGGAAACAAATGTATGTGACATGCAACAAAGTATATCAAATTAAGACAAATTATTTATAACTTTTAGGAGGTAGCCATTTCTCTAATTTTAAATGCCTTATACAAAAATAACGAAAATTTTTTAACATCTATTGTTGACGTTGACGACATCAATAGGGTCAGTCTAAATAGCGAAGGCTGTCTATAGAATTTCGGCTTAATCAGTTCATTTCTAATGTCCATGAGGGCTGGACAACAAAGAACAAAATGCATCTCATTTTCTTGTGACACTTTACAGAGAGGACAAAGCGTATCATTGTCATCAACATCGGTTTTGTATCTAAATTTATGTATTGCTAAATCCGATATTCCAAGTCTAAATTTTGCCATTATGTATTTAAAGTACCTATCCATTTCTAAAGTTACATAAGGTTTCAGATCATGGGAATTACCAAACTGTCTGTAAAAATCAAACCTTTTACTATTATGCACATGATGTAACCATTTTTGCCAACGGCAGTCAACTAATCGTTGACGAAAGCAACTTATAAACTGTTTAGCATTTCCAACACCCTGATTCAGCCATACAAAACCAAAACCGTATTCAAAAAGACACATACGAACTTTACTAGCCCAGTTATTTTTTCCTCTAGAATCAAGATCATAAAGCATATTATAAGCTTTACGAGGTATTCTGTACTCTTCCATATGGAGTAAATTAAGCCAGTATCGGATGCATTTAATGGCAGAAACAATATATATAGGAAACCTATTCGTTTCACCATACACAAAATCATTAGGCGTCCGCCTATCTACACCTAGAAATTTTTTAAAGCGAAAAGATGCACAGATTCACAGTGGATTGCAGCGTTATCTAATCCCCATAATTCCGATCCATACTGTGCAATTGGCTGCACTTGACTATCAAATAGCTTGCAAAACACATGAAAGGAGGTATTGTTGAAAACATGTAACTTTTTCATAATACAAAACAAAACATTTTTGGCCTTGCTAGCAAGATCCTTGGAGGCACTAACAAAACTCAGACGAGTAGAGAAAAGTATACCCAAATATCTGTAGGCATTCACAACAGGCATGGGAGCATTATTATATAGCCATCGTTCTCTTGCACTCAAATAACCACCCTTACGAAACACAATAATGTTACTTTTAGATAAATTAACTTTCAGCTGGAGAGATAAAGCTGAGCGGTGTAAGCTATTCAGTTGTGTCTGTGTCTACACACTGTTGAGAGAGAGAGAGAGAGAGAGAGAGAGAGAGAGAGAGAGAGAAGAGAGAGAGAAGGTATACATGAACAGACCCATGAATTGAGAGAGAGAGAGAGAGAGAGAGAGAGAGAGAGAGAGAGAGAGAGAGAGAGAGGGGGAGATAGAGAACTAAGCCTTTGAATGAGAGTCCTTCCATTAATAATTGTCTTTTATCTCTGATGGAATCAAGATACAAGTTGAACATGGAATATCTGAAAAGAGGATACAAACTTAAAAAAAAAAAAAAAAAAAGTTCGGTAAATTCAGATAGCTCAGACAACTGTCGCGCTCGCAGGTTGTCCCCCTGGTACAAAATTCTCACCGGCGACGATACGTGCCAGACGTGAGGGCACAAACAGTCACCCCAGCACAAATTGTCGCCGGCGACAAAATTTGTATGTAGCCTGGCAGGACAAATTGTCGTCCTGGCACACATTGTTGCTCTCCACATATTTTGTGTATTAATTATCGGTCCGTTTTTCTGTCTGTTCTGTCTGTCTGTCTGTCTGGTTTGGTTTTGGTTTTGACAAATTCGTACTAATTTTTTAAGAAAGGTTTTGATGATGAATATAAAGACTAGCTTTCAACAAAGTTTTTAAAGAGAAAATGTAATTAATCCGCCAGACTGTCTGTCTGTCTGTCTGTCTGTCTGTCTCTGTCTCTGTCTGTCTCTCTGTCTCTGTCTCTCTCTGTCTCTCTCTGTCTCTCTGTCTCTGTCTCTGTCTCTGTCTCTGTCTCTGTCTCTGTCTCTCTCTCTCTCTCTCTCTCTCTCTCTCTCTCTCTCTCTCTCTCTCTCTGTCAGTGCCATCTGTTATGACCTCGTTAGAAAGAAGTCCATCTAGTCTGTGTAATATTCTGTAAAATCCATACACTGTTGTTATGTTCTCCATACCCCCTGTCATAGGGGGGAAATGGCTTTTATATGAGTAAACCGTATGCGTGTTCTCTCTCTCTCTCTCTCTCTCTCTCTCTCTCTCTCTCTCTCTCTCTCTCTCTCTCTCTCTCTCTCTCTCTCTCCTCTCTCTCTGTTTATATGAAGGTCAGAAACCACAAAAGAGTTTTAAAGAAATGTGACAGGGGATGGGGGTGGGGGAGGGTTGATATCACGTCAAAATAAATACCGGGTTTGTTTGACACTTCTGAGTGAGTGAGTGCGTGTATTAGGTGAGGGTCAGGTTGATATCACGTCTAAATAAATACCGGGTTTATTGGGACACTTCTGAGTGAATGAGTGCGTGCATGTACGTTTATGTACGCCTTCGAGGCACGCGCGCGTCGAGCGCTAACGCATGCGCACAGGTTGTGTGTGTGTGTGTGTGTGTGTGTGTGTGTGTGTGTGTGTGTGTGTGTGTGTGTGTGTGTGTGGTGTGTGTGTGCCTGTGTGTGTGTATGTGTGTGTTTGTGCGTGCGTGCGTGCGTGCGTGCGTGTGTGTGTGTGTGTGTGTGTGTGTGTGTGTGTGTGTGTGTGTGTGTGTGTGCTCGCGCGCGTGCATGCGTACATCCTTGTGTGTGTATGTGCGCGTGTGTGCGCGTGCGTGCATGCGTGTATTCTTGTGTGTGTGTGTGTGTGTGCGTCAGTGTGTCCGTGCTTGCTTGCGTGCGAGCGCGCTCGCGTGTGTGTGCGTGTGTGTTTGTTTGTGTGTGTGTGTGCGTGCATGTGTTGTAAGTATGTGAGAGAGACTGAGTGTGTGCGTGCGCGCATCTGTGTATGGTGTGTGTGTGTGTGTGTGTGTGTGTGTGTGTGTGTGTGTGTGTGTGTGTGTGTGTGTGTGTGTGTGTGAGTGCGCGCGCGCGCGCCCGCGCGCTATCTGTCTGTCTGTCTGTCTGTCTGTCTGCCTGTCAACTAGTGTGTATATGTGTCTGTGTCTGTGTGTAAGTATGCGAGCACGTTGTGTGTGTGTGTGTGTGTGTGTGTGTGTGTGTGTGTGTGTGTGTGTGTGTGTGTGTGTGTGCGCGCGCGCGCGCGCGCGCCCGCGCGCTATCTGTCTGTCTGTCTGTCTGTCTGTCTGTCAGTCTGCCTGTCAACTAGTGTGTATATGTGTCTGTGTCTGTGTGTAAGTATGCGAGCACGTTCCTTTCCATGTGTATCTGTGTATGCGTGCGAGTGTGCTTACATCTATCCCTGACTGTAAAATGTACGCGGGGATTTCAGGCGTACATGTAAATGTGTGCCGATGACAGATGGCGTGGGGATCCATCCAGTGTGCGGATGGTGCTGGAGTTCGAATCCCTGGCGAGCCAAGCCGGTTACTGTCAAACTGAAACTTCATCAGCTGCCCGTGACATCCATTATTTCAACGACCAGTGTCAGTCGGTCGTGACTAGCTATGAGAAAAGCGTGTGTTGTGACACCTCTTCCTGTGTGACATGACAGCACCGAAGCTTGCCCATGTCGTGACACGTTTTTTCTGTCTGTGTGACAGCACCAAAGCTTGCCTATGTCGTGACACCTCTTCCTGTGTGACATGACAGCACCGAAGCTTGCCTATGTCGTGACTCCTGTTCCTGTGTGACATGACAGCACCGAAGCTTGCCTATGTCGTGACTCCTATTCCTGTGTGACAGCACCGAAGCTTGCCTATGTCGTGACACCTCTTCCTGTGTGACAGCACCGAAGCTTGCCTATGTCGTGACTCCTATTCCTGTGTGACATGACAGCACCGAAGCTTGCCTATGTCGTGACACCTCTTCCTGTGTGACAGCACCGAAGCTTGCCTATGTCGTGACACCTCTTCCTGTGTGACAGCACCGAAGCTTGCCTATGTCGTGACTCCTATTCCTGTGTGACATGACAGCACCGAAGCTTGCCTATGTCGTGACACCTCTTCCTGTGTGACAGCACCGAAGCTTGCCTATGTCGTGACACCTATTCCTGTGTGACATGACAGCCCCGAAGCTTGCCTGTGTCGTGACACCTCTTCCTGTGTGACAGCACCGAAGCTTGCCTATGTCGTGACACCTCTTCCTGTGTGACATGACAGCACCGAAGCTTGCCTATGTCGTGACACCTCTTCCTGTGTGACAGCCCCGAAGCTTGCCTGTGTCGTGACACCTCTTCCTGTGTGACAGCCCCGAAGCTTGCCTGTGTCGTGACACCTCTTCCTGTGTGACAGCCCCGAAGCTTGCCTGTGTCGTGACACCTCTTCCTGTGTGACAGCACCGAAGCTTGCCTGTGTCGTGACACCTCTTCCTGTGTGACAGCCCCGAAGCTTGCCTATGTCGTGACACTTCTTCCTGTGTGACAAGCTTGCCTGTGTCGTGACACCTCTTCCTGTGTGACAGCACCGAAGCTTGCCTATGTCGTGACACTTCTTCCTGTGTGACAAGCTTGCCTGTATCGTGACACTTCTTCCTGTGTGACATGACAGCACCGAAGCTTGCCTATATCGTGACACCTCTTCCTGTGTGACATGCCACTGCACCGAAAGCTTGCCTATATCGTGACACCTCTTCCTGTGTGACATGACAGCACCGAAGCTTGCCTATATCGTGACACCTCTTCCTGTGTGACATGACAGCACGAAGCTTGCCTATATCGTGACACTCTTCCTGTGTGACAAGCTTGCCTATATCGTGACACTTCTTCCTGTGTGACAAGCTTGCCTATGTCGTGACACATCGTTCCTGTGTGACAAGCTTGCCTATGTCGTGACACTCTTCCTGTGTGACAAGCTTGCCTTGTCGTGACACGTCTTCCTGTGTGACAGCACCGAAGCTTGCCTATGTCGTGACACGTCTTCCTGTGTGACAGCACCGAAGCTTGCCTATGTCGTGACACGTCTTCCTGGGTGACAGCACCGAAGCTTGCCTATGTCGTGACACGTCTTCCTGTGTGACAGCACCGAAGCTTGCCTATGTCGTGACACGTCTTCCTGGGTGACAGCACCGAAGCTTGCCTATGTCGTGACACGTCTTCCCGTGTGACAGCACCGAAGCTTGCCTATGTCGTGACACGTCTTCCTGTGTGACAGCACCGAAGCTTGCCTCAACGACTCTGTAGTCTCTGGCATCGCATCCTTCTCTCACCTCTGCCCCCTTCTTTCTGAATTGAAATTCGAGCGCCACGTACAGATTTGTAGACATGTATGCATACACTATAGGTGAAAGAGAGAGCGAAGGGGGGTCTGGGGAGGAGGGAGTGACAGTGGGGTCTAAGAGAGAGACAAATTTAGAGAGAGAGAGACACATACACACACGCGCGCGCGCACGCACGCATGCACTCATGCCCGCCCACACGCACGCATGCACGCACGTACGCACGCACGCACGTACGCACGCACGCACACACACACACACACACACACACACACACACACACACACACACACACATACAGGCGTATACGCGCGCACTCACACATTCACACTCACGCGCAACGCGCTCCCGCGCACGCGCACACTCACACACACACACACACACACACACACACACACACACACACACACACACACACACACACACACACACAGAGAGATTCCTAACTCGTTCCCCTCTCCCTCCACGTCCTACGTGAATAACGCTGGGGTGGAATGAAGCTGTTTTCTGGGAATTCTGTGACTGGATGTCTAGACGTCAGACCTTTCTGGGGATTCTGTGACTGGATGTCTAGACGTCAGACCTTTCTGGGAATTCTGTGACTGGATGTCTAGACGTCAGACCTTTCTGGGAATTCTGTGACTGGATGTCTAGACATCAGACCTTTCTGGGAATTCTCTGACTGGATGTCTAGACGTCAGACCTTTCTGGGGATTCTGTGACTGGATGTCTAGACGTCAGACCTTTCTGGGAATTCTGTGACTGGATGTCTAGACGTCAGACCTTTCTGGGAATTCTGTGACTGGATGTCTAGACGTCAGACGTTTCTGGGGATCCTGTGACTGGATGTCTAGACGTCAGACCTTTCTGGGAATTCTGTGACTGGATGTCTAGACGTCAGACCTTTCTGGATTCTGGGAATTCTGTGACTGGATGTCTAGACGTCAGACCTTTCTGGGAATTCTGTGACTGGTTGTTGAGACGTCAGACTCTTCTGGGAATTCTGTGACTGGATGTCTAGACGTCAGACCTTTCTGGGAATTCTGTGACTGGTTGTTCAGACGTCAGACTGTTCTCAGCTCTAATATCTTTTGGCTGTAATAACCAATAGCTTGTAAGCTAAACTCAGCCTTTACCAAGCCAGAGCATTTGCAGCCTTACAAACACAAACAAATAAATAAACAAACAACTCTTGACGCCGTGGGGATGCTTTTCGAAATGACAGAAAGTTGGTATTTGAGTTGACTGCTGGCGGGAACTGAAACAAAACAAAACAAAACAAACAAAATAGAAAAGAAAAAAAAAAAGAAAAACTAGAATTAACAGAAAAATTATTCCACCGTCAAACGAAAGAACAGAGAGAGAGAGAGAGAGAGAGGAGAGAGAGAGAGAGAGAGAGAGAGAGAGAGAGAGAGAGAGAGAGAGAGAGAGGAGCATACCCTACGGGAGGAATAGCTGGTTGTTCGTTTGACCAAGCGGTGGACAGAAAAAGGAGAGATGGGGAGAGAGAAGGAGGGGACAGAGAGGAATCGCAGTGTCCAGTTGATGAGAGAGTGATGGTGAGACGACTCGGGGGAGTGGGGGGGGGGGAGGGGGGGTTGAATGGAGGAAATTTGACAGTGCGCGTTTATCGTCAATCTGGCCGGCAGATTTGGAGGCCGATTCTCACAGTTAAAGGGAGGGTTGAAGAGGACGGGGGGGGGGGGGGGGGGGGGGGGGGGGGCGGGGGGGGGGGAGGGGGGGGGAGAAGGGTGTGGTTAGCGAAAACGGGATCAGTATCATTATTCTTGTTGTTATTGTTGTTGATATTGGAGCGTTTATCCAAGGACTGACCAGCGCGTTGGGCAAATAACGCTCAGGTCAGACACCTGCTGAGTCGTAGCCGTGACACCCTCTTGTTAAATTCTCTCATCGTAGTCACTAATGCATTAATCCCTCAGCTTTAAATTATGGGCAACGTGGTCTCGAAACGTAGCGGATGTGGTGTATCGTACATGGACTAGTCCGCACGCAGTGACACCTCCTTGATGGAACTGAAAGTGGAGGGAAATTAGAGGTACGGAGACAAACCCAATAAAATGATAAACAAGGGAGGTTACTTTTATTCCCACGCTGAAACCGTGCCACACACAGGTTGCACACCAACAATTAACGCGCCAAGGCCTTGCTTAAGGAGTCGAGTATTTATAGACTGGCGCAGTTTGATTGTTTTGTGAATTTTTATTGTGTCTGAAAGTTGATCCACCTCATTTCCTTTCATATGACCATCTGTGTACAAGCCACGTGGTTCCAAGCAGACAGATTAAAATCAAAGGAATGGGACTATTTGGGGGGGGGGGGGGGGGGGGGGGGGGGGGGGGGGGCTTCCAGCTGACGCAAAGATAGGGTCACGGGTGGGTGCGAAGACCTGAAATGTGACGTCAACTGAGGGGAAGGTCATGTATTTGAAGATTGTATATCATGTCACCGGTGGAAATTCCTCAAAACAAGGAAAATAATTGGTGGTTAGTTGTTCTTTTGATCAATTATCAGTTTAACGTTAAATGCTGGCTCAAATTCATGGCAGGCCTGAAAACGATGACATGGATTATATAGTGATTTCGTGCAAAATCCTAATTGTGGCGTGTGACAGCATTATTTCCCAGCTAATGTCTCATTGTCCATATTCAGACAAGATTTAAACACAGTTTCAGTTTCATCAAAGAGGTGTCAATGCGTGCGGACTACTCCATATACGCTACACCGTATCAGCAAAGCTCTGAGGCCACACTGTGCATGATTTAAAACTGAGGGATAAATGAAATGGTGACTAAGATGGGAGAATCTAAGAAAATGGTCCCAAGGCTACGATTTAGCAGATGTCTGACTTACGCATTAGCCCAACGCGCTGGTCAGACCTTGAGTACCTACGAACATGAACATTTAGACTCAAAGAGAACGAACAAGAAAACTTTCCTGTTAACATCCTAAGGCCCCAAATTGTCCATATCGCATTGATTCCGACAATCATGACACTTGCACACAACAACTTGAGCGGAAAAAAATATACAAAAATACGTTAACAGTTTTTGTTTAAATTCCAGTTTGGTTGATGCCTTTTGGCCCTGTGTAACATCATAGCAACAGATGCCGACAGCCTCGGTTAGTTTTGTCGCTGTTGTAGTCGTCCTGCCGGTTGTTCTCGTTGCTGCTGGTTTTGTCGTCATCGCTATTCTTGTGTTTGGTAATAGTGCTGGTGCTCTCTCCATTAATAGTGGCTTCTATAAAGTGCGGTGCTCTCTCCATTAATAGTGCTGGTGCTCTCTCCATTAATAGTTGCTATGTGGTGCTCTCTCCATTAATAGTGCTGGTGCTCTCTCCATTATAGTGTGGTGCTCTCTCCATTAATAGTGCTGGTGCTCTCTCCATTAATAGTGCTGGTGCTCTCTCCATTAATAGTGCTGGTGCTCTCTCCATTAATAGTGCTGGTGCTCTCTCCATTAATAGTGCTGGTGCTCTCTCCATTAATAGTGCTGGTGCTCTCTCCATTAATAGTGCTGGTGCTCTCTCCATTAATAGTGCTGGTGCTCTCTCCATTAATAGTGCTGGTGCTCTCTCCATTAATAGTGCTGGTGCTCTCTCCATTAATAGTGCTGGTGCTCTCTCCATTAATAGTGCTGGTGCTCTCTCCATTAATAGTGCTGGTGCTCTCTCCATTAATAGTGCTGGTGCTCTCTCCATTAATAGTGCTGGTGCTCTCTCCATTAATAGTGCTGGTGCTCTCTCCATTAATAGTGCTGGTGCTCTCTCCATTAATAGTGCTGGTGCTCTCTCCATTAATAGTGCTGGTGCTCTCTCCATTAATAGTGCTGGTGCTCTCTCCATTAATAGTGCTGGTGCTCTCTCCATTAATAGTGCTGGTGCTCTCTCCATTAATAGTGCTGGTGCTCTCTCCATTAATAGTGCTGGTGCTCTCTCCATTAATAGTGCTGGTGCTCTCTCCATTAATAGTGCTGGTGCTCTCTCCATTAATAGTGCTGGTGCTCTCTCCATTAATAGTGCTGGTGCTCTCTCCATTAATAGTGCTGGTGCTCTCTCCATTAATAGTGCTGGTGCTCTCTCCATTAATAGTGCTGGTGCTCTCTCCATTAATAGTGCTGGTGCTCTCTCCATTAATAGTGCTGGTGCTCTCTCCATTAATAGTGCTGGTGCTCTCTCCATTAATAGTGCTGGTTGCCTTCTCTCCATTAATAGTGCTGGTGCTCTCTCCATTAATAGTGCTGGTGCTCTCTCCATTAATAGTGCTGGTGCTCCATTTCTCCCATTAATAGTGCTGGTGCTCTCTCCATTAATAGTGCTGGTGCTCTCTCCATTAATAGTGCTGGTGCTCTCTCCATTAATAGTGCTGGTGCTCTCTCCATTAATAGTGCTGGTGCTCTCTCCATTAATAGTGCTGGTGCTCTCTCCATTAATAGTGCTGGTGCTCTCTCCATTAATAGTGCTGGTGCTCTCTCCATTATATGGTGTCGTCATTATTCGGTAGGAGGGGAGAGAGAGAGAGAGAGAGAGAGAGAGAGGGAGAGAGAGTATTGTGTGTGTGTGTGTGTGTGTGTGTGTGTGTGTGTGGACGGGGTTTTGGAGAGAGGGGGAGGGACAATAACCAGTTTGTTATCACATACATCTGTTGAGTGTCATTTGCATTCAAGCAGCGTGCTGTGCAAGTATTTACGTTGGTTTGAAGAAAACAGTCTTCACTCACATGATAGATGTTTAGATAGAAAGCTACAACGCTCTCTGTGTGTGTGTGTGTGTGTGTGTGTGTGTCTGTCTGTCTGTCCCTCCCTCACACACACACACACACACTCTCTCTCTCTCTCTCTATGTCTGTCTGTTGTTCCATCCCTCTCTTCCTCTCTCCCTCAATACACTACAGAGGGGAACCACCGCACAGTATTTTAAGAAGAAAAAAAACACCCCAAAACATATGCACCGTACCATAGAGGAAACCAGGGAGAATATATATATATATATAGAGAGAGAGAGAGAGAGAGAGAGAGAAGAGAGAGAGACGGACAGACAGACAGAGAGACAGAGACAGAGAGAGAGACAGACAGGCAGACAGACAGACAAAGAGGAGACAGAGAGATAGAGACAGAGAGGATCCAGATCGTACAACTAATCACATTTGCAAAAGATTGTCTTCTTTCTGACGTTATTCTGAAAATACCACAGATAATAGTTGTGATATTAAACGCATACAAAACAGTACGTAAAAAACGCTAGAGCTTTTAAGCGCTGTGCATAGAAAAGCTTTGGAAGCAAAAATTGGCACGTAATGCTCCCAAAACAGTTGAAATGAGGGTGACTTCGTCCATTCAAACAATATTTTAACAAAGAAAATGCCTGATTCGAACAACCAAACTAAACAATTTTTTGGTTTGTTTTCTTTGTTTACTCGTAATCATTACACACAAACAAGTCGGTTTCCACAAAATGTCTTCCTCGGACAAAACTTCAGAATTCTTGGACAAAAACCTCTTCTTCGTACATGAATAACAAGGTTTCTTCGCCACGCACAAAAAATTATGGATTAAATGTTGTTTTTTCAAGTACAAACGAATTTTGTGTGCAGTATCTTACAAGCACAAACAGCAAAGTTGCAACTTCGCCTTCTTCAAAAATACAGTTTTTGTTTGATTATTTTTCCAAACACGAACATCAGCTTTAAAAGAATGTCATTCTTCCACAGACACAGGCAGCAAAATTTCAGACATATTCAATAAAGGTTGGAAACAGTGTCTTACACAATCTAAAGCAGACTATTTGTAAAAAAAAAAATCTTCAGATACAAACAATGCATTGTGAAGAAAATTCTTGTTTTTTTCAGGCCCCCCCAAAAAAGCATCTCAGTGGATGCCTTCTTTGTAAATGAAGAACACATTTTTTCAATAAGATATGTTCTTTGGAGACAAATAACTTTGATTTTACATGAATAGTCTCTTCAGACATAACTTTGAAACCAGTAGATTTTAGACGGTATGCTCAGACACAACATTTTTTTTATGAAATAAAATAAAATCTTAGATGAAGCAGTGGAACAGCACACATCATACAAGAAGGGTAACTCTTGCTCCTATGATATAGAAGTTACAGGTCCTTGACTCCAAACGGAAGTTGTACCAATTTACCTGGTACAAACGTCTTTACAAAACACACAGAACAAACAAGGAGACGCCCCATTAAAAGGCTGTGCCAGGTCTTGAATAAATGTCAACATGCGTTCGTTCATTTCTCCACTTGTTGCTGTGTGCATGAGTTAAGCGCAAGAGTATGCGGGAGCAAACTTGGAACGTTCTTTTTTGGGGGATGACTCCATGTTCGTTCTGAATGCTTTGTGTCGACATTTGTGCTCGGCGAGTAGGTGCCCTTAGCAGCATCCGTCTGGAGATTTTGGCCGTGTAGATGTCTCATCAAGGAAGCAAGAGTCCTTGTTTGTTCTTTCCTGTGTACTGTTCCCTGCCACGTTTCAGATTTTTGCCCACATAAATCAAACTGATGTTTCCTGAGATTATTCATCTTCTAGTGTGTATGCTAGTCGACAACGCTAAAAAGCTGCGTCAGTGTTAAGTAACTATCAATTTGCGTTCTTTCACTTCTCCACTTGTTGCTGCTATAAGCATGTGTCAGACACAAAATATGAAAACAAGGTTGGAGTATCGGTTTGCATGGGGATGTCTCCTTGTTCTGTGTGCTTTGTGCTGGCATTTGTGCTATGCAAATTGGTGCCGTTAACAGCCTGCGTTTGAAATTATAGGTGTGTCATTGTTAAATCAAGGGAACAAGAGCTACTCTGTTTATTATCTGTTTTGACAAAAAATGCCTGCTGTATACACAACAACAGATTATTTGGCAAAATACCGGTTGTTTTTTGTTTTTTTTTCAGGTATCTCCGAAACATAAACTAAAGCGACGTCTTTGTACTGCAAGTAAACACTACTCGGGAAGTCAGCACTTAACTCCCTTTTCGTCTATTCTTCTCTTGCAGTCATCTCCCATTTTGCCTCCATCCACCTCCCCTCTCTCTTTCTCCTTCGCTTCCCAACCATCAAGGGAGGTAATAAATCATAGCCTCGCACCGAGGTGACCGTTGGGAGTCAACTTGAAGGACGTTAGGTCGCACGCGGGTTAATGCCTCTTCGGGGTCTGCGCTCGAGTAGGGTAAAAAAAAACAAAAACGCCAGGCCTTTATATAGAAACAAGTGTTGCTGTCCTGTGTGTCTGCGTTGCATAATTCTATGGAAGTTTGGAGCGGTTGTGTGACCGAGCCCGCCCTTCCCTCCTTTCTTCCACCCCCGCCTCCCCCTTCTACCCTACACCCTTCCACGTACCACTTGAAGAATGAAAAATATTAGAATAATCGTGTTGGGAGCACCTGTGCGCCGACGCAGCGAGGGCCTGCCAGCTTCGTGGTTGACAAGGAGATCAAGTGTGATGAATGCTTTGGGCGTGAATTTTTTTTTTTTTCTTCAAGGGCTTTAAAGTTTAGAGAAGAACGAAGTCTGCCCGGGGGAAGCAGCACTCCGGAGGACTGCTAGCGACCCTGACGAGCTCTTCGCAGGGTCGAAACAATCGTCGCGTGCTGGAATTTACACACATACTGACCTCCCTCCCTCCCCCCTCCCCCCCTCTTTAATCGGAGGAATCAGATGGTGCATATCCCAGTTCCGACCGGCAGCAGACCAGTTCAGTTCAGTGTATATCTAATGTCTTTTCATCGTCGGATGATATTAGACACTTGAAAAAACAAACAAACAAACAAACACCTCCACACTCAACTTATCATCCATGTAAATACTTTCAAACCCACATCTGATTTATGCATAATTATTTACATAAGTGAAATGCCCTAGTGGAACACAAAATTGTTGATCTTTATGAAAATTTTGCAACCTGTGTCTGCGAAATAACCATGGCAATTTCAGCAACGTATGGACCATACAAGACAGTATTAACATTATCGAAGTTAATCATCTCAATACCTTTCTCCTGATACAGCGAGGGCAACACTGAGCATTCACACAAAAGATGATGCACAGAAATGTTTTCTCTGCAGACACAAGTAATGCCATGAGAATATTTAGTGTTCCATGTATTCAGCCTTAATTTATGAATTAATCTAACAATGTGCCTTGGGCACGATGGTAAAGTAGCCATTTTTTTTACTAAAATTCTGTTTATGTATATACTTGTCCATAATTTGGATTAATTCACAAGAGGACAAATCTAAGGGATTGTTTAATGAATTTTTTAACGTTTCTATTTGCTCCTTCTTTTGCAAGACTGTCTGCTATTTCATCCCACTTTATACCACAGTGAGATGGGACCCACTTAAAATCAATTCTTATGCCTAGAGTTATAAAACATGCAGTGAATGTTTTATTTCAAAAAAGCAAATCTTTCCTAGCTTTGCAGTCCCAACGCTGTAGTAATTGTAAAACAGATTCGGAATCAACACACAGTAAAATTTTATAGAAAGGAATTGGTGTATCATATATATATATATATATAAGTCAAAGCCTCCAGTATTGCATATAATTCTCGGCAGCAGAATAGTTCACAGTGCACGGGGCATTTGCGTAACCAGTCACATCCACTGATAAAAGTATGTAAATAAAGAGAGGGAGAAAAACTTAGAAAAAGGGAGAGAACAGCTGAACGCAACATACCCTTTTATTCAGCTAGGTTCTATTTATATCCTGACTTCGTCTGCCGTGCCACCACGATAAATGTGGTCTCAAACGCCAGGGGCCCAGAAAAGGAGAACTGCCCTAATTGTGAACGGCCTTTTTTTTTTTTTTTTTTTTTTTTTTTACTTTTCTTTCAAGAAACAAAGAAAGTCAGTGAGTTGTAAACGGTAATGTTCCTAGATTGGTACAAATCCAGCGCGGTATTTTTGACACTGCACTCAGTGCTCGTTTTCTCGGCTTTCGGTGAAGAAACTAGATCAGTGTTCCTTCTTCTTCCTGTCCGATTTACCTTTGGGGCTGCTCCGACTGATGGTAGGTTATCGGTCGTCTTGCAAATGTTTAAGGCTCAGACAGTGAGAGTTAGAAAGCTAGATAACCAAGGGGTATAATGTGTGCACGCCTCTGTTGTGTGTGTGTGTGTGTGTGTGTGTGTGTGTGTGTGTGTGTGTGTGTGTGTGTGTGAGAGAGAGAGAGAGAGAGAGTATGTGTGTGTATGCACACACCACACACACACACACACACACACACACACACACACACACACACACACATATATATATATATATATATAAGAGAGAGAGAGAGAGAGAGAGAGAGAGAGAGGAGAATATATATGTGTGTGTGTGTGTGTGTGTGTGTGTGTGTTGTGTGTGTGTGTGTGTGTGTGTTTGCGTGCACGCATGTGGGTGCGGAGAGAGAGAGAGAGAGAGAGAGAGAGAGAGAGAGAGACAGACGACAGAGACAGACAGACAGACAGACAGACAGACAGACAGAGACAGAGAGAAGAGACAGACAGACAGACAGTGTGTATGTGTGTATGTGTGTGCGTGCATGCGTACGTGCGTGTGTGCGTGTGTATATCTGTGTGTGTGTGTGTGTGTGTGTGTCTATTTGTGTGTGTGTGTGTGTGTGTGTGTGTGTGTGTGTGTGTGTGTGTGTGTGTGTGTGTTGTGTGTGTGGTTGTTATGTGGGTGGGTGGGTGTGTTTGTTCAAAACCTAGCAATTGTCAATGTTGCCCCCCATTTCCATTTCACTCACAGTGTACCGTTCTTTGTTTGCTCCTTTGTTTACTCGCTTGCTTTGCTTGTTTAAACAAAGACGTGGCCTGAGACTATAGAAATCTGGTACAGTTAAGGTGAGACGGGAGACGGGGGTGGGGGGGGGGGATCTTTGCTACCTCTCAAACATCTGCATCTTACAATGAACACACGCGAGCGTACAAATATGCAGTAGCACACGTGTGCGCTATGAT
>CM065735.1:9572785-9587785 GCA_033310375.1 Conus canariensis
GCGCGTTTGTGTGTGTGTGTGTGTGTCAGTCTGTCTGTCTGTCTGTCTGTCTGCTGTCTTCTCTCTCTCTCTCTCTCTCTCTCTCTCTCTCTCTGCGTTTGTCGGTAACTCTCTCATTCCTGAGAAGCCACCCGAATGCAAATGCCATGGCAACCAACTGTTGAGCGGAAAGAATGTCAACGTGGAAGAGGGGGAAAGTGGTGGATATCGTAGGGCAAGGACAGGGAGGTGGAGAGGAGGGTGAGAGGAGGGAACAAGGGGAGGGGTAGGGTGAGGGGGAGGGGGGGGGACACTGAGGGAGATTGGGGTGGGGGATGGAAAGACAGGAAGGAGGGGGAACGTATCTGACCGAAACCTACCCCATGTCGGTTCTCGCTCTTGCTAAATTAATTGATTAATTAAAATCGATGGCAGCAGCAAATACAAATCAGGAGGAGTCCGAATTGAGCGAAATGCAAGGTAGACTGCCCTGCCCTCCCCCCCCCCCCCACCCCCACCCCACCCCTCCTGCCTCCTCCCACCGCCCACCTCCACACACTCCTCTCCTCCCCCCCCCCCCCCACACACACACTACACTACCCTGCCACTCCCCGCCATCGTCTTCCACCAAATTCACATCTTCCCCCCTCCCCCCCCCCATCACCCGCCCCCCCACCCCCCCCACCCCCACTCTCCCCCCATCTCCGATCAGTTCATTTCAACACTTTGCAAACTTTCACAGCACGAATGCTTGTGATGACGTTGAGGTGGTGGTGGTGGTGGTGGTGGTGGCGGTGGGTGGTGGTGGCGGTGGTGGTGGTGGCGGTGGTGGTGGTTGGTGGGGTGGTGTGGTGGTGGTGGTGGGTGGTGGCGGTGGTGGTGGTGGTGGTGTGGCGGTTGGTGGTGGCGGTGGTGGTGGTGGTGGTGGTGGTGGTGGTGTGGTGGTGGGTGGTGGTGGTGGTGGTGGCGGTGGTGCTTACGCCTGTCTTTCACTGGACGTCGGTGGACGTGAAGAGGAGTTTGCGACGACGTCAGTTTCAGTTTCAGTTTCAGTTTCCTCAAGAAGATGTCACTGTGTGCGGACTAGTCCATATACGCTACACCACATCTGTTAAGTTCCGAGACCACTCTGCGCATGATTGATTTAAAGCTGATGGATACATGACTTAATGATTAAGATGAGAGAATTGAAGAAGAGGGTCTCGTGGCTACGACTTTGCAGATGTCTGACCTACACATTGGCCCAACGCGCTGGTCAGACCTTGAGAGCCTAGCTAAGATTGGATGTGCCATTATTATCAGTGTGTGTGTGTGTGTGTGTGTGGTGTGTGTGTGTGTGTGTGTGTGGTGTGTGGTGTGTGTGTGTGTGTGTGTGTGTGTGTGTGTGTGTGTGTGTGTGTGTGTGTGTGTGTGTGATGACGACAACATTAGCAACAGTTGCAGCTGATGTTGGAATGCTGGTGGGATCGTGTTTAGGATTCTTTAGACCGACAATGATGAGGCGATGAACTGAATGGTGACGTTTGTGTAGGACGTCATTGCTTTTGTAGTTGCTTTTTTTTCTTTCCTTTTTCTTCTTCTTCTTCTTCTTCTTTTTTTTCTTTTCTTTTTTTTTTTTTGGAGAGAGAGAGAGAGACCTGTTGTGATGACTCGTTGTTGTGACTGGAGTGTTGTTATTGTTGTTGTTGTTGTTGCTGCAGCTGCGGCTGCTGCTGCTGCTGCTGCTGCTGATGATGATGACGATGACGATGACGATGATGATGAAGATGACGATGATGATGATGATGATGATGATGATGATGATGATGATGATGATGATGATGGACCTAACGCGACTTTTCTATTACTACTGCTACTACTACTACCGGCTATACCTGATCATCTTCCTCCTCCTCCTCCTCCTCCTCCTCCTCCTTCTCCTCCTCTTCCTCAAACTACTACTGCTGCTACTATTGCTATTACTGCTGCTGCTGCTTGCTGCTATTCCTTCTCCTCCTCCACCTCCTCTCCTCTCCTCCTCTCCTCAAACTACTACTGCTGCTACTATTGCTATTACTGCTGCTGCTGCTTGCTGCTATCCTTCTCCTCCTCCCATCCTCCTCCTCCTCCACCTCCTCCTCCTCCTCCACCTCCTCCTCCTCCTCCTCCTCTCCTGCTGTCACCACTACTGCTTCTGTACCATCAACAACGACAACAAGGGAAAAAAGGAATTATATTGACATTAAAGTAGTAAAAGTAGTGGTGGTGGTGGTGGTGGTGGTAGTAGTAGTGTAGTGTAGAAGGAGTAGCAGTTGCAGTAGTAGTGATGGTGTTGATGGTGGTGGTAGTGTAGTAGTAGTAGTAGTATCCAAAGCAGAGGTAAGAGGAGGAGGAGGAGGAGGAGGAAGAGGAGGAAGAGGAGGAGGAGGAGGAGGAGGAGAAACACTAACAGTAGGCAGCAGCAACAGTAGTAGTATAAGTAGCATCATCATCATCATCACCATCATCATCATCATCAACATCACGTCATCATCATCATCATCATCATCATCATCATCATCATCATCATCATCATCACAAGGACGTATGGGTCATATCATCCCTCCCTAACCCTCTCCCTCGTTCCCACTTTTTCTTATTTTGTCATCATCATCATCATCATCATCATCATCATCATCATCATCATCATCATCATCATCATCATCACATCATCATCACCATCATCACGGAATGGGTCATATCATCCCTCCCTAACCCTCTCCCTTGTTCCTATTTTTTTCTAATTTTGTCATCATCATCATCATCATCATCATCATCATCATCAATCATCATCATCATCACCATCATCACGGCATAGGTCAAATCATCCCTCCCTAACCCTCTCCCTCTTTCCTATCTCCCTCCACCTCTCTTATTCGATTAAAATGATTAGCACTCATTCGCAAAGTCTTTTGTGAACCATGCTTTGAATACATCGCCTAATTATAAAACCTACTCCATTAAAATCGCTCATCCCCACTCCACTCTGTCTACCATCCCTTTTCTCCCCCCCTACCTACCATTCTCTCCGCCCCCCTCCCCCCTCCTCTGTCCTCTCTCTGTAGTTTTGTTTGTTTGTTGTTTGTTTGTAAGTTTCCTTCTGTTTCACCATCCCCCATCTCATTAGTACTTTTATGAATTGTTTGCTTGTCATTGTAGAATTAGATTACCATGTTGTTATGTTGAATTGTCAGTATGAATGATATGTGCTGAAATAATGTATGCATGACAAGGACAGATTGTAAGACTAGGCTTTGGCCTAAAATCTTCATCCTTGCGTATTAAAGATCATCAATCAATCATCAATCAATCAGCAAACGTCCCACTTCAGTGATCTTGCTGGCACATGTGGATCCCTGTCGCTGATCAGGGGGACAGAACCGTTCTTCGCTATGGAGACAGATGTAGGTCATCCCGTGCCAGTGACCTTCTATGTCGCACTGGAAGAACACTAACCTAACAGAACAAAGCATGAGCTTCTTATAGTGACTGCAGGCAACTCAATACCTTCCCTCCATTCCTGTTGTCCACTCCCCTCCCTCCCTCCCTCCCCCCTCCTCCACCATCCCCGTCTTTCTCTAAACCAAAAAGGTGTCAGTGGACAGGGACTGCCGACAGGTGAACCAGAAAGGTGTCAGTGGACAGGGACTGCCGACAGGTGAACCAGAAAGGTGTCAGTGGACAGGGACTGCCGACAGGTGAACCAGAAAGGTGTCAGTGGACAGGGACTGCCGACAGGTGAACCAGAAAGGTGTCAGTGGACAGGGATTACCGACAGGTGAACCAGAAAGGTGTCAGTGGACAGGGATTACCGACAGGTGAACCAGAAAGGTGTCAGTGGACAGGGACTGCCGACAGGTGAACCAGAAAGGCGTCAGTGGACAGGGACTGCCGACAGGTGAACCAGAAAGGCGTCACTGGACAGGGACTGCCGACAGGTGAACCAGAAAGGTGTCAGTGGACAGGGACTGCCGACGGGTGAACCAGAAAGGTGTCAGTGGACAGGGACTGCCGACAGGTGAACCAGAAAGGCGTCATGGACAGGGACTGCCGACAGGTGAACCAGAAAGGTGTCAGTGGACAGGGACTGCCGACAGGTGAACCAGAAATGTGTCAGTGGACAGGGACTGCCGACAGGTGAATAACGGTCTTCTTGGGCACCAATCATGAAGAAGTTTACAGAAATCGGAGAGCTATATTTCCCGATCCTTAGAAAATGAGAGAGCCAGGGATGAACACACACACCACACACACACACACACACAACACACACACACACACACACACACACACACACCACCACGCACGCGCGCAAAACACACACACACACACACACACACACACACACACACACACACACACACACACACACACGCACACACACACACAAGTACGAAGTTTTAAACAACATGGTCTCTCTGTTTGAGATTGTTTCTTTTGAAATCCTCTTCATCGTGGAGGGAAGAACAAGCACAACCCAAACCAACCACCCAAACAAACAAACCAAGATATACGTTGCTTTTCATGTTCATCAGCTTTAAAAAAATTTCTTTCAATTGTGTGCACCCAATATTGGTACTACTACCACCACCACAGATAGTAGCATTCTCCAGTTGATGGATGAGATGACGGGAGTTCTCACTCTCTCGTTGCGTCATGTGGCTGTATCAGTCGGTGATTGTCGTGTAATGGCTGTGGCTGACATTGAGGTTAATTGGTATTTAGCTTCCAGTTCTGCCCCTGGATGGAGCCCACGCTGGGGCGCCGCGCTGACGCTCCACCCCCCCCCCCCCCCCCCCCCCCCAAACCCAGGCTGGCTGCGCACCACAAATGAGTGCGCCCAAGTGTTGCTGAAGAAATCGAGTATTCATAGATATGGAAAATTCTATTGTATTGAGTATTCTTTTTTTGTCTGAAAGTTGGTAGATAGGCAGATTTCTATTGTTTTTGTGGGGTTGTTGTTTTTTTGTATTGTGCCTGAAAGTTGATAGATAGGCAAAATTATAAGGTTTTGAGTGTTTTAATTCTGTCTGAAAGTTGATTTACGTTCTTCTCTTTCATATTTTTATTGTGGGTGAAAGTTGATAAATAGGCAAATAATTATATATATATATATAATATATATATATATATATATATATATATTAGTGTTTTTATTGTGTCTGAAAGTTGATTTCCTTTTTATTTCATTTATACGCTCATTAAGGTACACGCCAGGTGGTTCCCAGCAGACAGACTGAAATGGAAGGAATGGGACTATTTTAGGGAGGAAACCACCTCGCGCAAAGATAGGGTCACAGGGTGAGTGGGAAGGTCTAAAATGTGACGTCAGGTAAGGGGTAGGTTATATATTTCTAGATTTGAACGATCTGATCGGTTAAAATAAATAAAAACATGAAGTGAGATGATTGGTAGGGGTTATTCATGTGAACCGTTATCAGTTTAATATCATTTTTTCAACTCAAATTTATGCTACGCCTCTAAAGGTTGACACGGATCATAACATAATAATTTAGTGCAAAATCCTAATTGTGGGGTGTAGCCACATAGGCGGATCAATTACCGTCATTTTAGTTCGTGAACTTCCAGTTGGTTGCGGGGAGGGGGTGGGGGAGGGGGAGGGGTTGTGGAGTGGAGAGGTTGGGGGTGGGGTGGGGGGGGAGTCAAGTTGGGTGAGAGCGGCTAGGAAAGTGTGTGTGTGGGTGGGGGGGGGGGGGGGTTATGGAGATGTGGAAGGGGGTCGTGCAGGGACGACTCGCGTCGGCTCAAACAATTGCGACTCCCTTTGTCGACGTCCGATCGCATGGATCAGCGATTTGGATCCGTTTTTTTTTTTTTTTTTTTGTTCCACACGCTGCTGATTTCAGCAACCGCCTCTGACGTCACGTCCCATGTGATATGCCCTTCAGCGACCAGCATACGAATTACTTTAGCGACTGACATTCAGTGATTTCGTCGAACAGTTAAGGAAGATAATCGCAAGAATGTGATCTGCTGATCAAGACCGTGAGTTTCACAGCTGAGAAAACAGGTAACAATAGTCCGCTGAGTTACCTCCCGTGCTGATCATGCTTTGCCATCGATGGACGCCAGAGAGGTGCAGGGCATCGGGTAGACACACACACACATATACACACACACATGCACACACACACGCACGCACGCACACATATACACACACACATGCACACACGCACGCACGCACACACACACACACACATACACACACGCACGCACGCACACACACATATACACACACACATGCACACACGCACGCACACTCACACGCAAACACGCACGCGCGGGCGCACGCGCCACACACACACACACACCACACACACACACGCAGGGCACGCACGCACGCAAGGATGCACGCACGCACGCACGCACACACACACACACACACACACACACACACACACATACACGCGCGCGCGCGCGCGCGCGATATGAATATAGATAGATATATGGAGAGATATAGAGAGACAGAGACAGAGAGAGAGAGAGAGAGAGAGAGAGCGACAGAGGTGTGTGTGTGTGTGTGTGTGTGTGTGTGTGTGTGTGTGTGTGTGTGTGTGTGTGTGTGTGTGTGTGTGTTCGTTCGTTCGTTCTTTGTTTTTACGTCTTTTCACCATAAGTGATATTAGACCAAAGTGTGCGTGAGTGAGTGCATTCTGTCTGTGAGTGTCTGTGAGTGTGTGAGAGTGTAAATGTGTGAGGTAATGAAAACTGTGAACACTGCATTAACAGTAAAGAGGAAATGTTAAAGATACATATAACAAACAAAATGCAAAATACAGAAACGTGGGTGGGTGGATGTGTCCCTCACCACTAATCTACATTGGAAGACAAAAAATCAACAGGAATGACCTGATGGGGGTGTGAATTAGGGATTCAGCAGTAAAACCTTTGTGTCATATAATAAATCTTCTATGTTTTCTTCCGAAACATTCCTTGCTGTGACAATCAGGTAGAAAACCTCGGAGACTTTTACAATGGAATAAAATGTGATTAACTGTGATTTGTGCACCACACAGGCAATATACATTTTTGGAGAATTTTGTTTTTCAAGCGTTAATTTTTAGGCGGAAAAAAGGGAAGTTACAAGTCTAGAATAATATAACGGTGCATTGGACAACTTTCTTGATACAATTTCCAACGGAACTGCAGCTGCATTTTGTGTTAGAGTCTTTTCATCAGAACATCTGCTAAATTTTTTCCATGCTGTTGTTTCTGGCAGCCTAGTGTGTGTGTGTGTGTGTGTGTGTGTGTATGAGAGACAGACAGACAGACAGACAGACAGGAGAGGGGGGTTACGGTAAACATCTTAATAATAATAATAATAATGAATACTTATATAGCACCTATTCTCGGCTAGAGACCAAGCTCTAAGCGCTTTACAAGCGACACTCGCTTACACAATGGGCTGCCTACCTGGGTAGTGCCGACTGAAGAGCTGCCAGCTGGCGCTTCATTCAGTCGTTTCCCGTGTCATCCAGTCAGTATCGTTCAATATCGTTCACGCAGTTTCTTTACTTCCTTCATTCTTTCCATTTCTTACGCAGGGTGCATGCTGTGTGTAACGTGTCATCCATACCAACGGCCAAACTGGCCTACTCTTCCGAAAGTTGGTGATGGGATTTTACGTGTGTGCAAGATATTATGCGTGCGTTCACACACGGAACCTCGGTTTATAGTCTCATTCGAAGGACTGTATGGGAAATGGAGTCAGAACTAATGTTAACTCCGAGGGAAAAATCCCCCTGTACCGAAACGCCCCGGCGGAGATTCGAACCCGCAACCCCAGGATCACTAAGATTACGAGTCAGGCGCTCTACCAACTGAGCTATTCCGGCTCCCTAGCGTGAACGAGACATTTTGCGGTACACAGTAAACTCTCTCACACATGTGTCGACATTTGTCATGACATTTCACCTCTGTCCCAAGACAGTGAGCGAAGAGGACAGTGGAGAAGAGGAGGCAGTGTTGCTGTTCAATGTGCACACACACACATGCCACCAGAACGACAACAATACATTAACACGAACTGGCAAAAAAAAAAAATCCCTTGCATATGTTTGGGCGCCCGAGGGGAATCGAACCCGAAACCCCCGAGGACCGCGGACTCGCTGTCCTACTTAATTGAGTTCATCAAGTCAGGCAACCTGCAATGCTTGTTTACCGAGGACTGGGCCACAAACCCCTCCCCCATCCGACCCCCCCCCTCCCCCGCAGCCCCGCACCTCTTCCCCCCCCCCTTCCGCCCACCCCCCTCCCCCCCGCTCGCCACCCCGCCCTTCCCACCAGTCTCAATGTTTCCATGGTGGTCGGTGGCCACAGTGGAACAGGAGAGTGGCATTTGTGATCGAGTGCCAACTCCTTCGTCCTTACATGTGACTAGCTTTCTCTTCTTTATCGTCATCGTCGTCGTCATCATCATCATCGTCATCATCTTCACCATCATTGTCGTCGTCGTCATCGTCATCATCATCATCATCATCATAATATCATTATTATCGTCGTCGTTATCATCGTCATCTTCGTCGTCGTCATCATCATCATCACCATCATCACCATCACCATCACCATCACCATCGTCGTCGTCGTCATCATCATCATCACCATCATCACCATCACCATCATCATCATCATCATCATCGTCATCATCATCACCATCACCATCATCACCATCGTCGTCATCATTATCATCATCATCATCATCATCATCATCACTATCATCATCATCATCACCATCATCACCATCACCATCGTCGTCGTCGACATCATCATCATCATCATCATCACTATCATCATCATCATCACCATCATCACCATCACCATCGTCGTCGTCGACATCATCATCATCATCATCATCATCATCATCATCATCATCATCAACATCGTGGTCGTCGTCGCCGCCGTTGTCAACGCCGTCGTCGTCGTCGTCTTCGTCGTCGTTTTATTAGTCGTCTTCGCTATTGAGGTCGTCGTGATCGTCGTCAATGTCGTCTTCATTTTCGTCATTTCCATGCGGTCTGGCATCCCAAGTTCTCCATGATGTTACAAGATCCTTAAGAATAGACGGTGAACTTCACGTGCTGATGAGCCGAGGCTCTGAGAGGACTAGGTATCTCCTGTCCCTGTCCCAGACCTAAGCAGACATACTAGTGTCATTTGCATCATAACAACTCTTTTCCCTCTTTTCCCGTAATGCTTAGTCACTATCCTACAAGGACATAGTGACCGTATGGACATCAGTGATATCACTCTTTTCTCGGCGGAAACACTCCTCGCCCTTTACGAAAACAACGATTTGTTTTTTTCAAGGGAAACAAGGATCGTCAACTTTTTCTTGAAGGATTGTCACTGTTTTACTAAGGAACGAAGGGGAAAAAAACCAGTTAGCACGGTTATTGAAGCCAGTCTTTTTTTTTTTTTTTGTTTAGACAGACGTGTGTACAGTGGCGGAGGCAACCCGATAACTCCTTGATCTTCGCAGGCGGTTGAGAAGTCTGCTTCCCAGATCAAACCAATACTAAGTACAAAGTGGGGGTCAAAGTCTTGTAAGGTAGGTAGCATTCAGTGTTAACACACTGACCACAGGCGAATGAGAGACGAGAGAAAACATCCAAAGGGAGTAGAGGAACCATGGGAGGTTATCTATATACCATTACACCAACATCACCAGAATGACAACACGAAACATAGGCAGAAAAAAATAACAACAGTTTTTATATCGTCCCACCTGATGTGATTTTTTAATTTTCTGAAAGAGATTGACATTTTTCAGCTGATTCAAGATTTCACAGACGAAAGACTCTTAACAAAATTTCCGGTGTGTTTTAGGTGTATTTTAAAGGGTTGTGTGAATGTCTGTTTGTTTGTTGTTAATTATTTGTCAACCAAGCAGCTGGTCATGATCGAGCTCACGGTGCCATATGAGAACAGAATGGAGGCAGCTCAAATCTACAAGACTGAAAAGTATGCTGATCTGGCAAACAGACTGAGGGGGGTCAGCTCGATACGTCCACGGCCCGATGCTAACTATCCGCTCGCAATATAGCGGACAGGTGCGGCCAGTGCTTGAAATCGTGTTGCTAAACCCGTTAAGCCCCGAAATCTGCTGCTTCTGCGGGCTTCATGCATACAAACAACGTACGCGCGCGCGCGCGCGTGCTCACACACACACACACACCCGACGTACGAACACACATCCATACACATGCTCTCATGCCTATACAAAACGCACGCGCGCGCGCACGCGCACGCACGCACGCACGCACACACACACACACACACACACACACACACACACACACACACACACTGTCAACCGGTCTGTACAACGAAAGGTCTCCCACAGGCTTTTGGAGTTTGTTTACGCCGACTGTCCGTTCGTAAAAGTTTTCTCTCTCTTCGTTCCTTTCTTTCCTAACTCCTGGGGGTGCGGAAGAGAGAGAGAGAGAGAGGAGAGAGAGAGAGAGAGAGAGAGAGGAAGAGAGAGAGAGAGAGAGAGAGAGAGAGAGAGAGAGAGAGAGAACTTTGTTGTCGGTAAAGCTGACATCACATCTGAGAGCAGTTAAACTAAAATTGCTAAAAATATATATATTTTTTTTTTTAAAGGAAAAAGAATGACGATTTCTTGGCTGGCCTGTGCACGCGTTGAAATAAATCATACTTTTGCATACCAAAACAATGCAGATGAAATAAAACTGTCTCAAATATCTCTTTCGTGTTCACCTTGTTTCTTATGTGACGGTTAGATCTCGCACCTGCTTGAATCTTCCAAGCAACTGCCGCCACGGAAAACCCGCCGCCATCTTGTTAACAATGTATCCCAAAATGCAAGAACTCGGCCTTAAAATAGACACACGGATATACTTCCGGGGAGTTGATCTGGAAAGGAGACAACACGCATTGACGACAGTAAATGGCTCTAGCATGCTTATGTTTCGTTATCCACTTCCAGGGAATGTCTGGGGGAAAAGCATGCAACCTTGTTCAGTGGTGAGGTTTGTAGTCCGAGACACACCCTAAAGTCTAGCGAGTCTTTGCTGCTTTCAAACGTTGAAGGAGAGAGTGATCAGAGGGGAGAGAGAGAGAGAGGAGAGAGAGAGAGAGAGAGAGAGAGAGAGCCTGTGTGTGTAAGACAGACAGAGAGAGAGATAGAGGAGGGGGGTGGGGTACGTTTGTCTGTGTGTGTGGTTGTGTGTGTGTGTGTGTGTGTGTGTGTGTGTGTGTGTGTGTGTGTGTGTGTGTGTGTTTGCGGCTATTATGAGAGAAAGAGAGTTTTAAAAAATCTTAAAGCACATTAACCTAAAATCAGATAAAGTCACCGCACGTCATACTCTGTCTGTCTGTCTGTCTGTCTGTCTCTCTCTCTCTCTCTCTCTCTCTCTCTCTCTCTCTCTCTCTCCTGTGCCTCACTCTCCCCACCTCCTCTCCTCCCACCCTTTCCTTTATCTCTCTCTGTCTGTCTCTGTCTCTCTCTCTGTCTCTGTCTCTCTCTCTGTCTCTATCTCTTTCTCTGTATCTCTCTCTGTATCTCTGTATCTCTGTATCTCTGTATCTCTCTCTCTCTCTCTCTCTCTCTCTCTCTCTCTCTCCTTCCTGCCCCACATTATTCTCTCTGTCCTCCTAATACCCTTTGTGTCTCTCTCTTCTTTAATATTTCCAAACCTCAAGGGTGGTGTCGTTGACGGGGCAAATTAGAAGACGGAGTCAGTGTCTGAATACACAAGTGGCTTTGGGAGGCAAGAACTCACTGCCTTCTCCTGCTGAATGAATTAGCCATCTCTAACGGGTTACTCCTCGGTCAGTCTTCGCTTTGTTTGTTTGTTTGTTTGAGAAAGAATTCTGTTGTTTCTATTTTTTGTTGATGCTTTGTGCTTTTTTTGTTTTGTTTTGCTTTTTTTTATGTTTTGTGCTTTTATTTTTGTGTTTGCTTGTTTTCGTCTATTTTTTGGTTTTTGACACAGCAGCATACAATCCATGATCCAAGAGAGAGAGAGAGAGAGAGGAGAGAGGGGGGGGGGCAATTTGGACTTCAAAATAATCCATTTAAAGCGTTTCTCCGCGCTTACGTTTGTTTACTTAGTGTCTGTTATAGACTGTCAACCTCAGTATTGAAGGTTGGACCATCTAGAACAGAGACAATACTATAACAGCCGCCATTTTTTTTTTTTTTTTTTTTTTTTTTTTTGCTTCAGCCGAAAGTAAGCTCTGGGCCTCGCTTCCAAGCTTTGGCTTTTTGCGCAAGCGCGCCGTGATTTTGACCCATAGACTTCGTGTCCAACCAAACAACAACTGCCAGCGGGGTTTTTAACAGTGGAAAACAGGGCAGAAACCTGGCCACACAACTAGTTGAGTCACAGTTTGCACGTGCTTGGAAACCGCGAACATCCTCATGTGTCATAGCGAACACGACCCGTGCGACGTGTCCATGCATGACTTGACACAATGCTGGGTGACCGGTGTCGCCCTTTTGTTTGGTACCCTGTGTGTCATAGGACCGGCTTAGATTCTATGTCACTTTTTATTGACAAAATAAAAAATGAAAAAAAAAAACAAAAAACAGGGTGGAAAAAGGTCATCCAAGGAAAAGAATAAGAATGACCAAACGTTTCGGGCCTTAAACCCTTTTTCAGTGGTAAAGAACTATGAGAACATAGCAATTTAAAACATGGAAAGGTGAACATACATCATGGTGATAGCAAACTCAAGCAAGTGGCTGCAGGGCCGAGTAGAAATCAGATGTGTTAGGAGAAAGGATTTCTGCTCGGCCTTGCAGCCACGTGCTTGAGTTTGCTGCTATCATCGTGATTTATGTTCACCTTTCCATGTTTTAAATTGCTATGTTCTCATAGTTCTTTACCTTTGAAAAAGGGTTTAAGGCGCGAAACGTTTGATCATTCTTATTCTTTTCCTTGGATTACCTTTTCCACCCTGTTTTGTCTTTTTTTTTTTCATTATGTAATCCTGTGGTCAAATTCACCTTGTTGTTTTTATTGACAGTCTGTCACTTTCACTGTCATCCAACATGAATGAAAGATGGACAAACGCTATACGATCTATCTGTTGTGTCTGGCTGTGTTAAGTGAAATGACAGCAAAGTCCGTCCTACTTTTCACGCACATTAGATGAAAATTCCTTTCCAATGAATAACATTCATGCTCTTTAGTTTCCGTTTTTCACTGAGAGTTTCTGTACCTTTTTCTTTAGAGAAACAACGTCTAGCCAGGACATGTGTGTGAGAGTTTCCCGTTAGCCCGTGGACACGATCAAATTCTGCCTCAGTGGGTCATTTGAATTACAAGTCTTGAATAATACTGGCACAATCCTCGTTTGTTTCGTTTGGTAGTTTGCTCAGTGGGGGAAAAATCAATTATTCTGTTTAGGGTTGCCTTATAAATCATCCTCTGTCTCCCTCCCTCCCTCCCTCCCCCCCCCCCCCTCTCTCTCTCTCTCCTCCTCTCTCTCTCTCTCTCTCTCTCTCTCTCTCTCTCTCTCTCAGAGAGTGTAATTCGTGGTTTAGTTCTTTATGTATATAAAGCTTTCCATTAATAGAAACATTGCTTTCACGATTGTTTGTATGTTGTAATTGTAAGGACTCCTGAGTTTTTTTGTTGTTTTTTTTAATGACTTGTGAGTTGATTTTAACGTGGTGACAGCCCTGATGTGGCCCCTTGCGGTCGGCTGGGCTATAAGCAACATTATCTTATCTTAAGGACTCGTGATACTGCTGCCTTTATAATGATTTTTTCAGTAATAGTGTTATCGCCCTTTTCATATGGGGCTAAGGCTTTAAATGAATAAATCATCAGAATCTGAATCTCTCCTCTCTCTCTCTCTCTCTCTCTCTCTCCTCTCTCTCTCTCTCTCTCTCTTCTGTCTATCTGCTTGCCCCCCCCCCCCTCCTCTCTCTCTCTTTGTTTCTGTCTGTCGGTCTGTCTGCCTGTCTCTGTCTGCCTGTCTGTCAGTCTGTCTGCCCGTCTCAGCCGTTTTAACTTTCCCTGACCAGCATCAGATACCCATGTTCTGCTGGGTGGATGTACAGAGGTTTTCAAACCTGTCAAAATCCCACCCCATGAGAGATTCGAACCTCACGACCGCCAGCTTCGCAAGGAAACGCTCTGACCATTTGACCATGGGCCCCTCTCATCATCAGTGTCTAGGGAGGGGGGGGGGAGGGGGGAGATTGTGGGGGAGGTGGAGGTAGGTGAGAAGAAGAGGGGAGGTTGGAGGGGAGGGGGGGGGGGGCGGTCGAGATGAGAGGGATGAGGAGAAGGAGGAAGCGAGTGGCCTCTGTCCGAAGTGCTGTCCGTCTTGTGGTCCGTCGTGTACTGATGTTCAGCCTGGTCGGCTATAGATTTTGCTTTATCAGAGGGGGGTGGGAAGTGGGAGGGGAGGGTGGAGGGGGAGGCGGGAGGCAGGTCCTGAAAAGGGGGAGAAGGAGGAGGAGGACGAGGAGACGGAGGTGTCTGTCTGAAGCGCTGCCTGACCCGTCCACCACATTGGTCTTTCGTGTGCTGAAATTCAGCCCAGTCTACCGTAATTTTTGTATTGTCATATTCCAGAGGTTCCGGGTTCGACTCCTCACTCACACCTCAGAAATACTCCGGCCCCGCAACCACCCCCCACCCCTCCCACAAAAAAAAAAGAAAGAAAATCAGTGTCAGGTGCCGTCCTACCACGACACCGTCTGTCCGCCAATGGATGGATGTGAGAGTGGTGAACATGGCGCCTGTTGAGTGCGTCTTTCTTTGCAACCTGAAACCTTGGAAGACGGCCTCCTCCACACAACAGCCCCGGGGGATCCTGAAAGTCAATGACCCTGAGGGCGTGGTGTCTTACAGAGGCTGGTGGCAAAATGACAGAGACTAGTACTGGGCAAGTGTTACGTACAACAGCCGACAAAAAATAGAAAAGAAGAAAAAGCGATGAGCACGTGTAAGAATTTAGTCTCTATCCTACCCCCGACCCCCACTACCCTACCCAGGAGAG
>CM065735.1:9592785-9600285 GCA_033310375.1 Conus canariensis
TGTAATTGATTTCACCATGGGAGAAAGAGTTACTGTACTTGCCTTTTTTTTTTTTCTTTTTTTTTTTTTACCATTCTCCGGGGATTTGTAGAGAGTGTCTACCTCCCATGATTGACGTTGGAGGTCTGTCAGTTGCAGATCTGTCACTGCCAAAGATGAAAAACGAGACGAAGAAGATCAATTTCATTTTCAAAGTCCCAGAGCGAGTGCATGAAATGTGCAACATTCAATATCAGCTCATCCAAGCATGAGATGTAGTCATGTGCGTGTGTGTCTGTGTGTGTGTGGGGGGGGGGGAGGGGAGGAGGGGAGTGTGTGTGTGTGTGTGTGTGTGTGTGTGTGTGTGTGTGTGTGTGTGTGTGTGTGTGTGTGTGTGAATACACATATACTGCAAGAAACCGACAAAATTTTCTGACGTGATAATTGGAAGGGATAAGAACAATTAAAAAAAAAAAAGGGATATAGACACGTCAGTTACCCCGATTACAAAACATCCTCTAAAAAATCATTCTCTATCATTTTCAGAAGTGTTTACTCATCCTCCAAGCTTAGGTTTGCTCTTGCTGTTAAAACAATTAATACAAATTGAAATCGTTAGAGGGGTGGGCGTGGGGGTGTTATTGTGGCAATTTGTCAAATATCTATTTTAAAAAGATCTGACACTTGAACATTATTATTATGGAGCTCGTTTTTGAAATCTCCATTTTTTTTTTTTCAGTTTGGAATTAATCTTGTATTTTTCCTGTATGTGTATGTAATCAGTGGTTTGAAGGTCAAACACTTACAGACGAGACGACGTTATTATTATTATTATCATTATTATTATCATTATCATTATTATTAAGAGTACTTGAATAGCGCCTATCCTCGGCTATGGTCCAAGCTCTAAGCGCTTTACAATCCACACTCTCGTTAACACAACGGGCGGCCTACCTGGGTAGAGCTCGGTTTGTTCGTGTTTAAAAAAAAAAAGTATTACTATTGATCTTGACTTGACTGGGTGGCATTTGTTTTCAGCGGAGGAGCCGCAGAAATGACAATTGTCTATATACCTCTCACCATCATTCTGCCCACAGACATGGTCCTAAATATTCTATCTTCTAGTTTAGTATAATCATTCATTCTCCTCTTCCTCCTTCTTTTCCTCAGTATTCATTATTATTATTATTATTACTTTTATCATCGTCATCATTATTATTGTTGTTGTTGTTGTTGTTACTATTATTGTTGTTGTTGTTACTAGTATGATAGCATTATCATTCTTACTGTTATTTCATTATTGATTTCATTGTTATTATTATTATTATTGATTTTATTATTATTATCATTATTATTATTTTTATCATTATCATCGATATTATTATTATCATTATTATTATTATTGTTGTTGTTGTTATCATTACTATTATTACGCCCACTGATTCAGGATCACTAAGAATCCGGCGAGTCCGGTGTTTCTATCAGCTGAACTATTCCAGCCCCAAGGTATGATAACAATTAGTATTATTTCAAGAAAAATAGGGAAAACAAACATAGTCCTAAAAAAAAAAAAAAGAAAAAGTTAAGACAGTTAGCACCCTCTGGAAAACGAAGAAAGCACTTGTAATCCAAAGAAAATACTGTTTTCCTTTATTTTCCCCGCTCTTTCCCACTAGGATAATAGCCATTTCATGAAAACAAACAAACAAACAAACAAACAAACATACAAACAAACAAACGACGGTTACTGCCTTTTGACGCAATAATGCTCCCATTCCCAACAGCCCGGAGTCGAAATCAGCACTGCGCTATTCACGCGACGTTTGAAAATTGAAAAAAAAAAAAAAAAAAAAAAGGGGGGGGGGTGAGTGGGGAGGAGGTGGGGGAGGGGTGGGGGTGGGGGGGGGGGGGGCAAGCCGCCATACGAGGTCTTCCGTTTTCAGAAAACAGCGAGTGTCAGAGAGGGTGAGACGGAGTTTTCAGCTGTGCAGGGACAAGCGCCAGATGCGCAGGGTTTGCGTCTCATTCACGGAGAAGCTGTTTTCGTTTTTGAGAAAGGTTGGCTGGAGGATCGATTTTCTCTCTCTCTCTCTCTCTCTCTCTCTCTCTCTCTCCTCTCTCTCTCTCTCTCTCTTCTCCTCTCTCAAGACAGAACTGATAGACTAACATCGACAGCTGTCTAGCCATCGCCCCTCCCCCCCCCCCCTCACCTCCCTTCCCCCTCCCCAACCCCCGTACTCTATCCAGCCTCACCACACCCACCCTCACTAAAACTACACAGTTAATGGCATGTGTGTGTGTGTGTGTGTGTGTGTGTGTGTGGTGTGTGTGTGTGTTGTGTTGTGTGTGTGTGTGGTGTGTGTGTGTGTGTGTGTGTGTGTGTGTGTGTGCGCGCGCGCGCGCGCGCGCGTGTGTGTGGATATGTGTGTGTGGAAATAAAAAGATGAACACGCGCGCGAGCGTGTGTGTGTGTGTGTGTGTGTGTGTGGTGTGTGTGTGTGTGTGTGTGTGTGTGTGTGTGTGTGTGTGTGAAAATGAAAGATGGACATGTCAAATTGAAGCCTACATTTCCGTAAAATTGAATTTTTTTAAACATTAAACAAAAGTGTAAAATTGGTCGTAGAGCATTCTAGTTTCCACTTTATGAAATGCCTTAGTGCCCAGACGGCATATCTAAACTGTGTGTTCTTTTCGTCAATTACAACGTTTTGCAGCCGGAATGAATTAAAAATTCAAAAATCAATTTTTTTGGAGAGGATAGGGCTGGGTGTAGGGGGTGGGTTGGGTTTGCGTGTGTGTGTGTGTGTGTGTGTGTGTGTGTGTGTGTGTGTGTGTGTGGCGCGGCGCGCGCGCGCGCGCGCGTGCGTGCGTGCGTGTGTGTGTGTGTATTCGCATGCACGTGCCTGAATTTGTTCATATATGAATGCATTTTTTCGTGTGTGTGTGTTCGCATGTACGTGCTTGCACGTGTGGTCTCTCTATGCACCTCTGTCTATCTGTACCACTGTATCTTTGTTCTTCTTCTTCTTCTTCTTCTCTCTCTCTCTCTCTTCTCTCTCTCTCTCTCTCTCTCTCTCTCTTATACACACACACGCACACACACACACATGCGCACACACGAGAGAGAGAACGAGCGAGCGAGCGAGCGAGAGAGAGAGAGAGAGAGAGAGGAGTGACTTGACGCCATGTGTCTCTTTGTCAACTGGATGTTTACAGGTTGTCAAACACATGGAAGTCCCATCTCCATATGTCTTCATGTCTATTTTTGCCTGTAAGTGCTCTGTACACGGAGCTCGTTAGCCTTAATTAACCAGGTCAATTCATCTAGGAGTAGGACACACTGGTGTGTAACACGTGCAACCCGACTAGGAGGAGGACCTCGCTGTCACCGTCCTGGCTTGCGAGGCCAAGCTTCAGATGAACTCCGGGGTGTAAAAGAGAGAGAGAGAGAGAGGGGGGGGGGGAGCGGTAGAAGGAGGGGGGGGGGGAGGGAGGCAGTTCAGCGATCACTGGAGTAACTCCACCTAAACAGTCCACTACGCAGGCTCGGAGGACACGTCATATGCATGTCCACGCCCACTACGTCCTGTCGCGATGGGACAGGGGCGAAAACGGCCGGTGGAAGATAAGAACAAGATTAAAGTTTTTCTTCCCGCCTTGACTTCAGGCTGTGTCAGGCCAACTGACACGGGCTAGAGCACCAAGGCTACAATCATCAAAACGTCGTTATGCTCTGCATAGTTATGTGGGCATTGTTTCAGTCGTGACAAGCTCCTAGCATAACATTATCAGTCTCCAAAATCCCCCGAAGTCGGAGAGTGGCTGCCCACGTGGCGGGGTAATCAAAAACGGCCACACACGTAATGTTCTCATCCCCAGCTGATGCATTTGTACCATAGTGTTCAAGTACTTCGGCTGTTTGGATGATCCCTGGAGTCTTTTAGCCAGGGTACGACAACAACAACAACAACGTTTTTATTTACGAGGATAATAAATAAGCACTGGTGCGCTTTTTTACTTTTTCTTTTTTTTTTTTTCTTTGTTGTTGTTGTTGTTGCTGCTGTTTATAATCCAGTCCTCACCCTGAGTAGAAACTACAATAAGCAGTGGAATGGAATGATGTATGAACAAAATAAAAACACAAAAAATCGGTCATGCAATGATAACGGAATATCTAATGAAAAAAAAAAGAAAGGGGGGGGGGAGATGAGGGGGGAGGAAGAGGAGTGGAACAGGAGAGGGGGGTGGGGGAGGGCGAGGGGGGGGGGATTAAAAGGTACTTTATTGGACAACAGTGAGCGTGTATTAAATAGACAATGAAATGAATATGACAAAGTGAAATGAATATGACAAAGTATACACACAATCTGGAAGAGAGAGAGAGAGAGAGAGAGAGAGGAGAGAGAGAGAGAGAGAGAGAGAGAGAGAGAGAGAGAGAGAACGAAATTTTATTTGAAACCAGGGTAATGTGATAAGCAAATTGCACATGCTTTTTTCCACCCAGAGAAAAAAAAGCACATGGAAAACACGAGAGAGAGAGAGAGAGAGAGAGAGAGAGAGAGAGAGAGAGGAGGGGGGGGGGGGCAAGGCAGGGACAGGGAGAACATGAGAAATGAGAAGAATTGTATAGTTAAAAAGCAACCAGCACTGTGTTATTGCAAATTTTCGGTGGGTTGACGACAACATGGATCACTCTGTCCCACACTCCCTTTCCCCCCTTTCCCCTTTCCCCCCTTTCCCCTTTTCTTTCACACGTGACAGCAGCTGATCTGAAATACATGTTCTTTTAAAAAACTAGCAACACATTGTGAAAGAGAGAGGGGTGGTGGGGGGGTGGAACAGAGAGAGGGTGGTGCAATTGAAAGAGAGAGAGAGAGAGAGAGAGAGAGAGTGGGCACAGTTGGTGTGTGTGTGTGTGTGTGTGTGTGTGTGTGTTGTGTGAGAGAGAGAGAGAGAGAGAGAAAGAGAGAGAGGAGACAAAGAGACAGAGAGAGCAAGAGAGAGAGCATTGAGAGAGAGAGCATTGAGAGAGGGCAGAGAGAGAGAGAGAGAGAGAGAGAGAAAGAGAGAGAGAGAAAGAGAGAGAGAGGGCAAAGAGAGAGATGGGGGGGGGGGGGCGAAGAGAGAGAGAGAGAGAGAAGGGGGAGGGGTTAGCGAACGGAGACTGTGGAGGTGAGGGAGGGAGGACCTAAAGTGCAAAGTGCGCGCACACAGTCTCACTCTCTCTGTCTCTCACTCTCTCCCTCCCCCCTCTCTCTCCCTCTCTCTCTATTCCACTCTATCTTAAATCCTCTCTCTCTCTCTCTCAATTCCACCTCTCTCTCTCTCTCTCTCTCTCTCTCCTCTTAAATCCCCCCTCTCTCTCTCTCTCCCCTGCCCTCTCTGTCCACTCTGTCTCTGTCTCTCTGTCTGTCAGTCAGTCTGTCTGTCTGTCTCTCCCTCTCTCTCTCCCTCTCTCTGTCCCTCTCCCTCTCTCTCCTTCTCCCCCCCCCCCTCTCTCTCTCTCTCTCTCTTACAGACGACAAACAAACACGACCCCCACCACCACTTCACTACACCACACCACAGCACAGCAGACAAGAGAACGAACGAAAGGGCCGGTCCACTGGAGGAGTGAGGATATAGGGAGGAGTACAACAGCCACACTGTACAGCCCAACAAGCGACAAGCATCCACACTAACACGCATTACAATCGTCGTGTGCGCTCTCTCTCTCTCTCTCTCTCCCGCCCTCTCTCTCTCTCCTTCCCTCCCTCCCTCCAGCAAACCCTCCCACCCACCCACCCCCTCTCTCTCTCTCTCTCCCGTCACACAGCCTCATACTCTCTCTGTCTCGCACACACTCTCACGCTCACACACGCATGCGAAGCATTGCGAGTGGGAAAAACCTCGTGCGGCCTTCTCTCTCTCTCTCTCTCGCTCTGTCTCGCGCTCTCTGTGTCTGTGTCTGTGTCGTACTCACTCAACTCAGCTTCCTTCTCCGACCAACTACAGACCTGACTACAGGCTTGCGATTTGCCTCAGATTCTGCTCTTCTCCTCCTCCTCCTCCTCCTCCTCTTCCTCCTCCTCCTCCTCCTCCTCCGCCTCCTGCTGCTGCTTCTTCAAACTGGTTCAAATATTCGCCGGTAAGTTTGTTTCGAGGTCGCTCAGTTGGTCGGTCGGTGAGAGAGAAAGTGGTGGGACTGAGTTTTTGTCGCTGCGCCGTGTTTGTTTGCTTATTATTATTATTATTATTATTATTATTGTTGCTATTATTATTGTTGTTGTTGTTGTTATTTTCTTCTTCTTTCCTCGCCTCAAAAAAAAAAAAAAAATCTGTGACGTGTGTTTTGTACGGCGATTTGAATTGAATTTCTTTTATTATTATTATTTTTTTTTATATACTATTTTCAGATCAGGACTTAGGGTTTTAATTAAGAGGAAGAAAAGAAAGAAGACAGAAAAAGAAAAAAAAAAAAAGGAAAAAAGAAAGAAATGGAAGAAAGAAAGTTGGTGTTTCAAAATGCTGAATTCAAACGTTTCTTGTTGAAATAGCGGTCGTCGCAAAAAAAAAAAAAAAGAAAAAAAAAAAACCTCCGCCTTTGTTTCTGTGTCGCTCTGATGATGTTGTTGTTGTTGTTGTTTCTTTTTTTTTTTCTTTTTTTCTTTTTTTCCTTATATGTAATGTAGGACTTTGTTGGAACCGGACAATCGTCTTGGTGTTAAACCCACTCATTATCCTTTCAAGACGTGCTTTTTTTCTCACAGTCTCTTCCTTCTCTCTCTCTCTCTCTCTCTCTCTCTCTCTCTCTCTCTCTCTCTCTCAACTTTGTTGTGCTTTATTTTTTAGTTCACGCAGCGTACGTACAGCGGTTACAAAGAGCTTAGCGTTGGGACGGAAGGAAAGACACAACATCACACACTCGACGACGACGGGCCTTACGTGATGTGAACGTCGTGCACACGGCTTCGTCATCCAGCCCCCTGAAGAAGTGAATCCGATTTAGTTGTACGTGTCCCAAACACTGACGTGGGCTGTCTCTCCCGGACGAGATCAATCAGTCATTGTTCTCTCAGGCTTCCTACTACTGTGCGGCGTGACATCATTACTGGTGGTTGTGTGTGTGTGTGTTTATGTGACTAAAAGTGAATTACACTGAAAGAAAGTGATGACGGGCTTTCGGTGATCGATAAAAATCATCCAGTGTCGCCTGCGGTCTTTCAAAAAAAGACCAAAAAAAAATCACTGACAATGTGTGGTGAATAACGTCACTGAGTCTTCAAAATGAGTGACAATCTGTGATGAACAGTCTTAACAGTCTTTGAGTGAGTTTTCAAAAATAACTGACAGTCTGTGGTGAATTAAATCATTGAGTGAGTTTTCATAGATAACTGACAATCTGTGGTGAAGAAAGTCGTTGTGTGAGCTTTCAAAAATAACTGACAGTCTGTGGTGAATGAAATCATTGAGTGAGTTTTCATAAATAACTGACGATCTGTGATGAATAAAATCATTGAGTGAGTCTTCAAAAATAACTGA
>CM065735.1:9615285-9617785 GCA_033310375.1 Conus canariensis
CTTCAGGATTGGTTATAGAATACTCCCCATAATAATGCCGATAGTGAAGGGTTTTATTGTTATTATATTTTCTTGCTTTCTTATTTTCTTTCTCTTCCCCCCTCCCCCGCACTGGTTTTTCCCCAAGACTAATTTATATATATATATATATATATATATACCCCGATTTCCTGACCGTGCTTTCAGCTCATTTTACCTTTCCAGTTTGGAGTGCCTTTAGATTCTGGGTTGAGTTTGGTTTGGTTTGTTTTGTTAACCCACGGTGGTGAGAAGACCACAGAATCATAGCTGGAATATATTTTCATTTGATGCCAAGGGAGCGCCGTACACAATCTGCCGAGTTTCACTGATGAGTCCGAATCGGCGGACAAAAAGCGTGTATGAATGGTACTGTTTTCTAGTCGGACTATACTGGTCCTTGACCTTGTATGCTGCTTGAGAAGGATTGTCGTGGTTATTCGAACGCCCTCATTTTCATTCTCGTCTTTTTTTTCCCTTTCTCTCTCTCTCACCCCCCCCCCCCCCCCCCCCCCACCACCACCACCACCTCCCCGGCTTTTATTTTATAGACAAGGTTTTCCAAGTCATAGTTAGTTTAGTTGCAAAGTGAGGCGACTGCAGGCGGAAATCTAAGAGGTCGAAACGCGTCGTGTTTTTTCTTGTGATTCGTTTGTCTACGTTTTCTTGACGGTTCGTTATTAATTACATTTGATTTTTTGTCCAAGTCATGTTTGCAGTGACAGCATTGTTAACCTCCATTTGTTTTTCTTTTTCTCAACTGTTTATTTGTTACAACACACACACACACACACACACACACACACACACACACACACACACACACACATACAGAGAGAGAGAGAGAGAGAGAGAGAGAGAGAGAGAGAGAGAGGACTTTCAACTAGCAAAAGGCACGATAAATGTATTTTAAGACACGTGCGATTCCGTGACGGGTGAGCCTTTTTCTGCATTGCAAAGTTCTCAACCGCGATGAAAACGTTAAATGGTTGTATTAATTCCATCTGGATGCTCGTGCAAGTCCGGAAACTCTTGCAAGTCCTTCCCGTCCACGCATAAGTTTGGTAGCAGTTGAAAATAAAGTCTGTGAACGAGGGCAAATTGATCCGAGTTTAAGCGCGATAGAACCATTTACGAGTCTTCAGAATTGCCTGAACGAGAAACGGGTTTGGAACAGGAAAAAAAAGAAGGGGGGGGGGGGGGGGGGGGGGGGGGGGAGAGGGGGGGGGGGGAGGTTAAAGAAAAAATCAAAACGCGAAAATTAAAGATGATTTTTTTTTTGAAGATCTTACCGTAATTACAGTAACAGTGGTAATGAAAATAATAATTCTAGTAATGGTCATTATAATGACTTTAGACAGAATGAGAATGTTAATAATCATAGTATAGTGATACTGATGATAATGATACGATACAAATGATACTAAACATCTCCATAGAGCGCCTTTGTCCTTGCTTGTACAACGTGTGTTCATTATCAGCGCGTTGAATAGGTCTATCTATCTAACTTTCTGTTTTAGAATGTATAGATCTGTATGTTCACTTCCCCTCCCCATCTCCCTTCCCCACACACAACACACACACACAACACACACACACACACACACACACACACACACACACACACACACGCTCAGAGAGAGAGAGAGACAGACAGACAGACAGACAGACAGTCAGAGAGAGATAGACAGACAGAAATACGGAGACAGAGACAGAGAATGGGTACGGATTGTTGTGGACTTTAACATTGGTTTTCATTTCTACAATACATTACCGGCGATGCGTTGTAGATAATTGTTTATTGTTGTAGATGTGACAAAGTATGCATTAAGGTAATCCGTTTGAACGAATGTATGTATGTATGTATGTCTGTATGTCTGTATGTCTGTATGTGTATGTATGTATGTATGTATGTATGAATGTATGTATGTATGTATGTCTGTATGTCTGTATGTATGTATGTATGTATGAATGTATGAATGTATGAATGTATGTATGTATGTATGATGTATGTATGAATGTATGTATGTATGTATGTATGTATGTATGTATGTATGTAATGTATGTATGTATGTATGTATGTATGTATGTATGTATTGTATGTATGTATGTATGTATGTATGTATGTATATGAATGTACGTATGTATGTGTACTAAATATGTAAGTAACTTGATTATATGTATGTCGATTATAGAATTAGTTCATGAACATGATAAAGTATTCATTATGTATGTATGTATGTATGTATGTATGTATGTATGTATGTATGTATGTATGTATGTATGTTATGTATGTATGTATGTATGTATGTATGTATGTATGTATGTATGTATGTATGTATGTATGTATGTGTAACCGAAAATTCTTGTCTAAACACGCCGATGTTTCGTTCGTTTTATGGTCTTAATACGCACTTGTGTTGGTGTATATATATATCTATATATCTATATATGTATCTATATATATATATATATATGTATG
>CM065735.1:9625285-9627785 GCA_033310375.1 Conus canariensis
ACCATACAGTATGTTTCAAGTCAAGTTATACACAAATACAATACTATTTTTTCACGACATAATCCAAAGCAGGACAAGAACTTGAAATTTTCTGAATACAAAGCATCATACAATACAATACAAAACAAAACAACACAGCATAATGCAGAACAAAAACAACACAATGCAAGACAGACAACGACACAAAGCTGGTCAAATGTAGCCTGACGTGACGTAATACCTTTCCAAGCCATACTGTGTTAATGCTGCAATTCAATACACTGCAAAGGTAGTAGAGCATGTTGCTTGCTTTTTGATGATGGTGGTCTTTTTTTTTTTGTAATTTTAGGTTCCATGCTTTAAAGAGAGTGGATGTGTGTGTGTACTGTAGCTGCGTACGCTCATGTGTTTGTACGTATGTGTGTTTGTGTGTGTGTGTGTGTGTGTGTGTGGTGTGTGTGTGTGTGTGTGTGTGTGTGTGTGTGTGTGTGTGTGTGTGTGGTGTGTGGGATGTGTGTGAGGTTGTGTGTGTGTTGTTGATTGTTGTTTTTCTTCTGTGTTTGTGTTGTGGGTTGGTTGTGTGCTGTGTGTGTTTTGGATGTATGTTAGTATGTTGTGTGGAGTGGAAGACGTGACTGAAATGTTGGAGCCTGCAAGATTACTGCATAAGTACTGTACTGTTGGATTCCGGCAAGTTATATAGTCTTTCAATGGTTGGAGTCCTGGAAGTACTGCATATAGTCGCAAAATATGTTCTTCTGGCAAATACTGCTATTGTACTGTACTTGTTGAGAGTCCTGGCAAGATACTGCAATATAGTACTGCACAATGTTGGAGTCCTGGCAAGATACTGCAATATAGTACTGTACAATGTTGGAGTCCTGGCAAGATACTGCAATATAGTACTGTACAATGTTGGAGTCCTGGCAAGATACTGCAATATAGTACTGACAATGTTGGAGTCCTGGCAAGATACTGCAATATAGTACTGTACAATGTTGCAGTCCTGGCAAGATACTGCAATATAGTACTGTACAATGTTGGAGTCCTGGCAAGATACTGCAATATACTACTGTACAATGTTGGAGTCCTGGCAAGATACTGCAATATTAGTACTGTACAATGTTGGAGTCCTGGCAAGATACTGCAATATACTACTGTACAATGTTGGAGTCCTGGCAAGATACTGCAATATAGTACTGTACAATGTTGGAGTCCTGGCAAGATACTGCAATATACTACTGTACAATGTTGAGTCTTGCAAATACTGCAATAAGTACGTACAATGTGGAGCTGGCAAGATACTGCATAAGTACTTACAATGTTAGGAGTCACTGGCAAGAACTGCAATATAGTACTGTACAATGTGATCTGCAAATCTGCAATATAGTACAGTAACAATGTTCGTTTCAGTGAAGCGACTGAGGCGGAAACTGTAAACTAACTTACAAAGAACAACCTACTATGCCACCCCACCAAAGAACAAACTATTATAATGCCAGAACACGACGCTTTCACTTTTTTTCTCCTCCCCCTCCCCCCCCCCCCCTACTCTCCCTCCGCTCTCATCTCTTCCTTCTTCTCATTATTGTCATTATTTCTTTTCAAAACGGAGTGACTGAGGGCGGAAAATGAAGCTAAATTTAGAAAGAGAGGGGGTTAGTTACCGCCAAGGACATAGACAAACAAAGCACAGGACAAGACACAGTGCATTTCGACCTCTTGGTTCTTCTTCAGGCAAAAACAAGTAACATTTAGGACAGTGAAGACGAAGAACGAGAAACTACTTATGATCGTGCGCCGAATATGAGAGGAGAAGTGGTTTCTCGTCCTTCGTTTTCACTGTCCTAAATGTTGTTTGTTTTTGCCTGAAGGAGACCTACGAGGTCGAAACGCATTGTGTCTTGTCCTGTACTTTGTTTGTCTATGTCCTTGGCGGTCATCATTTCTATTATTATGATATGTTGTTGTTGTTGTTGTTATTATTACCATTAAATTTTGTTGTTACCATTGTCACTACTATTATCCATATTATTATCATTATCATCACCATCATCATCATCATGATCATATCTATCTCTCTCTCTCTCTCTCTCTCTCTCTCTCTCTCTCTCTTTTTTTTTTTTTTTTTTTTTTTAAAGATGTACAGCTGAATCCTTTCACTTTTTCCCACCTACGCCGATGCTGAACACAAAATTCAAAAATTGTGAAGTGTGTTAAGCGATATCTCTGAGCGCTCTTTCGGCGGCGAAGAGTACAAATGCCCACTGTTCCTCCAGCCAATCAGACGCCATTGCCATCGTTTTGCCGCAAGGCGACAAAAAGAAATAGGCCGAACAAAGATTTCCTTTGTTACGCCTCTACCGTGAAGATGACAATCACTTTTGTTCATGTTGAAGATGAAGAGGTTTGTCACACAGGTAGAAGCGGAATTGGAACCTACATTGTTTAAACTTCGTTTAATAGTAATAATAATTATAATGATAATAATGATAATGATAATAATCATAGCAACAATAAT
>CM065735.1:9632785-9637785 GCA_033310375.1 Conus canariensis
AACGAGTGTGGCTTGTAAAGCGCTTAAAGCTTGGTCTCTAGCCGAGAATAGGCGCTATATAAGTATTCATTATAATATAATAATATAGATTCGGCTGGTGAGTCTGCTCGAAGCAATGTTGACCCGTCAGTCAGCTCATCAGTTCAGAAATCCGAGCGAACACACGCCAAAACATGAGTGGGAAATGCTAAGTCTGTAATGCGGACTAGTCGACTTCCCGACGAATGACCTGGCGTAAACTTGGAATAAGATATTTGACTCTTTAGATCTATTTGCTAGACCTCCCCCCCCCCCCCCCACCCTCCCCCACCCTCCCCTAAACTGAGAAAAGGTAACTCTGTTAGTAAAGGAAAGACAGGCGTTGTCTTCCCCTGATTTTTGTTGTTGTTGTTTGAACAGGTGTATTGTTAATTAACTGTCTACGAAAATAGGGAGGACATTAAAGCTTGCTAGTAATGTACACGTTGATATCTTTATTTTATACTCGTTGACATCGTTTATTTTACGCGCGCGCGTGCGTGCACACACACACACGCACACACACATACGCGCGCGCGCGCGCACGCACGCACGCACGCAAACACACACACACACACACACACACACACACACACACACACACACACACACACACACACACACGCAAGAAGTAACATTTCCGTCCGTATCTGCTATTTCTTTCTCTAACAGTTTTTTTTCTTCATTAATAAATTGATTATCACACAGAAGTTCAAAGGAAACTCTTCGTGATAATAATGGAGTGGAAGCCCATCCATTGACCATAATTATTTACTTTCTGTCATGATAAATCAAACACGGTATTTTCATCTGACTCCTTGTGAGACGAATCCGGACCTACAGATCGGATCCAGGATCAGTTTTCCCTGAACACCGCGGAGGTCTTCGCTTTCAGCACGTGCCCTTCCAGTCTGAGGCTTCTTCAGCACAGGATGTTGCTCCGGTTTTGTTCAAACACGCTGTTCTCAAAACACGAAGACTGTTGACTTTTTGCTTAGGGGGAAAAAAAAAAGAAAAGAAAAGAAAAAGAAACAACAACAAAAAAATTGGAAGAGAAGTTCCCCAGCAATCATTTCAACACGTTCTCCGATGGCACAATGAAAATAAGATAACTGTCAGAAAATATTATCGTATAACAGATATCATAACAAACTCCCTCCCATCTTTTAAGAAAATGTCGTATAACGGGTATCATAACATACTCCCTCCCTCACACACCCCAACCACCACCACCACCACCACCACCCCAAAAAAAAGTGCAAAAAAAAAAAAAAGAAAGGAAACATGTTCGTTTGCAGTGAAGGGAAAGCGAGTAGTGCGGAGGTGTGTGTGTGTGGGTGGGGGGGGGGGGGTGGGGGGGTGGGAGGGGAGCAGGTATGCTAATGCTGGAGGTTGCAGTTCCGTGTTCAGTTTTGGAACAGCTAAGTAACAGGGTGAAACACGTTCAGTAACAGGGTGAAACACGTTCAGTAACAGGGTGAAACACGTTCAGTAACAGAGTGAAACAGTCGTACAGGTGAAACACGTTCAGTAACAGGGTGAAACACGTTCAGTAACAGAGTGAAACACGTTCAGTAACAGGGTGAAACACGTTCAGTACAGGGTGAAACACGTTCAGCAAACAGCCCCCTTGCTGCATTGAAAACAACTTAGCCAAGATCTGTTTTAAAGAAAACAGAGGGAGATGGACGGAGGGGGGGGGGGGGGGAGAGAAAGGAAGAAGAATGATAGCTGGGAGAGGAGAGGAGGGGAGAGGGGGGGGGGTAGAGACAGAGAGTGGGCGCTGAAGGTGTGTGTGTGTGTGTGTGTGTGGAGAGAGAGAGAGAGAGAGAGAGGAGAGAGAGAGAGAGGAGAGAGAGAGAGAGAGAGAAAGCCGACGGCATTTTATACGAATCAGAGGGCGTTATTATCTTTGGTGCATGGGAGCAAAAACAGAATTACTTGGCCGTGAAACAAAGAAATTACGAAACAAAGACAACGCGTTTGGATCTATTGGGTCGTCTTCAGGCAGCAACAAAAAAGACATTCAGAACAATGAAAACGGAGGAATAGTCACTCACCTCTTTGATGTGGGTGCAAAATTTGGTCTTGCGTGAAGAACTGAAATCACCGAATGGAATTGAGGTTGAAGGTTAGAAGATGCTGGTAGAAATAATAATGATAATAACGATAATAGCAATAAAAACAACAACAATAATAATAATGATAATGAAAATAACAAATCTTAAATAAATGTTAGCGAACCGCCAAGAGAAACGTGGACAAACGAGTCACAAGACAAATGAAAATAACAACAATAATAACGGTAATGGTATAAAAATCATACAATAATAATACGAACAATAATGATAATAGAACTTGTAGCAATAACAGTGACAATAATGGACGAAGAGAAAGGAGAAGAAAGAGAAAAGTAGTGACGATAAAACGGTTACGATAGCAATGATAATGATAGTAGTAGTAGTAGTAGTAGTAGTAGTAGTAGTAGTAGTAGTAGTAGTAGTAGTAGTAGTAGCAGCAGCAGCAGCAGCAGCAGTAGTAATGATAGCAATAATGATAATAATCATACTGAAAATGGAAAAAAGTTTCAAAATGGAGTGACTGACGGCGGCGAACGAAGCAAAATTTAGAAAGAGAGGGTGTTAGTTACCGCCAATGACATTGACAAACAAAGCACATGACAAGACACGATGCATTTCAACCTCTTGGGTCTTCTTCAGGCGAAAAAATAAATCACATTTAACATTTAAGACAGTACAAACAAAGAACGAAAATGACTCATCTGTTGTTGTCCATGTGGTGGGGAGAATAGCCGCTAGGCGGAAATGACAAGGGGGATTATGGGAGAGGAAAAGGAGGGGGAGGGGGTGTGGGGGGAGGGGGGGGGTTGTGTGATACGATAGGGTTGTGTGTCTAGTTTAGTGGGGTGGTGTGATATTTTTGTGACAGTTGTGGTAATGGTGGATTGATAATAATGGTAAGGGGGGGGGGGGGGAGGCAAACTGGAGAAAAAAAATTATATATAGAAGGGGTAAATAAGTACATGAACAGAAGAAACTGTTACAAAAAAAAGAAGAAGAAGAAGAAGAAAGTTTAGGTGAATAAAATAAATGATTTCGCTGGGTGATGAAAGAGGTGGTGGTAGTTATGCTGGGTAGTTGTGAAAGGTGTGTGGGTAATGTTAATGAGGGAGGGAAGGGGATGGAAGATAAATGGGTGATAAGGTATGATTGGGAGGGGGGGGGGGAGGGAGGGTTGAGAAAAAAAAATAAGGAGGAGGGTAATGTGTGTATGGGGGGGGGGGAGGGAAGGGGGGCAAGAGAAGGAGAGCTCATATCTCTTCATCCACTATGGGGTGGGGGGTGGGGGGTGGGGTGGGAGGTTGGGCGGTTCATATTAATAGTGTTGTTTAAAAAAGTAAACAATGCTGTGGGATGATGTTCATTGTAACAGGTGAAATAATGTGTTGGCATCAATATGCTGTGTTTGTTGAGAGAAGATGCAGTGATCAATGAAAAACAGGGTATCATGTGTTGCACACACACACACACACACACACACACACACACACACACACACCACACACAGCACACACAAAACAAACACATACATAACACACACTACAACATCACCACATCAACAAAGTAAAATTTTTACTCCCTTTATCAGTTCTGTGGGTGTGGTGTTTACAAGACACACATATAAAAGGGTAAAAATTTAATTATCATTATATCAAATCATGATGGTGTGATGATGTGACATACTCCATCAGTGACTGATTATGATAATAATTTTATACCCTTTTCTGTGGTCCTGTGTGTGTGTGTGTGTGTGTGTGTGTGTGTGTGTGTGTGTGTGTGTGTGTGTGAATGGTGTGTGTGTTGTTGTTGTGTGTGAAAACTTTCCATGTTAGTTTTATGATACATGATCTTAACTCCGACATTGTTTACATGTGGTCCCCCCCCCCCTTTGTGTGTGTGTGTGTGTGTGTGTGTGTGTGTGTGTGTGTGTGTGTTGTGTGTGTGTGTGTGTATGTGCAACACATGATACCCTGTTTTTCATTGATCACTGCTATCTTCTCTCAACAAACAGCAGCATATTGATGCCAACACATTATTTCACCTGTTACAATGAACATCATCCCACAGCATTATTTACTTTTTTAAACAACACTATTAATATGAACCTCCCAACCTCCACCCCCCCCACCCCACCCCCACCCCCCACCCCATAGTGGATGAAGAGATATGAGCTCTCCTTCTCTTGCTCCCCCCTCCCCCCCCCCCCCCACACACACATTACCCTCCTCCTTCCTTTTTTTTTTCTCAACCCCCCTCCCCCCCCCTCCCAATCATACCTTATCACCCATTTATCTTCCATCCCCTTCCCTCCCTTATTAACATTACCCACACACCTTTCACAACTACCCACGCATAACTACCACCACCTCTTTCATCACCCAGCGAAATCATTTATGTTATTCACCTAAACTTTCTTTTTTTTTCTCTTTTTTTTAACAGTTTCTTCTGTTCATGTACTTATTTACCCCTTCTATATATAATTTTTTTTTCTCTCCAGTTTGCCTTCCCTTCCCCCCCCCCCCCCCCCCCTTACCATTATTATCAATCCACCATTACCACAACCGTCACAAAGATATCACACCACCCCACTAAACTAGACACACAACCCTATCGTATCACACAACCCCCCCCCCTCCCCCCACAACTCCCCCCCTCCTTTTCCTCTCCCATAATCCCCCTTGTTATTTCCGCCTAGCGGCTATTCTCCCACCACATGGATAACAACAGATGAGTCATTTTCGTTCTTTGTTTGTTCTGTCTTAAATGTTAAATGTGATTTATTTTTTCGCCTGAAGAAGACCCAAGAGGTTGAAATGCATCGTGTCTTGTCATGTGCTTTGTTTGTCAATGTCATTGGCGGTAACTAACACCCTCTCTTTCTAAATTTTGAAAATGGAAAAG
>CM065735.1:9647785-9652785 GCA_033310375.1 Conus canariensis
CTCTGTTCCTCCTGTCTTTACTGTTCATCTGATGTGAGGATCACGTGCCTGTGTTCTCTGTTCTTCCTGTCTTTACTGTTCATCTGATGTGAGGATCACGTGCCTGTGTTCTCCGTTCCTCCTATCTTTACTGTTCATATGATGTGAGATCACGTGCCTGTGTTCTCCGTTCCTCCTATCTTTACTGTTCATCTGATGTGAGGATCACGTGCCTGTGTTCTCTGTTCCTCCTGTCTTTACTGTTCATCTGATGTGAGGATCACGTGCCTGTGTTCTCTGTTCTCCCTGTCTTTACTGTTCATCTGATGTGAGGATCACGTGCCTGTGTTCTCTGTTCCTCCTGTCTTTACTGTTCATCTGATGTGAGGATCACGTGCCTGTGTTCTCTGTTCTTCCTGTCTTTACTGTTCATCTGATGTGAGGATCACGTGCCTGTGTTCTCCGTTCCTCCTATCTTTACTGTTCATATGATGTGAGATCACGTGCCTGTGTTCTCCGTTCCTCCTATCTTTACTGTTCATCTGATGTGAGGATCACGTGCCTGTGTTCTCTGTTCCTCCTGTCTTTACTGTTCATCTGATGTGAGGATCACGTGCCTGTATTCTCTGTTCTTCCTTTCTTTACTGTTTATCTGATGTGAGGATCAGGTGCCTGTGTTCTCTGTTCCTCCTGTCTTTACTGTTCATCTGATGTGAGGATCACGTGCCTGTATTCTCTGTTCTTCCTTTCTTTACTGTTTATCTGATGTGAGGATCAGGTGCCTGTGTTCTCTGTTGCTCCTGTCTTTACTGTTCATCCCGGCCTCTTCTCTGTAGGATACCAGTGTAACGTTCTGTAATCACTCCTCCCCGTCCAGAAATCACTCCCCGGCGGAAGAGAATTAGCACGGGGAATCTATCTGTCTGTCTATCTATCTATCTATCTATCTATCTATCTATCTATCTATCTATCTATCTATCTGTCTATATATATGGGGGGTTGGGGTGGAGAGAGAGCGAGAGAGAGAATTAGAGAGAGAGTGAGAGAGAGAGGGAGAGAAAATGAGAGAGAGAGTGAGGGAGGGAGAGAGAGGGAGGGAGAGACAGATAGACAGACAGACAGAAACAGACAGACAGACCGAGAGACAGAGAGAGAGAGGGAGGGAGGGAGGGACAGATAGACAGACAGAGAGACAGAGAGACAGAGAGAGAGAGAGAGAGAGAGAGAGAGAGTGAGTGTGTCCATAGAGTACCTCTGAAACATGACCCAAATCACTCACAGGAAGTAGTTTTGGAACAGGGAAGAGAAAGGTAATGGGGATGGGGGGGGGGGGGGGGGGGGGAGCGTTAGTTGTGACTACTCTTGTCCAGAATCGCTCTCCCCTGGAACTGAGGTTCCATGTGATTTGGTCGATAGGTCTGGTCGTTTGGACCTACAATTCGAGAAATTTTAAAGGATTGGGATCATTTGTGAACAAAACGAGGAGTGAGTGAGTGGGGTGCTGTTAGTCTAGATTTACTCCCCCCTCTCCTCTCCCCTCTACCCCTACCCCCTCTGTGCACGGGTTCGTGCACGTGCTCTGTCACACCCTCCGGAGAGTGGATTTGGCACGAGGAGTGATCGCAGACTGTTTTCACCAGGAAGAATGTTGGGTTTTCAGTTCCAGCCACCGCATGCATCTCTGGTCTAGTTTATTGTGTTGTAACTTCTAGAACGCAGCTATAGCTTTAAGAGAAATCCAGTGACCGAAACTAAGGGTGCGTTCTACGTCACAAACGTTGCAATGGTGCGACCGTAACTTTCAGCGTAATGTGTGTGTGTGTGTGTGTGTGTGTGTGTGTGTGTGTGTGTGTGTGTGTGTGTTGTGTGTGTGTGTGTGTGTTGTGTGTGTGTGTTCTGTGTGTGTGTGTGTGTGTGTGTGTGTGTGTGTGTGTGTGTGTGTGTGGGGTGTGTGTTGTGTTGTGTTGTGTGTGTTGTGTCGTGTGTGTGGTGTGTGTGTGTGTGTGTGTGTGTGTGTGTGTGTGTGTGTGTGTGTGTGTGTGTGTGTGTTTGGCTGTGGTTTGGGTTTTCGTGGTCAGAAACATTTTTCAGCATTCTGTCTTTTTCTCCACTGGGTCGTTTGAGTTCGTAATGCAATTCCATGTTGTTACGCCGTGTGTGTGTGTGTGTGTGTGTGTGTGTGTGTGTGTGTGTGTGTGTGTGTCTGTGTGTGTGTGTCTTTGTGTGTGTGTGTGTGTGTGTGTGTGTGTGTGTGTGTGTGTGTGTGTGTGTGTGTGTGTGTGTGTGCCTCTGTCTGTCTATGTGTGCTTATATATCAAAAGCCAGTTCAGATGTATTCCTTTTCGGTCTGAAATTTGACTGCTCTTCCATATGTATATAAAAAATCGTTCTACTGTCTGTTTAGACGCATCCTGAAATCCCTTTACCGTCTGTCGTACAACTGCAATTCTTCCACTGCCAGCACGCATTATTTTTCACTGAATATTGTACAAACAACCTTTCTGCATTACATGGAGGTCTTCGCACTCTGTACTGCACTTTAGGGACACCACGCTACACTATACTACGCTGCAGTGGACTGCAATCTGTAGACACCACGCCACACTATACTACGCTGCAGTGGACTGCAATCTGTAGACACCACGCCACACTATACTACGCTGCAGTGGACTGCAATCTGTAGACACCACGCCACACTATACTACGCTGCAGTGGACTGCAATCTGTAGACACCACGCCACACTATACTACGCTGCAGTGGACTGCAATCTGTAGACACCACGCCACACTATACTACGCTGCAGTGGACTGCAATCTGTAGACACCACGCCACACTATACTACGCTGCAGTGGACTGCAATCTGTAGACACCACGCTACACTATACTACGCTGCAGTGGAATGCAATCTGTTGACACCACGCTACACTATACTACGCTGCAGTGAAATGCAATCTGTTGACACCACGCTACACTATACTACACTGCAGTGGAATGCAATCTGTTGACACCACGCACTGCACTGCACTGCACTGCACTGCACTGCACTGCACTGCACTACACTACACTACACTACACTGCACTGTGTTAGTACACCTCTACACACTATACTACACCGCATCGCAATGCGGTATGTTGACGCTACACTACACTGGGCTACTTTGTAGAGCAATACACTCTGTTGTTGTCACTTCACTACACTTTGCTACACTGCACCAAAATGCACCCTGTCGGAACGGCACTACACTATACTACATACACTGCAATGCAATGCACTACACTACACTACACTACACTACACTACACTACACTACACTGTACTGCAATGCACTTTATCGGCACTACACTATACTATACTACACTGCACTACACTATACCACACTGCACTACACTACACTACACTCCACTACACTACACTGCACTGCACTACACTACTCGGCACTACACTACACTACACTACACTACATTACACTACAATGCACTTCATTGGCACATCACTACACTATACTACATTGCACCGCGATGTACTTTTTTGGCACCACACTACGCCATACTACACTTTACTACAGTATACTACGCTATACTACTTTTCACTACAGTATACTACGCTATACTACAATGCACTACAATGCACTATTCTGGCACCACACTACACTATACTACACTTTACTACACTGCACTATGATGGACTCTGTTGGCACCACACTATACTATACTACGATACACTACACTGCATTACACTATATTACACTGCACCACAATGCACTTTACTGGCACTACACTACACTACACTACACTACACTACACACTACACTACACTACACTACACTACACTACAATGCGCTCTATTGGCACCATACTACACTATACTACACTGCACCGCAGTGCACTCCGTTCGCATCACACTACACTGTATACTACACTGCATTACACTACACTATACTATACTAGACTTTACTACACCACACTACAATGCACTCTGTATTGGCACCACACCACACCACACTACACACTATACTACACTGCACTACAATGCACTCTGTATTGGCACCACACCACACCACACCACACTACACACTATACTACACTGCACTACAATGCACTCTGTATTGGCACCACAGCACACTACACTACACACTATACTACACTGCACTACAATACACTCTGTATTGGCACCACACCACACCACACTACACACTATACTACACTGCACTACAATGCACTCTGTATTGGCACCACACCACACCACATTACACACTATACTACACTGCACTACAATACACTCTGTATTGGCACCACACCACACCACATTACACACTATACTACACTGCACTACAATGCACTCTGTATTGGCACCACACCACACTACACACTATACTACACTGCACTACAATACACTCTGTATTGGCACCACACCACACCACACTACACACTATACTACACTGCACTACAATGCACTCTGTATTGGCACCATACCACACCAGATTACACACTATACTACACTGCACTACAATACACTCTGTATTGGCACCACACCACACCACATTACACACTATACTACACTGCACTACAATACACTGTGTATTGGCACCACACCACACCACACTACACACTATACTACACTGCACTACAATGCACTCTGTATTGGCACCACACCACACCACATTACACACTATACTACACTGCACTACAATGCACTCTGTATTGGCACCACACCACACCACACCACATTACACACTATACTACACTGCACTACAATGCACTCTGTATTGGCACCACACCACACCACACCACATTACACACTATACTACACTGCACTACAATGCACTCTGTATTGGCACCACACCACACTACACTACACACTATACTACACTGCACTACAATGCACTCTGTATTGTACCACACTATACTACACTACACTATACTACACTGCACTACACTATACTACACTGCACTACAATACACTCTGTATTGGCACCTACACTACACTACACTACACTATACTACACTACACTATACTATA
>CM065735.1:9667785-9672785 GCA_033310375.1 Conus canariensis
ATGCAAATTACCACCCTTGCAGTTTTCTAAACATAGCCAGTTCCCAAAGCTCTTCTCACCAGATTTACTGGTTTACAGAATTAGGCCAATTTCTTTAACCCAATATATACACAGATATTGACAAATATGAAAGGGGGCCATGATTAGACGAAAGACGATGTTGAAAGAATGTAGTCACTAATTCAATTTCTATCCGTTCAGAATCCTCTTCATACGCCACACAAGAAAGATAGAGATATGTTTAAGAGCTAGATATCTTTAAAAACAAAAGAAAGAAAAAACGAAAATCTTTTCAAATTACGATCAGCCCATGCACCCAAAATGATAACTTCATCAGACCGGTCAGAATCATCTTCATACGCCACACAAGAAAGATAGAGATATCTTTAAGAGCTAGATATTTTGAAAAAAAAAAATTTCAAATTACGATCAGCCCATGCACCAAAAAATGATAACTTCATCAGACCGGTCAGAAGACCTGTCAGAATGTGAACAAAAAAACACACAAAAAAAACCCCGCACTATGAACTATCCATCCTCACAGCAAGGGGCAGACAATCAATACACGGTATCACACCCAGATCGCAGCCAAAGCCAGAAGACGTTTCTGATTATTATATCTACACGAGAACAAGCACGTGCAGTGTAGTAGTATGACGACTTGCTGAGGCGTGTTTCTTCTCCCCCTCCCCCCCCCCCCCCCCCCCCCCCCCACACACACACACACTATGATAAGAACCAACTCTTCATTGCAGAACAAGAACAGATGGCCGCCACCGCTGTCCATACAGCCAGTGTTTATTTCTTCACCCTCCTGGGATTTCTGTTCTTTCTCGGTTTCTTTCTCTTCCGTGTTTCATCCTTTTTTTTCTTCTCTTTCTCCTCCATCTTCCTCCTACTCCTACTCCTCTTCTTCCTCCTCCTTCTCCTCCTCCTGCTCTTCTTCTTCTTCTTCTTCTTCGTCGTCGTCTCTCTCTTCTTCTTCTTCTTCTTCTTCTTCTTCTTCTTCTTCTTCTTCTTCTTCTTCTTCTTCTCTCATCGTCATCATCATCATCATCATCATCATCACCATCGTCATAATTATCATCATCTTCTTCTTCTTCTTCTTCTTCTTCTTCTTCTTCTTCTTCTTCTTCTTCTTCTTCATCTTCTCCTCCTCCTCCTCCTCCTCCTCCTGCTCCTTCTTCTTCTTCTTCTTCTTCTTCTTCTTCTTCTTCTTCTTCTTGATGATGACGATGTTTCTCCTCCTCTTACTCCTCCTCCTTTCTTTCTTTCTTTTTTTCTTTTCTTTTTTCTTCTTCTGTTGTAGCTGATGATGTCTTTCTATAATTAATTCCACCTACCTCCTGGCGACCATGTTTTTCTGTGTGTTCAGGTGTTCTCCGCCCCCTCGCCCTCCATCCATTCCGTCTCCACAAAGTTTGGTTTTTGAACTTTGGTACAGGGAAAAGATTGCCAAAGGCTTTGCTTGAGGCCTAATGTGTGATATCCTATGCAGAATAAAACAAACAAGCAACAGTCTGTTGCTTGACGAAGGTAGAGCATGAGAGACAGACAGACAGACAGACAGAAAGAAAGACAGACAGACAGACAGACAGACAGACACAGAGTGAGTGAGAGAGAGAGAAATTATAATTCTCTCTCTCTCTCTCTCTCTCTCTCTCTCTCTCCTTCTTCTCGTCTGTCTGTCTGTTTTGTCTCTCTCTCTCTCTCTCTCTCTCTCTCTCCTCTCTCTTCTCTGTTCTCAGTCTGTCTGTCTCTGTCTCTGTCTGTCTGTCTGTCTCTCTCTCTCTCTCTCTCTCTCTCTCTCTCTCTCTTCTCCCTCTCCTCTCTCTCTCTCTCTCTCTCCTGTGTTATGAATATATCTCTGTCTCTCTGTCTCTGTCTTTCTGTCTGTCTGTCTGTCTGTCTCTCTGTATGTGGTCTCTGTCTGTCTGTCTGTCTGTCTGTCTGTCTGTCCTCTCTCTCTCTCTCTCCTCTCTCTCTCCTCTCTCTCTCTCTCCCTCCTCCGGTCCATCTTTCCTAGCGCAGCAAACCCAGTGTCTTTGGTCCGCACCACACCTTACCTATTCACCGCCATCACCACCCACCCCCCACCTCCCACCCCCTCCCACCCCACCCCATCCTTTCACCCTCTCCCCCCACCCCCCTCCCTATATCCCCACCACCTACCCCAGCTATTCCCTTCTTTTTAACCTCCCTACCCCCCCCCTCCTCCCCCCACCACCTCCCACTGCCGAGATGACGACACAACAAGAACTGAGAAATCGGCTCCGCAACGTTCTTCTTTCACTCTGCATTTGTTTAGACAGATGGAGCCGCGCCACAGAGAAACAAGAATTGAAGGAGGGAGGGGGGGGGGGGGTCGGGGTCGTGAGTATAGGGTAGGGGACAGGGAGGGGTAGGGTGGTGGTGGGGCAGATCAGGAGATGTACGAGGGCACCGGGGAAGGGTGGGGGGAGGGTCGGGGCGTGCGTTCACATTCCATCACCTCTTTCTTCCTCTCTCCTCCCCCCCCCCCCCCCCCCCCCACTAACTCGTTCCACAAAATCGTTCCCCCCTCCTACCCCATTTCCATCCTCACCCCAACCCCCACACTTCCCACACACACACACACACACACACACACACCTCCAACGGGGTGGGTGGAGTGGGGTGATCACACAATGCGTATCGGGTGCGGTGTTTTTGCTCCATGGTATTGCGTTTCTCATGGTTATTTTCTCTGTGTGATTTGTCTCGTCTCGTCTCCGTCTCCTCCCTTGCTACTTCTTTTTTTTTTTAATCGTGTGTGCCTCTGTGTGTGTGTGTGTGTGTGTGTGTGTGTGTGTGTGTGTGTGTGTGTGTGTGTGTGTGTGTGTGTGTGTGAGTGTGTCTATTTGTCTCTCTCTCTGTCTCTCTCTCTGTGTCTCTGTCTCTGTCTCTCTGTCTTGTCTGTCTGTCTGTCTGTCTGTTCTGTCTCTCTCTCTCTCTCTCTCTCTCTCTCTCTCTCTCTCTCTCTCTCTCTCTCTCGTAATCTTGTCTCAAAGTCTGCTGTCACTGTTTGTATTACTTCTCTCTCCGTCTCTGTTGTCTGACTGTCTCTGTCTGTCTGTCTGTCTGTCTCTGTCTGCCTGTCTCTCTCTCTCTATGTCTCTCTCTCACTCTCTTTCTCTCTCTCTTAGCATTACACCTAACTGATTCTCTTTGTGTTCCTCCCTCCCTCCCTCCGTTTTCTCTCTCCCTCTCTCTCTCTCTCTCTCTCTCTCTCTCTCATTCTCTAATGCCTGTCTCTCTGTCTCTCCGTCTCTCTCTCTCTCTCTCTCTCTCTCTCTCTCTTTTCCCCGCTCTCTCTCTCCCCCTCCCTCTCTCTCTCCTTTCCCCCCTCTCTCTCTCCCTCTGACAGTAAAGTGAGAGAAGCAGTGACCACAGACTAAACACGTCCTAGCTGTGTGGCCTGGCATGAGACGTGCTAGTTAAAGAAGAGCTCTATTCTTTGGGTCTTCTGCACCATCTGCTCCCCTTACCAGACCGTGGAACATCCAGACCTTCCTTTCTTCACCTTCACCTATCCCTTGACATCGTCTGTTGTCGTTGGGGCACCCCTGATGATCTGGCCACCACTCTCCTCCATCCGTCCCTGTCCTCCACCGCTCGCTGAGATTCTGCCAGGCTCATTCCAGTCCACTCTTGGACATTGTCTTCCCACCTCTTCCTTTGTCTTCCTCTATTGCGGCTTCCTCTGACTGTTCCTGGCAGGACTGTCTTTGCAAGGCTTGCTGAACGGGACACCTGTCCGTACTACTTCATTTTCCGTTTCTTGACGACTGTGAGTAGGTCTTCATAGGGTCCAATTGCTTGTTGACATCGAGACCAGGCCAGAGCAACTCGAAGATCTCCACGCCGTCACCTGTGTAGGCTGTGTACTACAGGGGGGTCCCGATTTCCCCTACCCCCCTCCCCCACACCCACACATACACACGGCAGGGCAGAATCGTTCCGGTTTAGCTCCCTTGATGAATGAACCCAAGGCGTAGCGACGGATGAAGAGCCAGATTACGCAACGTCAAGCTCGTGACGGGTAGGGTTGGATGGGGAGATTTTTTTTTTTTTGTTTTTGACACGAGTCATTATCAGTCAGTGCACTGTCACCCATCATCACTCTTACCTCTCTGCCTCCACACCCCACACCACATGCACATCTTATCTCTCTGAGGCACCCACAGAGCACCGACACCTGCCATGCTCACTGGGTGAATAGGGTAGTCGTTATGAGGCCACCCACTGGAGGAGACACCGCACTGCTGCCTGCTCACTTGGGTTGTATGGGTCCAGTCGTTATGAGGCCACCCACTGGAGGAGACACCGCACTGCTGCCTGCTCACTTGGGTTGTATGGGTCCAGTCGTTATGAGGCCACCCACTGGAGGAGACACCGCACTGCTGCCTGCTCACTTGGGTTGTATGGGTCCAGTCGTTATGAGGCCACCCACTGGAGGAGACACCGCACTGCTGCCTGCTCACTTGGGTTGTATGGGTCCAGTCGTTATGAGGCCACCCACTGGAGGAGACACCGCACTGCTGCCTGCTCACTTGGGTTGTGTGGGTCCAGTCGTTATGAGGCCACCCACTGGAGGAGACACCGCACTGCTGCCTGCTCACTTGGGTTGTGTGGGTCCAGTCGTTATGAGGCCACCCACTGGAGGAGACACCGCACTGCTGCCTGCTCACTTGGGTTGTATGGGTCCAGTCGTTATGAGGCCACCCACTGGAGGAGACACCGTACTGCTGCCTGCTCACTTGGGTTGTATGGGTCCAGTCGTTATGAGGCCACCCACTGGAGGAGACACCGCACTGCTGCCTGCTCACTTGGGTTGTGTGGGTCCAGTCGTTATGAGGCCACCCACTGGAGGAGACACCGCACTGCTGCCTGCTCACTTGGGTTGTATGGGTCCAGTTGTTATGAGGCCACCCACTGGAGGAGACACCGTACTGCTGCCTGCTCACTTGGGTTGTATGGGT
>CM065735.1:9680285-9691294 GCA_033310375.1 Conus canariensis
AGTACAGCACAGTTCAGTACAGTACAGTTCAGTACAGTAAAGTTCAGTACAGCACAGTTCAGTACAAAACAGTTCAGTACAATACAGTTCAGTACAGTACAGCTCGGTACAGAACAGTTCGGTACAGTACAGCTCGGTACAGTACAGCTCGGTACAGTACAGTTCAGTACAGTACAGTTTGGTGCAGTACAGTTCAGTGCAGTACAGTTCAGTACAGTACAATTCAGTACAGTACAGTTCAGTTCAGCACCGTACAGTTCGGTACAGTACAGTTCAGTACGGTACAGTTCAGTACAGTACAGTTCGGTACTGTACCACAGTTCGGTACAGTACCACAGATCGGCAAAGAACAGTTCGGTACAGTACAGTTCGGTACAGTACAATTCAGACAGTACAGTTCGGTACAGTACAGTTCAGTACAGTACAGTTCGGTACAGTACAATTCAGTACAGTACAGTTCGGTACAGTACAGTTCAGTACCATGCAGTTCAGTACAGTACAGTTCGGTACAGTACAGTACAGTACAGTTCGGTACAGTACAGTTCAGTACCGTACAGTTCAGTACAGTACAGTTCAGTTCGGTGCAGTACCACAGATCGGTAAAGAACAGTTCGGTACAGTACAGTTCGGTACAGTACAGTTCAGTACAGTACAGTACAGTTCGGTACAGTACAATTCAGTACAGTACAGTTCGGTACAGTACAATTCAGTACAGTACAGTTCGGTACAGTACAGTTCAGTACCGTACAGTTCAGTACAGTATAGTTCGGTGCAGTACCACAGATCGGTAAAGAACAGTTCGGTACAGTACAGTTCGGCACAGTACAGTTCAGTACAGTACAGTTCGGTACAGTACAGTTCGTACAGTACAGTTCGGTACAGTACGGTTCAGTACAGTATAGTTCAGCACAGTACAGTTCAGTACAATACAGTTCAGTACAGTACAGTACAGTTGAGTACAGTACAGTTCAGTACAGTATAGTTCAGTACAGTGCAGTTATGTACTGTACAGTTCAGACAGTACAATTCAGTACAGTTCAGTTCGGTACAGTGCAGTTAGGTAGAGTACAGTTTAGTACAGTACAATTCAGTACAGTTCAGTTCATACAGTTCAGTTTAGTACAGTTCAGTTTAGTACAGTATAGTTCAGTACAGTACAGTTCGTACAGTACAGTACAGTTCAATACAGTACAGTACATTTTGAGTGCAGTACAGTTCAGTACAGTACACTTAAGTACAGCGCAGTACAGAACAGTACAACAAAGTACAGTGCAATGCAGTACAAATTCAGTACAGCGTAGTGCAGAGCCTTTCAATAATGTGCAATACAGTACCGTACCATACAGTTCAGTACTTTACGGTACAGTACAATTCTGTACAGCACAGTTCAGTGCAGTACAGTACCGTACCATACAGTTCAGTACTTAACGGTACAGTACAATTCTGTACAGCACAGTTCAGTACAGTACAGTACCGTACCATTCAGCTCAGTACTTTAAGATACAGTACAATTCTGTACAGTACAGTTCAGTTCAGTACAGTACAGTACCGTACCATACAGTTCAGTACTTTACGGTACAGTACAATTCTGTACAGCACAGTTCAGTACAGTATAGTACCGTACCATTCATCTGAGTACTTTAAGGTACAGTACAATTCTCTACAGCACAGTTCAGTACAGTACAATACCGTACCATACAGTTCAGTACTTTACGGTACAGTACAATCCTGTACAGCACAGTTCAGTACAGTGTAGTACAGTGCCATACAGCTAAGTACTTTACGGTACAGTACAATCCTGTACAGCACAGTTCAGTACAGTGCAGTGCGGTACCAGCCACGACAACAAAAGCTGACACGTAGACACTTGAGCCGCGTATGTCCATCGAGGCTTTGTGTGATAACTTACGAGAATAGGGCAGTTGTGTGTGTATGCGTTTATAGAAATACGAACTTCAGAAAAAGAAAGCATATGATAAAAGAGAGAGAACAAAGGAAAGTGGGACGGGGGAGGAAGGGGGGGGGGAGAACAATGTTTGTTCGTTTTTGTTTTTGTTTTTTGTTTTTTTTGTTGTTGTTGTTTTTTTTGTTTTTGTTTTGTTTTTTCAACTTTGCTCTGCACGTGTCGCACACAGTTCAAGATGAAGAAGAAAGAAAAAAAGAAGACAAAGTGAAAGAAGCGGGACGGGGGGGGGGGGGGGGGGGGGGGGGGGGGGGGGGAGAGGGGGGGCAGAAACATGTTTGTTCGATTGTTTGGTTTTGACTTTGCTCAGCACGTGTCGCACACAGTAAATTCAAAGATGAAGAAGAAAAAAAAAGAAAAAGAAAGAAAAAGTGAAAGAAATAACGCTTGTATGCCGTTGAGGAGAAAAAAAAAGGAAGAAAGAAAAAGGAAAGAACACACACATACATATACACGCACCCACGCAAGTACGCACGCCACGCTCACACACACACACACCACACACACACACACACACACACACACACACACACACACACACACACACGCACGCACGCACAGAAGAAACAAAACAACGAAACAAAAAACGTACCGTACAGTTCAGGACAGTACAATTAAATACAGTAGAGTACCGTGCAATGCAGTACAAAAACGCAGTGTTATACAGTAAAGAACAATACAATGTGGTACAATGGTTTACAACACAATGCAATACAAATACGAAATGGAAAAAAGAAAGCAGATCAGAAAAGAAAAAGAAAATAATGGGACGTGAGGGGGGGGGGGGGGGGGGGGGGGGGGAAAAATGTTTGTCCTGGCCTCCTAGAGTGATACAATTCCTGAGACTCGCAAATCAGAAATCAAATATCATGTTGTTGTTGTTGTTGTTGTTGTTGTTTTCCCTTTCCTTCTCTGGAATTTCATATGATTTTCACGTGATGTCATGATTTTTGCAGCCGATTTCATTCTACGGGGCTTTCAAGCCAAAAAAAAAGAAAATCACAAATACGCACAGGCTACACATTGTAAACGAGAATCGAACGTAAAACAACACAAAACGCCTACCAGTCACAACCTGCAAAGAAGGAGACACATTTGAAAAGCATAGATGATCACTCTCACGCATTCTTATCGTCATTTTGATTGTGATTATAACCTTGTATAGAACACGTTAACGGGACACGTACAAAGCACTAGCAAATGTCGCTAAGGGATATGTCACAAAGTAGCGTGAAGCAACATTTTGTGCTGAAATGAGCATACAGTTTTTCTGTTGATTCCCATCTGTCGGTTGTACTTTTGTAGGAAATTCCTTCCGAAGCCAATAATGCGTGAATGCCTTTCTGGACGTCCGCTTGTTTAGCTTCTTCGTCTTCTTCTGCGTACGCAGGCTGATACTCCTGCGGACACTCCCTGTATACACAAGCAAGTATTAATCCCATCTGCCCAACAAAGGGAGTGGAGTTTTGTGTGCATGACCGTTTTTTATCCCGCCATTAAGGCAGCCATGCTCCATCTTTGGGGAAGGTGCCTGCTATGTGTAACGTGTCATCCATACCAACAGCCAGACTGGCCTTCTCTTCCGAAAGCTGGTGATGGGATTTTACGTGTGTGCAAAATGTTATGCGTGCGTTCACACACGGAACCTCGGTTTATAGTCTCATTCGAAGGACTGTATGGGAAATGGAGTCAGAACCAATGTTAACTCCGTGAGAAAAATCCCTCTGTACCGAAACGGCCCGTCGGAGATTCGAACCCGCAACCCTTGGATTACGAGTCCGGCGCTCTACCAACTGAGCTATTCCGGCCCCCCACTTGTTTGGCTGAATTACGTTTCTTGCATTTTGCATCATCAGCCAATGAACGTCGTTGCTGGTACACACGTGACTATGCCTCATATGACGATCAAATACCAAACGACAACTGAACAGGCCTGCTTCAAATTCTGAACTTGATAAAAGCTTTGTTTGCGATCGAATGATTCTAGGGCCACTTAATCTGTGGGGATCGATAGTGAAGATTGAAAGAAACAGGCACCCCTAATCAAGCAGGTCGATCTCCACTGAGGGGGCCGGAATAGCTCAGTGGTAGAGCGACGGACTCGTAATCTTGGGTTTGCGGGTTCGAATCTCCGACGGGCCGTTTCGGTACAGAGGGATTTTTCCCTCGGAGTTAACATTGGGTCTGACTCCATTTCCCATACAGTCCTTCGAATGAGACTATAAACCGAGGTTCCGTGTGTAAATGCACGCATAACATCTTGCACACACGTAAAATCCCATCACCAACTTTCGGAAGAGAAGGCCAGTTTGGCCGTTGGTATGGATGACACGTTACACATAGCATGCACCTTCCCCGAAGTTGGAGTATGGCTGCCTTAATGGCAGGATAAAAAACGGTCATACGCATAAAACTCCACTACCTTTGTTAAGTAGATGGGATTAATCCTTCCCTGTCTATACAGGGAGTGTCCGCAGGAGTTTCTGCCTGCGTACGCAAAAAAAAAAAAAAAAAAAAAAAAAATTCCACTGAAAATGTATCCTGTGCACTAGTGTGCAGTCAACGCTACACAATGGAGTGGCTTAAACATGCGACATGCTGCCGTGGTTGTTTCGTCGTGTGACATACCTTAAAGGTCTACTCTTGAGTCTGGCAATAATTTGTTAGAAACAGATCTGCACGTCACGTAACTATGGTAAGGTCAGATAATGTTGCTCACAGCCCAGCCGACCGCAAAGGGACTATCAACGCGTTGAAGTCAACCCGCAAGTCTTCCAAAAAAAAAAATCTATTCACACAACCCTTTGAAATATACATTCTAAAATTACGTAACTATAGTATTTCGAGGGAAAAAAAGATTAACGTATCAATTTAATGAATAATTTTTAAAAAAAATGATTTCGCTTACCTGTTCAAACCCAGCGCCGTGGACAGAAAACTGTGACGTTACTTGTGGGGCTGTCTACCTTCTTCTTATATTAACAGAGTCAATAGAAATTGAACTGAAAACAGGCGTGGGATCGCTGTTCAATGTGTCACCAAGGTATTCCAGTCACAGCGGGTTGCTAGAGACTAAATAAAGATCTATAGCTCTTGCCTTTTGTCTGGGGTTGTCAGGAATGGGCATTGTTGAAAGAAAGAGAAAAGAGCAGACAATGACGTAGTATGTGCAGTATTTAGGACAGACTTCCCTATTCCAATAGAGATTAAAGTATGACAGACTTCCCAAATCCAAAGAGTGGGAAGCAGATGACTACAAAAAGAAAACGTCTTCACCGAAGTCTTCTCGTCGACTGGGTCTGATAGTTTCTGGTGTCAACATCTATACTCATTAATTACTGCAAGAGCGAGTGGAGTGCTACGTTGGGTGGGTCGATCTTATTCGCCTCGAGCAGCCCATTCGTTCGAACACACAACTGACGTCATGTTCAAGAGAAGTGAAGCAGTGCCCTAGTTTAGCTGATTACTTCCCTTTATCCTTGATTACAGGTGAAAATGAAAATGCCCACGCTGATGATCATTATGGCTCGACTGGAAACGAGAAATTGAAGGGGTTTGACTGTTTGTTACAAACTCTTGATATATCCCATCAAGTCGACAAACTATTGGCAGTCTTGAGAGTAGACTTTAAAAAAGGCTTCGAATCAGGTGCTGTTCTGCATTGTGTAGGCCTGTTAGGAATGAGTGTTTCTCCAGGAAACAGGTGTCGTGTGACATAGGCCTTGGAATAATTATAGGCCCTGTACAACCACACTCACAGCTGCAGCTGCACCTGAATTTATGTCCCTAAGAATGTCCTTGCAGAGGACTCATAACCACATACACAACTCCCTCAACACCCATCTTCCATCCCAACCCTTCCCCTCTCCCCCTCTCTCCCCTCCCCCGCCCTCTTCTCCTCCCCCTCCTCCCCCCGCCCCTCTCCAACCTCTCATCCCTCACCCTCTTGAGCCTCTTCTTTCACTGAGTTGTTGCAGGTCAGTGGCCTTTTCTTGGCCCCCTGAAGGACAAGAGGGGGCAAACAAACGCTCACCTGGACAGAAAGGGAACACAAGGGCAGGCACGCAGGCGGGTGGAACTTTACCCGTTGCTGTATGTAGGAGGTGGGGGGGCTTGTGAATGAAATGAAGGAACGAACGACTGTTGACACAAACATACAAGAAAAAGAAAAAGAAGGAAAGGAAGAAAAAGGAAGAAAGAAACGAAGAAAGATTTTCAAGAAAGAACAGAGAAAGAAAAGACAGAAAGAACAGAACAAGCAAGAAAGAAAGAAAGAAAGAGGAAGAAAAGAAAAAAAAAGAAAGAAAGAGATTAAGAAAGAAAGAAAGGAAAGAAAGGAAGAAAGTAAGAGATCAAAAGAAAGGAGAAAGAAAGAAAAGGAAAGAAAGAAGAAGAAAGAAAGAAAAAGAAGAACGAAAGAAAAAAGAAAGAAAGGAAGAAAGAAAGAAAGAAAAAGAAAAGAAAAGAAAGAAAGAAGAAGAAGGAAAGGGGAAGACGAATAATAATGTTCACACAGAAAAGTGGAATGACCATGGGCATAATAGACTTGGTGAAGAAAAAATTTACCTTCCCCTCCACCCCCACACCCTATTTCTTCACGCGCATGTGTGTGTGCGCGCGTGTGTGTGTGTGGTGTGTGTGTGTGTGTGTGTGTGTGTAGTGCAGTGCGGTGTGGTGTAGTGTAGCGTAGTGTAGCGTAGCGTAGTGCAGTGTACTGTAGTGTAGTTAGTGTAGTGTACTTTCCCAACCTTATTTTGATTTTGCCCCGAATATGAGAAGATAAGTTGTTTCTCGTTCTTCGTATTCACTGTCCTAAATGTTATTTGTTTGTTTTTTTCCTGAAGAAGACCCAAGAGGTCGAAACGCATGGTGTTTTGTGTCCTGTACTCTGTTTGCCTGTGCCCTTGGTGGTAACTGACAACCCTTTCTCTTTCTGCATTTTCCAAACCTGCAAAGATTACCCTGTCAGTCCCTCTCCTTTCTCCCTCCAGCTCTCTCTCTCTCTCTCCTCTCTCTCTCTCTCTCTCTCTCTCTCTCTCTCTCCTCTCTCTCTCTCTCCCAGCCTCCCACTATCACTCCCCCTGCCACCCACCCACCCACCCTCACCCCGGTCCTTCCGGCTTCTCCTTGCACAGGTGCCACATGTCTGGAACTGTTCACATCGATTGTTTTTCTCCATTCCTCTCTCCATCCCTGTCCTTCGCCTTGGCTTAAGGCTGTGTCAGACCAAAGACACTACGCCCTACGGACGTAAGGCGTACTGTCTTTGGTCAGACCAATTGCCCGAGGCTAGAACACCAAGGTCACATCCAAATGGTGTTATGCTCTGCATAGTTATGCGGAGGATTGTCTTCAGTTATTGTACGCCTTTCGGGCAATTCTAAAGTCTTCTATTTGTATTAGTTTGAGATAGTAGCGGATACATCTGACAGCAGAAGTAATGTAAATGGGAAATCGATTAGTTTCACCGTAAATGAGATCATTTGGAGTCCGTCTATCTTCACCAAGAAACCTCTTCAGAGCCAAGAAAGGAACAGATTCGCCACAGACAGCCGTTTTTTTTGTTGTTTTTTTTTTTCTAGTCCCCAGAGCTCAGAGCCGTACTGTACAAGAGGCTGAACCTGAGTATCAAAACAAACAAAAAAAAATCTGTAAATAACATGAATGAAGAATCATTAAGAGAAAGTTGTGACAAGCTCCTAGCATAACATTATCAGTCTGCATGTGTACAAGTCACTTTTTCGTTTTTTGTTCTCCTGTCGTCTAAGATCCGCAAATCGAATGATACCCACACCCCTGCTCTTCTCTCTCCTCCTCTCTCTCTCTCTCTCCTCTCTCTCTCTCTCTCTCTCTCTCTCCAAAGATCCTCATGTCAAAAATATTGCTATTTGGAGAGATCTCAACAGCGAAAGATTCGACCATAAACTACATTTGAGTTCCCTCCCCTGATAATTATGAACTGTTCCCTTGTCCCGAAAGACCTTTGAAAACCGAATCGATGACGTCAGTCACCTAAAAAAAAAAAAAAACGAAAATAAGTACAGAAGAAGAAGGAAAAGAGCAGCAGCAGCAGCAGCAACAATAACAACAATAATAACAACAATATTAATCGCTCATCCTTCAACAGGTGATTGCCGACGGCTTTTTCCACCAGTCACAAGAAAGGTTACAGAATTCAGCCAATCACGTAGCCCGACATATGTATGAATATATATGAATAAAAAAAAGTGACAGAGATTTACTTTAAAAAAAAAAAAGAAGAAGAAGAATTTTCAAACGAACAAATAAACAAAGTCGAAGTTCTAGATTCTAGTTCAGCTTCTTTGCAGTGGAAATCTACTTCCGAATTTGACACAGACAAAACGAATGCTGGAGGATAATGTTAGAAAATAGAAAATCTTTTTCTCTCTATGCTTAATGAATAGCCCCTCCCCCCTCCCACCCCACCACCCCCACCCCTACCCCCTCCCCTTCCTCCCAGCCAGTTCGGGGGATATTCTCTCTCTCAATTCCCCAATTCACTTTTGATTGCATTCGCCTTTGCCATGAAGAAGCCAGACAGAATGTTGATCAACGTGTTGGTAGAAAGAGGCGATTCACCTGCGTCACAGTGTGTTTGTGTCTTCTAGCCTACTTAGCACGTGATAACTGGACTAACAAGCTCTATATTGTTGAATGATCGTTGTTCAATTATTCCCCTTCACGCCAGACTGCAGACCTACATGAATAAAGAAAATCTCTCTCTCTCTCTCTCTCTCTCTCTCTCTCTCTCTCTCTCTCTCTGTGTGTGTGTGTGTGTGTGTGTGTGTGTAGTAGAGGAAAATGTGGTGGGTGAGAGAGAGCGAAAGAGAGCGAGCGAGCGGGCGAGAGAGAGATATGGGGGATGGAGGGAGTGTGAGAGAGAAGGAGAGAGCGAGAGAGAGGGAGAGAATGAGAGAGAGAGACAGACAGATAGACAGAGACAGAGAGAAAGGGAGACGTGGGGGGTGGGGAGGAAGGGTTGGAGTTACGAGATACTGAGCAGAGAGGCGGGGGGGGGGGAGGGGGAGGGGGGAGTAAATGAGGGACGGCTAGACTAAGAGAGACAGAGAGGGGGTGGGGGGAGGGTGTTTAAAAAAAAAAGTAAACAAAATGGACAAAGTAACACCGCAAGAGAGACATAGATCGATTGAATGGTTGATGGATGGCTGGGTGGACCGACTTACTGATTGATTGATTGATTGATTTGGTTGATTGATTGATTGATTGATTTGGTTGATTGAGAACTTTTATTCCCAGTAACAACTAAGCAAGAAGGTGCTTTTTCCATCCGGCCCTTGTCCCTCCAGGGATAAAGGAAACGAGGGGAGAGAGAGAGAGAGAGAGAGAAAGAGAGAGAGAGAGAAAGAGAGAGAGAGAGAGAGACAGAGGGAGAGAGAGAGAGAGAGAGAGAGAGAGAGACAGAGACAGAGACAGAGAGAGACAAAGAAAAAAAAACCAGAGCGACAGAGAAGAAGAAGAGAGAGAGAGAGGCTGCGAGGTGAGAGAGAGAGAGAGAGAGAGAAGAGAGAGAGAGAGAGAGAGAGAGAGAGAGCGCTTTAGGAAGAGAGAGACAGGAGGAAGAGAGACAGACACACAAAAATCAACTTAGGAGCTCATCAAAAACGCCACCCACGTTTCGGTTCCCACTGGTTTAAAACGATCAACAGTCCAACGGGATGTTTAAAACGGCCCAATTTTTTTTTCTCTCCTTTAATTGTCACGGCGAAGTGGTGGTTGTGTTGGAAGTGTGTGTGTGTGTGTGTGTGTGTGTGTGTGTGTGTGTGTGTGTGTGTGTGTGTGTGTGTGTGTGTGTTTTGTGCGTGTGTGTGTGTGTGTGCGTGTGTGTGTGCGCGCGCGCGCGCGCGCGCGTGTGTGTGTGTGTGTGTGTGTGTGTGTGTGTGTGTGTGTGGTGTGTGAAAGGGAGTGGGGGAGGCGAGAGAGAGAGAGAGAGAGAGAGAGAGAGAGAGAGGGGGGAGAAGGGAGGAGGACCGAATTGCACCTAGCTTTGTTGTCTCCCCTTGTCCCTCCAGCCTTAGCGCCATCTGTTCCCTCCGCCGTGCGGTTTCCCATTTACCACAATAGCCGCCACTTCCGGTTTCCATAATGGACGCCAAACCCGGTGACCTCGGGGGTCTGCGAGTTCAAGACGGTGCGTCTTTTTTTTTTTTAGTAGTTGCAGGTTTGTAACTGGGATCACCTGGGCCCGGGGTTTTTGAGTTGAGGAGGGTTTTGTCGCGATTAGAGCGAGAGAGAAAGAGAGAGAGACAGAGAGAGAGAGGGGGGAGGTTGGAGAGGGGTGGTGGAAGAGAGGGGTGGGGGCAGCACGGGTAAGAGCGATGGAAGGGGTGGATGGGAACGGTGTAGTAGGGTGCTGGAAGAGAGGATTGGAGATGGGGAAGAGACTAATTAATATTAGGCACGGTTGGGACTAGCAAGGTAAGGTAATGTTGCTTATAGCCCCGCCGACCACAAAGGGCCATATCAGGACTGTCACCACGTTAAAATCAACTCACAAGTCATTCATTCACACAGTTCTTTAAAAATCCATCTGGGACTAGAGGTTGGGGCTTTTTTTTTTTTTTTTTTACTTCAGGGGTTATTTATTGTCCAGCTGATTTTGGGAGAGGAGAGAGGTGAAGGGCAATCGTGTTTGTATGAATGGAGGTTTGATGGCAATTGTTGGTTGAAATCTACGACTGTGTGTTCGATCGTTTGGGTTTGAATGAATGGAGGTTAGGGGCAATTGTTGGTCGAAATATATACGACTGTGTGTTCGACCGTTCGTGTTTGAATGAATGGAGGTTGGGGGGGGGGGGTGCAATTGTTGGTTGAAATCTACGACTGTGTGTTCGATCGTTCGTGTTTGAATGAATGTAGGTTTGAACAATTGTTGGTTGAAATCTACGACTGTGTGTTCGATCGTTCGTGTTTGAATGAATGTAGGTTTGAACAATTGTTGGTTGAAAAATACGACTGTGTGTTCGATCGTTCATGACTGTATGAATGAAGATTGGGGCGGGGGATG
>CM065735.1:9691394-9693894 GCA_033310375.1 Conus canariensis
TTGAGTGATGTCTTTTTGGGCACCAGCCCTTTATGAGACTTCGTTCAGGTGTTCCGCGTCTTCATAGGTCGCAGAACTTCCCCCATGAAATGAACGGAAATATCACTAAAGAAAGAAAGAATGAGGATGAGATTACGTTCGCTCTCCTCTCTCTCTCTCTCTCTCTCTCTCTCTCTCTCTCTCTCTCTCTCTCTCTCTCTCTCTCTCTCTCTCTCTCTCTCTCTCTCTCTCGCTCGCTCTCTCTCTTGTGTTATCATCAGACGATGAACTTGTGATTAAATCAGTTGCAAAATTCCTCTCGGAATCATTGACAATTAGACAGATGAAGAATAGTGAAATTCAAGCTGATGCATTATAATAGATGTATGAATCAATAATATCATTCATCGCATGTGGAAGAGATCAGTAAAATACAATGTCATCATTTGATTGAGTAGATGGTCGAGTCAGTCTTAGGATTTTTTTTTTCAAACCTGACAGCATTACTCCTGTGCGTGAGGACATAAGGAAATGTTACGATTTTACTTGTGTTTGTAAACCTTTGATTTGATACACACTGGGAATGAATGTGCACTATTTGTTTGCAAGGAAAGGAAGAGGGAAATGTTATTGTTCTGTTACCCCGGGCCGCCTTGTCAAAAGACTTCTTTGGTAATGACAATAAGATACAGGGTCGAACTTTAATTAAGGACCACCCGAAAAAAGGCCCTTTCTTTTTAAATTGGCCAAAAATACAAGCAATGCATTTTTTCGAAGAATTCGACTTGGAAAGGTTTAAGGGGTTAACAGAGTATTCCGCAAAGCTTGCGAAAGCTGTCTTATTGTCACGTGCGGCATGCAAGGGGGGGGGGGGGGGGGTTGAAAGTTGCAGTTGTTGTCAAAATTGCTTGTTTTTTAAGCAAGAGTGAACACTGCTTCAAACGGTTTTGCACTGAAATTCCAAATGCACGTGCAAAAACCAATGCATTGCAGAGCATTTTACTGGCTGGAATGCCCCTAAAAGCAGCCCAACGTGCATAATTCTTCATAACACAAAAATGCCTCCAAGACGCAAGCTGTCTGATTTTGACCGGACCCGGGCGATTGCATGGCTGCAGGATCGAGTTGGCGTTCGAGAAGTGGCCAGAAGACTACAAGTGTCCCACTCCGTCATCATTCGGCTGAGAGAACGTTTTCAAGCCACTGGAACTGTCAAAGAGAGACCCCGTCCAGGCCAGCCAAAGAAGACTACGGCAAGAGATGACAGGTTCATCCGCAGACATGTTCTTCGGACCAGGACCACCACCTCCAACACCATCAGGCGTCGGCTCCAAGCTGCCACTAACACAACAGTGTGTGAGATGACCATACGGCGGCGCCTCAATGCTGCCAACCTTCGAGCAAGGCGCCCAGTCCGGAAACCAAAACTGACTGCGGCCCACCGGGCACGTCGCCTGGCCTGGTGCACAGCTCATCGAACATGGACTCGGGCTCAGTGGCGGATGGTGCTTTTCACCGATGAGTCCAAGTTCCAGTTGAAGCCACGAGATGGACGCATTCGGGTGTGGCGGCGTCCTAGGGAGCAGCTGGCAGATGACGTCATCCAGGAGGTCGTCGCTTTTGGTGGTGGCTCCGTCATGGTATGGGGGGGCATCAGCAGTCACCACAAGACTCCCCTGTACCATGTGGATGGCAACCTGAACGGCCAACGCTACCTGCAGGAGATTTTACGGCCTTTGGTTGTCCCAGCACTCCAGCAGACTGGGGCTCAGGCTGTGTTCATGGACGATAATGCCACCCCACATCGTTGTCGAGCCGTGAACACTTTTGTGGTGCAAGCTGGCATCACCAGGATGCCATGGCCGGCAAACAGCCCGGACATGAACCCCATTGAGAACATCTGGGGCGAGCTTGGGAGGAGAGTTCAAGAAAATCACCCTGTTCCGGCAAATCGACAGGAGCTGCTGCACTACCTGCAGCAGGAGTGGGCAAACCTCCCCCAGGCACTCATTACAAGAACAGTCAACACCATGAGGCAGCGCTGTGTGGATTGTGTGGCAGCACGAGGGGGGCACACTCGGTTTTGATCAGACTGTAAAGAAACACTCTTTTTGTGAATGTCATTTTGGGGGGTAGTCTCATTCAGGCTCCCCTGTCTAATCAGAAATAATGATTTTTTCGATGAAAGTGACAAAATGTTGTTCACTGATAATGAAATTAAACATTTATAAAGTTTCTGTCGTTTGTCGGTTTTTCTTTCTATGTTTTGTGAGACAGTGTATAAGTGGTCCTTGATTAAAGTTCGACCCTGTATTAAAGTCTCTCTCTCTCTCTCTCTCTCTCTCTCTCTCTCTCTCTCTCTCTCTCTCTCTCTCTCTCTCTCCATGCTGAGTCATCCTCATTGTCGCCTGGCCCATCGTTTGGTTTCTTTCAGGAGGATGAGTGGCACTTTTTGTTTGATTTTTTGTTTGTTTGTTCGTTTGTTTTCGCACTTTTTGTTTGATTTTTTGTTTGTTTGTTT
>CM065735.1:9696394-9698894 GCA_033310375.1 Conus canariensis
CAGTGCATAAGTGTGATAAGTACTGTTGCAAAGCCTTAGCAGTGCATAAGTGTGATGAATATTGTAGGAAAGTTTTAGCAGTGCATAAGTGTGATAGATATTAACGGAAAGTTTTAGCAGTGCATAAATGTGATGAATACTGTCGGAAAGCCTGAACAGTGCATAAGTGTGATAAATATTGTTGGAAACCCGTAACAGTGTATATACATGTGATGAATATTGTAGGAAAGTTTTAGCAGTGCATAAGTATGATAAATATTGTTGGAAAGCCTTAGCAATGGAAAGCCTTAGCAATGCATAAATGTGATAAATATTGTTGGAAAGCCTTAGCAATGCTTAAATGTGATAAATATTGTTGGAAAGCCTTAGCAATGCATAAATGTGATAAATATTGTTGGAAAGCCTTAGCAATGCATAAATGTGATAAGTATTCGAAAGCCTTAGCAGTGCATCAGTTTCTCGATGCCTTCTCTGTCAACACTGTCGAAGGCTTTCTGGAAGTCTACAAATGTGGTGTACAAGGGATATTGTTATTCTAATAACTGTTTGTTGAGAATTGACAGTGTTGTCCTTTGGCCTGTACATGATCTATCGCAGGGCCAGAATAGCTTTGCTGGTTGAGCGCCGGGCTCGTGATCCTGGTGATTTTGGGGTTGGGGGTTCGAATCTCTGCAAGGACGTTTCGGTATTAGGGGAACTTTTTTCCCTCTGAGTTAACATTGGTTCTGACACGACTTCCAAAGAAAAGGTGCTTAGAATTAGACAAAACACCGAGGTTCCGTGTGTGAAAGCGCGCATAACATCTTGCACACGCGTGAAATCCTGTCACCAGCTTTCGGATGAGAAGGCCAGTTCGGCCGTCGGTATGGATGACTCGTTACACATAGCATGCACCGAAAGAACGAAAGTATGAGTGAAAAACTGATTGACTGACAGTCTGAATAATGTGGGAAACAACTGAACGTAGCGCCAGCATCTCTCTCTCTCTCTCTCTCTCTCTCTCTCTCTCTCTCTCTCTCTCTCTCTCTCTCTCTATATATATATATATATATATATATATATATATATATATATATATATATATATATATATAATGCTCAACAATTAAGTAGTGAGGGGAAACAAGTGCAGGCTAAGTGCAGGCATATATATGTATATGTGTGTGTGTATCCATCTCTCCCTCTCTCTCTCTCTCTCTCTCTCTCTCTCTCTATATATATATATATATATATAATATATATATATATATATATATATCGAGAAAGAGAGACAGAAAGAGAGTATGCTGAACAATTTAGAGAGGTGTGTGTATGTGTGTGTGTACTTATATGTATTATACATATAAGTACACACACACACACAGATACACACAGATACACACACACACACACACACACACACACACACACACACACACACACACACACATAGAGAGAGAGACAGAGACAGAGACAGAGAGAGGTAGACAAACAGACGCAGACAGACAGACACAGAGAGAGTGAGAGAGAGACAGAGACAGACAGAGACAGCGAAATAGAGAGACAGAGACAAAGAGATAGAGAGACAGAGACACAGACAGAGAGAGAGAGAGAGAGAGAGAGAGAGAGAGAGAGAGAGAGAGAGACAAGAGAGAAACAGCAAGAGCTAGCCACTCAGACTGTCGGCACATATTTACCTCCCTTGCATGCCTTTTGGATCCTGGAGCTCAGGCTCAATGATGTCCTTTTGCACCTGATTATCCTGTACTGAAGTAAATAAAAAAAAAAGTACTTATGTCTCTATGGCACCATCTTCGCCATTTCCCTGGTCAGGCCTTCCATGGCTGTCTTGGGCAAGCACTTGGATTCGGATGTCCCCCCCATCTCCCCCCCCCCTCCCCCCCCCCCCCCCCCCCCCCCCCCCTCCATGGAGTGAAGAAGACTAACGCAGAATTATACTGTGGAGAATAGTCCTTCGAATGAGACTATAAACCGAGGTTCCGTGTGTGAATGCACGCACAACATCTTACACACACGTAAAATTCCATCACCAACTTTCAGAAGAGAAGGCCAGTTTGGCCGTTGGTATGGATGACACGTTACACATAGCATGCACCTTCCCCGAAGATGGAGTATGGCTGCCTTAATGGCGGGATAGAAAAATACGGTCATACACACAAAACTCCACTGCCTGCCAGGGAGTGTTCGCAGGAGTATCAGCCTGCTTACGCAGAAAGAAAGAAAGACTGTGGAGAATGATAACACAGCATTTTCGTGTGGAGAAGAAGAAGAACGCATAATTATAGTGTGGGGAAGAATAACAGCAGAATTATAGTGTGGAGAATAATAACGCAGAATTTTAGTGTGGAGAATAATCACGCAGAATTTTGATGTGGAGAAGAATAAGAACGCAGAATTACACTGTGGAGAAGAATAACAGCAGAATTATAGCATGGAGAAGAATAACAGCAGGATTATAATGTGGAGAAGAATAACTGCAGGATTCTAGAGATACCAACAGC
>CM065735.1:9716394-9718894 GCA_033310375.1 Conus canariensis
TTATGAGTATGAAAAGCGAAATGGTTTGTGCCGTCCATTAATTATTTGTGAATCTGGAGATGACTGTAGTTGCTCTTGTGCAGATGAAACAAAATGTTCAAAGAAAAACCTGCCAAATTCCAAAGCCTTGAGAGGTGTCCTTCAGATTTACAGTCATCGCCCCATCCTCTTGTGCTGACTGGTGTTGTTTACTTATCTACTTATTTGTGTGCATGCTTGTTTTGTATGAATGTAAGGAAAATGCGTATGCATGTATGTTTGTGTGTAATGTATGTATGTATGTTTGTATGTATGTATGTAACGTACGAAAATACGTACGTAGGTATTTGTGTTTGCATATAATGTATGTATGTATATACGTGCGTATGTATGTTTGTATGTATGTATGTATATGTGTGTTTATTTATTTATTAATTTATTTACCTATTTATGCATATGCGTGCTTACGTATTATGTATATATAAGTCTGTATGCATGTATGTGTGTATGTGTGTTTGTTTGTGTGTTTATTTATTTATTTATCTATTTATTTGTTTGTTTGTTTGTTCGTGCATTTATTTGTTTACCTGATTCTTTATCGTGTTAATGGATAGTGTTGTTTTGATGGTTTACTCACTTTTAATTAACTTTAGATGGCTAGTTCACTTATGCTACTACTGCTGCTGCTGTTGCTCTTGACGATGGTGATGATGATGATGATGATGATGATGATTTTTATATTATTATTATTGTTGTTATTATTATTATTATTATCATTGTTTTTGTTGTTGCTGTTGTTGTTATTCGTGCTGCTGCTGCTGTTATTTACTGATTTGTTGTTGTCGTATTGTTACTCCGGTGTGCTCTGTGCCTCAAAGTGAACGTTCAAAGAATTACACGATGTTTGTGGTCTTGGTTTATTCATTATTTATGCATTTATTTTGTGTTTTTATCCGTTTATTTATTTCTCTATCCATTTGCTAGCCTTTGCCCCATACACCCTCACCTTCCCCCATCCCCCGTCCCCTCCCTCTCTGTCTAGCATAAAAGTATTTCGCTTTTGATCCCTCCAGTATGCTAATGAGTTACCACGCCAAATGTGGAGAAAATCTAGTGAAAATGCGGATCCGTCGGATCCGTTTAACGAGCAAGTACACACAGAGACAGGGTGCGTTTATATATTAGATTTTCCTCATCCTTTATTCATGTATCTATTCATTTATTCATCTAGTTATTATATTCATCTATTCATGTAATTATTCATTTGTTTACTTGCCTATTAATCAATCTAGTTTTTTTTTTTTAAATTATTAACTCTCCCGTTTTTGTTTTATTTACTTGTTCATTTATCTACTTTGATATTTTCCTCTTTTTTTTTTTCTCTCTCAGTTATTTATGTATTTTGTCAGTATCATAGAATTCGAAGTTCAGTATGATTGAAATGTTTTCTTTTGCTTATTCATGTAATTCTTCATCGATTTATCAATTTATCTCTGTTCATTTATACATTCAGTTGATTGCATATTTGTTTGCTTACGTGTTTATGTATTCACCTTAAATAAAAAGTTGTTACTTTTGCTGATGCCTTAGATCAATAGGTTCAAATCAATTGAACTTTTTTTTTTTTTGATTTGTTTAATCGTTTGCAAACTTATTTATCTATCAGTTTATTTATTCATTTATCTATTATTCTATTTATTGATACTGTTTGTCGATATCTTAACACAACAGGATCAGAATTATTCAATGAAATGTGTGTCCTTAGCTTCTGTATTCACTCATTTATGTATGTATTTATTTTTTTATGTGTTTATTTATTTATTTACTTATCTTTTTATTTATTCGTTCATGTCTTCATTTTGCCGGGCTTTCAGAACAACAGGTTCAAAATGGTGAAATAAGCCTTGCGTTTGAGGCTTTGCATTTCTTTATTTATGTATACATTTATTTCTTTATTCGTGGATCTATTCATTTATTTATCTATTCATTTATTCGTTCGTACATTTATTTGTTTGTACATTTATTTATTTACTTTCTTTCTTTCCTTTTCTCTTTCTTTTTTTTTTCTTTCTTTCTTTTATTCGTGCATTTATGTCCTAATTCATTTTTTCTGTTTTTATTATATTCATTTAATTTTTTTTTTCTTTGCTTGTTTATTTATTCATTTACTCAGTCATGTTTTCATTTGTTTGTTCGTTTTGCGTCAGGTCATCACGTGCTGGGTTTGTTCGTGTTTAAAAAAAAGTATTACTATTGATCTTGACTTGACTGGGTGGCATTTGTTTTCAGCGGAGGAGCCGCAGAAATGACAATTGTCTATATACCTCTCACCATCATTCTGCCCACAGACATGGTCCTAAATATTCTGTCTTCTAGTTTAGTATAATCATTCATCCTCCTCTTCCTCCTTCTTTTCCTCGGTATTCATTATTATTATTATTATTATTACTTTTATCATCGTCATCATTATTATTGTTGTTGTTGTTGTTGTTACTGTTATTGTTGTTGTTGTTGTTACTAG
>CM065735.1:9733894-9736394 GCA_033310375.1 Conus canariensis
TTTAAAAAGAAGAGAAAAGACGTGAAAGGTAGAAGGAAGAAAGGAAGGGAAGATGGGGAAAAGGTGAGGAAGTACAACAGTTCCGGAAAAGACGGGCGGAAAAACGAAAAGACTGGAAAATGTAAGTACGTGTGAACGAAAAAGGGGTGGGGAGGGGGGGGGGGGGGGGGAGGGGGAAAAATGAGAAATGGTAGGAAAGCTTGAAAAGCAGGGACAACTGGTGAAAAGCAGGGAAAGGTGGTGAAAAGCAGGGACAACTGGTGAAATGCAGGGACAACTGGTGAAAAGTAGAGAAAGGTGGTGAAAGTAGGGACAACTGGTGAAAAGTAGAGAAAGGTGGTGAAAAGCAGGGAAAGGTGGTGAAAAGCAGGGACAACTGGTGAAAAGCAGGGACAACTGGTGAAAAGTAGAGAAAGGTGGTGAAAGTAGGGACAACTGGTGAAAAGTAGAGAAAGGTGGTGAAAAGCAGGGACAACTGGTGAAAAGTAGGGACAAGTGGTGAAAAGCAGGGACAACTGGTGAAAACAGTTACAGGGACAATGGTGGGGGTGTAAAAGCAGGGACAACTGGTGAAAAGGAGGGAAAGGTGGTGAAAAGCAGGGACAACTGGTGAAAAGGAGGGAAAGGTGGTGAAAAGCAGGGACAACTGGTGAAGAAAAGTGAGGGACAATGGTGAAAAGCAAGGTAAAGGGACAACTGGTGAAAAGCAGGGACAAGGTGGTGAAAAGCAGGGACAACTGGTGAAAAGTAGGGAAAGGTGGTGAAAAGCAGGGACAACTGGTGAAAAGTCAGGGAAAGGTGGTGAAAAGCAGGGACAACTGGTGAAAAGTAGGGAAAGGTGGTGAAAAGCAGGGACAACTGGTGAAAAGTCAGGGAAAGGTGGTGAAAAGCAGGGACAACTGGTGAAAAGTAGGGAAAGGTGGTGAAAAGCAGGGACAACTGGTGAAAAGTAGGGAAAGGGTGGGGAATGTGAAATAGGGAAGGGGAAACAACAACTGGTGAAAAGAAGGGAAAAGTGGAGAAAGAGAAGGAAAATGGGGGAGAAATAAGAAAAGGATTGCAAGTGTGGACAGGCGAGAAAATTGCGAAGAGATCGAAAAATTAGGGAAAGATTATAAATTTGAAATAAAGGGAAAGATTATAAATTTGAAATAAGGGAAGGATGAGAAATTTGAAATAAGGGAAAGATTAGAGAATTAGGAGAGGTGAGAAAATTAGGAGAGGTGAGAAAAGTAGGACTAGCAAGGAAATATGATAAAAGTAGGAAAGTATGGAAAGGTAGTAGAAGAACACACAGTTATGACATACAGGAAAAGGACTGAGAAGCAGAAAGAAAAAAAAGATGAAAAAATAGGGTGAAGTTGGGTAAGAGAACAAAATAGCAAGAGACAGCAAATTGCAGACAAGGTGAAGAAAACAGGAAGGTAGACAAAGTATGGAAAAGTAGAGGAAAATACGGAAAGTTGAGAAAAAGGGAAGTATGATATAAAAAAAAAAAAAGCTATGAAACCTAGAGACAGGCGGGTGCGATATAGACAGGAAAAGGTAACAAAGACAGGCGGGTGCGATATATACAGGAAAAAGTAACAAAGACAGGCAGGTGCGATATAGACAGGAAAAGGCAACAAAGACAGGCGGGTGCGATATATACAGGAAAAAGTAACAAAGACAGGCAGGTGCGATATAGACAGGAAAAGGTCACAAAGACAGGCGGGTGCGATATATACAGGAAAAGGTAGCCGAGACAGGCAAGTACAATATATTCAGGAAAAAAGTAACAAAGACAGGCAGGTGCGATATAGACAGGCAAAAGTAACAAAGTCAGGCAGGTGCGATATAGACAGGCAAAAGTAACAAAGACAGGCGGGTGCGATATAGACAGGCAAAAGTAACAAAGACAGACATATGCGATATACAGGAAAAGGTAACAAAGAAGGCAGGTGCGATATAGACAGGAAAAGGTAACAAAGAAGGCAGGTGCGATATAGACAGGAAAAGGTAACAAAGAAGGCAGGTGCGATATAGACAGGAAAAGGTAACAGAGACAGACAGGTGCGATATAGACAGGAAAAGGTAACAAAGAAGGCAGGTGCGATATAGACAGGAAAAGGTAACAAAGACAGACAGGTGCGATATAGACAGGAAAAGGTAACAGAGACAGGCAGGTGCGATATAGACAGGAAAAGGTAACAGAGAAGGCAGGTGCGATATAGACAGGAAAAGGTAACAAAGAAGGCAGGTGCGATATAGACAGGAAAAGGTAACAAGACAGACAGGTGCGATATAGACAGGAAAAGGTAACAGAGACAGGCAGGTGCGATATAGACAGGAAAAGGTAACAAAGAAGGCAGGTGCGATATAGACAGGAAAAGGTAACAAAGAAGGCAGGTGCGATATAGACAGGAAAAGGTAACAAAGACAGACAGGTGCGATATAGACAGGAAAAGGTAACAGAGACAGGCAGGTGCGATATAGACAGGAAAAGGTAACAAAGAAGGCA
>CM065735.1:9738894-9741394 GCA_033310375.1 Conus canariensis
CACACACACACACACACACACACACACACACACACACTACGCGCGTACCCGCCCGCTTTTCAATACCGCTCAAAAGCCATCCTTTCCCAATCTTTTTCTACGGAAACTAAAGTGTACAAAGATTACCGGAACCATTTTATGGATATTAGAACTGTTTGTTTGTTTTGTTGTTGTTGTTGTTGTTGTTGTTGTTTAGCAATACCGAAAAGCAGTGAGTGTGTGTGCATGCGTGTGTGTGCACGCGTGCGCGTGCGCGCATGCGTGTACTGTGTGTGAGTGTGTGTGTATGTGTGTGAGTGTGTGTGTGTGTGTGAGTGTGTGTGTGCATGCGTGTGCGTGTACGCGCGCGCGCGCCCGCGTGTGTGTGTGTGTGTGTGTGTGTGTGTGTGTGTGTGTGTGTGTGTGTGTGTGGTTGGAGGGGAGCCTGGAAGAGGAGGGGGCAGGGAGGTGGGAATAGGGAGCAGGGACAGGCTACAAGGGGGCGGGAGGGGGGAAGGAGGTGTGTCACTGTAACCATTTGTATCGAGAGAGATAGACAGAAAGACAGACAGACAGACAGACAGACTGGTCGATCGATCGAAAGATCTATCTATCGAGGTTGATCGATCGATCGATCGATCGATCGATCGATCGATCGATAGAGAGAGAGAGAGAGAGAGAGAGAGAGAGAGACATAGATAGAGACATAGATACATAGATAGATAAACAATCAAAGTAGATAAAAGTCCAAACCAAAACAAGTTTAAAAGTTTGCAAAGGTTCGGCTTTAACTGCCTTTTTGGGACGGCTTTTAATGTTTACATAAAGGCATCGCAATCAGGATCTATTATCATTCTTAATTTTTACAGTTCCTGCATCACAAACCGTGAAAATACCAGTCTAGCACATCTGTGTCCTGTTTTTTTTTGTTGTTTTTTTTAGATTTAGGATTTCCTAAAAAAAAAATTAACGTTTAATCCTTGAGGATTTTTATCCCACATCTCCACCCTTCCCATAGGTTGAGTCTGTTACATTTCCACCTTTAAGAGTTTTAGACAAAATTGATTTCAGTCCAACATTTTCTTTGAAATTCTTATTTTCCTCTTTGCTCAGTGCCCATCGTTGTTTTCTCAGAGACTCTTTTCGTATAGGCAGGAGGATGCATGTACCCGGCTTCGGGGAGTTTCCTATTTTGTTTATAATGGAAGTTGAGTCTCATCGGCGCGTGACCAGGAATCGATGGTAAACCTGGTGAGCTCCTCTGTCTTAGGAAAAGTTTGTCTTTGAAAGTCAGATATTTTCACTGGAAGAGACTTGATGTTCTCACCACTCCCAGTATGAACATAGAAGGCATCTGGGACGAAGGTTGTATCGATCTATCTATCTATGTATTATTATTATTATCATTATTGTCATTATAACTATTACTATAAGGTTTATATTTATCTGTCTATCGATCGATCGATCGATCGACCGCTTTTCTCTCTCTCTCTCTCTCTCTCTCTCTCTCTCTCTCTCTCTCTCTCTCTTCTCCTCTCTCTCTCTCTCCTCTCTCTCATCTCTCTCTCTCTCTCTCTCTCTCATCTCTCTCTATATTATGTCTAACAATTTTATTGAATCATTATCATCATCATCATTGCTACTACTACTACTGTGATTATCATTATTATTGTTCTTGTGGTGGTGGTGGTGGTGGTGGTGGTGGTGGTGGTAGGTAATATATATTTTTTTAATGATGAAGGAAAAGGTTGATAGCGTCTGACGTCTAACTACCCCCTCACCACTCTCCCCATCCCGTTTCCCTCCCTTCCCTCCCCACCATCACCTCCCTCCCCCCCCCTTCACCTCAGACCTCCATCCCCCTCCAACCACTCTCATCTACCCCTTCCCCCTCGCCCCCCTCACCCACCCCCACCTCCCGAACTCCCCCCCCTCCCCCCCCTCCCCCTGTCCTCTTCATGCCTCCTTTCAAAAGATGACTCCGGCGTACTGCTTCCCCCCCTCCCCACCTCGCCCCCCACCCCCTCCCCCCGTCCACTCTGACGTAAAACTCACTATCATGGTTACCGTCCACTCTGACGTCAAACTCACTATCATGGTTACCGTCCACTCTGACGTCAAACTCACTATCATGGTTACCGTCCACTCTGACGTTAAACTCACTATCATGGTTACCGTCCACTCTGACGTTAAACTCACTATCATGGTTACCGTCCACTTGACGTTAAACTCACTATCATGTTTACCGTCCACTATGACGTTAAACCACTACAGGTTACGTCCACTATGACGTTAAACTCATATCATGGTTACCGTCACTCTGACGTTAAACTCACTATCATGGTTACCGTCCACTCTGACGTCAAACTCACTATCATGGTTACCGTCCACTATGACGTCAAACTCACTATCATGGTTACCGTCCACTATGACGTCAAACTCACTATCATGGTTATGATCAATATGCTCTTTTAACCCTCCCCCTCCCATCCTCACTTTCCCTCCCTCACTCCCCCCCCCC
>CM065735.1:9746394-9751394 GCA_033310375.1 Conus canariensis
TGATAAGAAAGAAAGAAAGAAAGAAAGAAAGAAAGAAAGAAAGAAAGAAGTAGTAAAAAGGAAACAAGCGTAGAATTTACGTTAACTACTGTAGGTCCTTTCCGTGGGTTAACACCGCAAAAGTTAAATTGATTTCAGCCTCAAAAGTTTGGAGGAGATGAAAATGAGAAAAGAAAAAAAAAATGCGTGGGAAAGGAAAGATAGAATAAACAGGAATTCGAACAAAGAAAGCAAGCAATACAAAAGAAAAAAGAAAAAGAAAAAAGAAAGAAACAAAAGGAGTAACAAGAAAAAGAAAGAAAAAAATACAAAGACAGAAACTGACAGAAAGAAAGAAAAGTCACAGGAAGAAAGACAGAAGACAAGAAAGTAGGAAGCGGAACAAAAGAAAGAAGGGAGGAAAGAAAGAACGCAATTAAAAACCAACAAGAGAAATAAAGGAATAGAAAGAAAAAAAGAAAGAAGGAGAGATAGAAAAAAAAAAGAGAGAAAGAGATGAAAGAATGATAAAAAGAAAGAAATGCAAAGAAGAAAAACAAAAACAAAAAAAAACCGAACAGACAGACGGGAAGAAAGAAATAAAGAAATACAAAATGAAAAAAAATAGAGTAGAAAGAACAGGAGGAAAAAAAAAAGAGAAAGAAGAACGGAAGTAAAAGAGTAAAGCAAAGAAAGAAGTATAGAACAGACAGAAAGAAAAAGAGATAGATAGATAGATAGATAGATAGATAGATAGATAGATAATAGATAGGTAAGGTAAGGTAAGTTTTGCTTATACCCCAGCCGACCGCAAAGGGCCATATCAGGGCTGTCACCGCGTTGAAGTCAACTCACAAGTCATTCATTCTCACAACTCTTTAAAATACACCTTCTGAAAACACACCCGAAATGTTGTTAAAAATCTTTCCACTGTAAAGTCTCAGATCAGATGAAAAATGTCAATCTCTTTCAGAAATTCAAAGATCACAATCATCAGATGGAACATCTCTGAACAAGGTTTTCATGGAGTCTGCTGTAAAATGTTTATGATGGATGGATGGATGGATGGATGGATGGATAGATAGATAGATAGATAGATAGATAGATAGATAGATAGATAGGCAGGCTGGTAGACAGACAGATAGATAGATAGATAGATAGATAGATAGATAGATAGATAGTCAGATAGAAGATGGATTAAAAGAAGAAAAAAAAACAGAGAAAAAAATAAAAGGAAAAGCAAGACGGAAAAAGAAATGAAAGAAATAGAAAAACAGAAAGATGTAACGAAGCGAAAAGACAGAAAGACAGACATAGAAACGCCACCTGTGTTAATTCTTTTGTATTATATCATCGTTTCAGTTTCAGTTTCATCAAGGAGGCGTCACTGCGTGCGGACTAGTCCATATACGCTACACCACATCAACTAAGGTTTGAGACCACCCTGTGCATGGTATTAAGCTGATGGATAAATGAATTAATGGCTAAGATGAGAGAATTGAAGAAGAGGGTCTCGTGGCTACTACTTAGCAGATGTCTGACCTACGCGTTAGCCCAGCGCGCTGGTCAGACCTTGAGTATATCATTGTGAGTGAGCAAGTGAGTGAGTGAGTGAGTGAGTGTGTTTCTTTATGTTTTTCTTTCTATTGTTTCATAACTATCTGTCCTCTCTCCATGTTTTAGTTTCTGTACGTCTTTCTTGTTTTTCTTTTGCTTTCTTTTTCCTCCGTCTTATTATTTACTTTTCTTTCTTTCTTTTCTTTCTATTACATTCTTTTTTTCTTCTTCTTCTTCTTCTTTATGAACTAGTCCGCACGCAGTGACACCTTGATGAAACTGACACTGATCAACCTCTGTATTCACAGTCTTATTAAAAACAGATCAATTTTCATTCAACCTGTGTCATTCTTTAGCACCTAAAAAAAAAATTTAAAAAAAATAAATAAAAAACCCACTAAAGAAAGAAAATGTTGAAATCTACTGCCTATAAAGATAACCCTTCAACGGGACTATCAAACAAAGTTTAGTCCGTTGGTCGAGTTGGAATTTATACGCAGATCTAGTGGCAGGTACTATCGACCAAAGTGTGTGGGGGGGAAAACGTTGCATCATAACATTCGAGGATGGGCTGTAGTGGTAGGGCGCTATGGCTTTACATTCGCGTCAAAAAAAACGCAAGGAGCGCCACATAAGCATGTTGTGAGAAGAATCTTCTCACTTAGGTATTATGTGTGCATGTGCATTAATATGCATACAAATATACGTATACTTAAATGTATGTGTATGTATATATTTAAATCTGTATGTACATAAACAGTGTTTGTATATAGGAGGGAGCTGTGGTGTGTGTGTGGGGGGGGGGGGGGGGGACAAGAAAGGCTGTGTGTTGTATGCTAAAAAAAAAAAAAAAGAAAGAAAAAAAAGGCTTCAAGTTATATTGTGAATATTCCAAAGCCGCTCTGCAAATTGAACGAATTTGAAAACTTTGTGATACATTAGACGCTTTGTGTATGTTGCTCTTTCTGTTTGTTTGTTTTTTTAAACACAGTTGTCATCCATTTGTTACAGAAATTGAGTGACTTGTTTGTATGTACAAAAATTGAGTGACATGTTTTGATGATTCGCATGATGCCACTCAAAGGTTTGGACACATGTGCATTGCTGTGTGTCCTAGTTACAAAATGATGAAATAATGAAGACTGGAAGAAAAGCGGGGGGGGGGGGGGGGGGGGGGGGGAGGGGGGTTAAGGAATGCAGAAGAAGAGATCTAACCCAATCATATTGATTAGAACCCAGTCAAACACACAGAAAAATAAAGATATTGAAGAAATATATGAGAGAGGAGAGAGAGAGAGAGAGGGGGGGAGACAAAGAGAAGAAGAACAAGAACAAGAACAAGAAGCAGAAGAAGAAGAAGAAGAAGAAGAAGAAGAAGAAGAGGAGGAGGAGAAGGAGGAGGAGGAGGAGAAGAAGAAGAAGAAGAAGAAGAAGAAGAAGAAGAAGAAGAAGAAGAAGAAGAAGAAGAAGAGAAACTGAAAAAAATAATAAAAGAAAGAGAATTCGAAAACGAAGACAAAAAAAAAAAGAAAAAGGAAAAAGGACAGACTAAATTTTTTTTTAATGGTGGTGGGGGGGGGGGGGGGGGTAGAAAAAGAGAAGAAAGACACAAAGAAACAGAAAAAGAGCTAGAGAAAGAAAGAAAGAAAGAAAGAAACACGCGAGAAAGAAAGAGTCTTAGGAAAAAAAAATAATTATAATAATTTTTTTACATGAAAAAGAGACGAATAGAATAGAAAAGAAACCCGGAGAATACAACGAAAACAGGAAAGAAAGAACGAAAAGAAGAAGAACGAAAGAACGAAAGAAAGACCCATCGTCACTACAACTCTTTTTTTTCTTTTTTTTTTTTTTTTCTAAACTCTCCCCACAATTTTTTGTTTCTTCTCTTTCTGGTTCGCGAGCTCCTTTTAAAAAAAAAATTACAAAAAAAAAGAAAAAAGAAAAAACCTCCGCTGAATATGAGCAAGAAGGAACTAAGCCAGTTTGGGGCGCAGAAGAGGGTTTTTCACGAGCGAACTGGGTCGTTGTGCGTCGCAATTTCCCGCGCTTTTCTGGGCGGGCGGGAATCGTGTCTTCTGATCGTCAAACGTGTAGGGAAAACAGGTCCATCAGTCTGGGCTGTTACACTTCATGGAGTCCATTAGGATGAAACCACGGGCGTTCTGACTTGGACATTACCGGCAAGCTGAACTGGGCGATATGATAAAATGACTACAAGTTATTCTTCAGGGCGGGAGAGGGGGTGGGGGTAGGGGGGATAGAGGGGGGGGGGGGAGAGAGAGAGGGGGAGGGAGAGAGAGAGGGAGAGAGAGAGGAGGGAGGGAGGGAGGGGGAGAGAGGGGGGAGACAGAGAGGCAGAGAGAGAGAGAGGGAGGGAGGAAGAGAGGAGGGAGGGAGGGAGGAAGAGACAGAGCGAGAGAGGGGGAGTGAGAGAAGGAGAGACAGACAGACAGACAGACAGAGCGAGTGAGGGAGGGAGAGAGATAATGGGAGAGAAAGGGGGGGGGGGGGCAGAGAGAGGGAGAGAGAGATACAGAGAGAGAGAGACAGATAGAGACATAAAGAGAAAGACAGAGAGACAGACAGAGAGGGAGAGACAGAGACACAGACAGAGAGAGAGCGAGAGAGAGAGAGGCAGGGAGAGCAAGAGAGAGAGAGAGAGGCAGGGAGAGCAAGAGAGAGAGAGGGGGGCAGGGAGAGCGAGAGAGAGAGAGAGAGAGAGAGAGAGAGAGAGGTGGGTTGGGGATAGGGGAGGCCAACGGACAGAAGAAGACAGTGAAGTGCAACAACAGCAGCAATGCTACAACCGCCGCCAGTGGAGGAACGGCGATGGTGACAACGGATGATGGGTTGGTTTAGCCTACAGCACTTCGAGCTTAGGGGCAAAAAAATCGACTGTACCAGTTACACACAGGTAGGCGGGAGGACTGCCGCTACCAGTAATGGGCCGTTAAATCCACTCAAACTACTGCTGTCTGCGTAATCATACAGCCACGCAGATAGATCGTCAGATACTGAACAAGCAAGCGCGCACATGCATGCACGCACGCTCGCACCAACATCTAGTCACCCCCACACACGCATCCATCCACACATACGTACACACACACACACACACACACACACACACACACACACACACACACACACACACACACACACACAAGCAAGTGCACGCGCGCGCCCGCGCTCGTGCGCGCACACACACACACACGCGCGCGCGCGCTCTCGTACGAACGCACGAACGCACATACGAACGCACACGTACGAACGCACATACGCATACACTTACACGCCGGCAAACAATACTCTCGCACACACGCACGCGCAAAAACAGAGAGAGAGAGAGAGAGAGAGAGAGAGAGAGAGAGAGGAGAGAGAGAGAGAGAGAGAGAACTGCATTACGTTATGCTGGATACTTTCACATTTTGAGATTCATATTAAAGAAACAGTTGACCAGC
>CM065735.1:9761394-9766394 GCA_033310375.1 Conus canariensis
TTAAGGCCCACGTCACACAGGAATCAGTTAACAATGTATGTAAATCATGATGATTGTTTCGGCTGATGTCATACAGGAAGCACAGAGCAGTGTTTGCGTCGTGATGACGATTTAAAGCTCATGTCATGCTGGAGTCAGAAATCTGTGTTTGAATCATTTTTTTTTTAATGGAGAGGGGGGGGGGGGGGGTGTTATTGTGGTAGTGATGGTGGTGGTCATGGTGGTGGGTTGGGTTTTTGTTTTGTTTTGTTTTGTCTGTTTGTTGTTGGTGTTGTTGTTGTCGTTAGTTTCGCCTTGTTTGTTTTGTTTTGTTTCGTTTTAGCTTATGTCACACAGCAGCCATGGAACACAGAATCATGATGATTGTTTAAGACAATGTCACACAGAAATAATAAAATAGTTTTGGACTCGTGACGAGTGTTCTAGCCTATGTCACACACAAACAGGAGTCATAAAATGGTGTTTGAGTAGTGACTGTTTTGGCCTGTATCACACAGGAGACATGAAAGTGTTTGAATCATGATGACTGACTTGGCCCATGTCACATAAGATTCAGGAAACAGTATTTTGAATCATGATGTTTGTTTCAGCTCTTTTTAATACAGCAGTCACAAAATGTTTGAATCATGGTTGTTTCGTCACGACACTGGCCTTTCAGTCTTGATTGTTAAGACGTACATCACTCAGAAGTCACGTGACAGTGCTAGGATCGTGGTGATCGTTTAGGACCATGTTGCACAGGGGTCACGGAACAATCTTTGAATCATGATTGTTTTGGGGGCCGGAATAGCTCAGTGGTAGAGCGCCGGACTCGTAATCTTGGGGTTGCGGGTTCGAATCTGCGCCGGGCCGTTTCGGTACAGGGGATTTTTCCCCTCGGGGTTAACATTGGTTCTGACTCCATTTCCCATCAGTCCTTCGAATGAGACTATAAACCGAGGTTCGTGTGTGAACGCACGCATAACATCTTGCACACACGTAAAATCCTATCACCAAAGTTTCGGAAGAGAAGGCCAGTTTGGCTGTTGGTATGGATGACACGTTACACATAGCATGCACTTTCCCCGAATATGGAGTATGGCTGCCTTAATGGCGGGATAAAAAAAACGGTCATACACACAAAATCCACTCCCTTTGTTGGGTAGATGGGATTAATCCTTGCCTGTCTGTCTATACAGGGAGTGTCCGCAGGAGTATCAGCCTGCGTACGAAAAAAAAAATTGTTTTGCTTGCAAAGTGAGGTGATTGCATGTGGAAATCATTGTCATCACCACTAACACTGCTGCCACGACAACTGTGCTGTTCGACAATCCTCTAACCCCTCTTCGTTCTCCCCTACTACAGATGCTATTACCATATTTTCACCAAAAGTGGTAGTAATCCTCTCTTAACTATTCTTTCAATATTTTCATCGTCATCGTCACTATCATTATTATCATTGCTGTCAATATTATCATTATCATCACTACAGATACTACTTCAGTTCGCATTTGTCGCCTTCCCGACGGCCTCTTTTTAATTCAACACCCATCTTGCGCCAAATTTGACGAAGATAAGTGATAGCTGGTTCTTCATTTTCATAGTCCTGAGTGTTGTTTACCTTGCCGGAAGAAGACCTAAGAGGTCGAAACGCGTCGTGTTTGGCTTGTGATTCGTTTGTCCATGTTCTTCGGTGGAGTCATTGTAAATACTTTTTAAAACATGACTGTTTTGGCCTGTTTGAATTATGATTGTTTTGGCCTCTTTGAATCATGATTGTTTTGGCCTCTTTGAATCATAATTGTTTTGGCCTCTTTGAATCATGATTGTTTTGGCCTTTTGAATTATGATTGTTTTGGCCTGTTTGAATTATGATTGTTTTGGCCTCTTTGAATCATGATTGTTTTGGCCTCTTTGAATTATGATTGTTTTGGCCTCTTTGAATCATGATTGTTTTGGCCTCTTTGAATTGATGTTTTGCTTTTGATCATGATTGTTTTGGCCTCTTTGAATCATGATTGTTTTGGCCTCTTTGAATCATGATTGTTTTGACCTGTTTCACGCAGGGGTCCCAAACCAATGGTGGACCCAGTGATTGTCTAGGCCTGTTGTACACAGAAGTCAGCGAGCAGTGAATCAGAATGATTGTTTGTGTCCCTCTCACAGAGGAGTCACAAAGCAGTGTTCGAATCATGGTTGTTTCTGCCTATGTCACAAGCTGAAACAAACATGATTCGAACAGTGTATGAATTATGATGTGTGTGTGTGTGTGTGTGTGTGTGTGTGTGTGTGTGTGTGTGTGTGGTGGTGTGTGTGTGAGAGAGAGAGAGAGAGAGAGAGAGAGAGAGAGAGAGAGAGAGAGAGAGATTTGTGAGTATCTAGGACTGATCACACTTTGGGATTCCAAGAAATGATTCCATTTGATGAGATGTAGATGTGACTATATTTGGCAACATTTAGCTTTTTTTTCCAATTGGGTATATGCAGAAGTTGGGATTACGATGAAGTTATAACTTTGGATATTTCTTGTAGTGATTACATATTTCGATTTGGTTTTGTTGTTGTTGTTGTTGTTGTTTTAAGTAATTACATCTCTAGAGGCGATTTTTCATTTGGCGATACTTAGAAGTGTATATATTTCGGAAAATTTATATGCAGATCTGCCAAAATGTTGAAGGGAAAATGTTGGATGGCATAGATTTTCTTCATCTGTGCATGAAAGGAGTGAGTGAGTGAGTGAGTGAGAGGAGAGAGGAAGGAGAGAGAGAAGAGAGAGAGAGAGAGAGAGAGAGAGAGAAGAGAGAGAGAGAGATAGAGAGAGAGTGTATGGGGGGGGGGGGGGGGAGGAGAAGGAAAATCTCCGTTGTTGGTGGTGGTGGTTGTGGAGGTGGTGGTGGTGGTAGTGGTGGTGTGGTGGTGGTGGTGGTTTTGTTTCATTAAACTAATTATAAAACGATGTAACAGCTGTCAGTATTGAGATGTGCGACGACCGTGGATTGTTCGACCAAACACACACTGTCTCTGTCTCTGTCTCTGTCTCTGTCTCTTCTCTCTCTCTCTCTCTCTCTCTCTCTCTCTCTCTCTCTCTCTCTCTCTCTCTCTCTCTCTTCCCCTAAATGGTAACTAATCTTTCTACGTCCAGAGAGAGAGAGAGAGAGAGAGAGAGAGAGAAGAAAAGAAAGCAAGAAAACAAGAACGAACGAAAGAAAGAAGCAAAAGGTAAGAAGAAAAAAGAAAAACAAACAACGAAAGAAAAATGACAACAGAAAGGAAAGAAAGAAAGAAAAAAGAAAAGCAAAAACCAAAACAAACAAACAAAAGAGTAAATGAATAAAAAAAACGAACGAAAATTTAAAACACACACACACACACACACACACACACACACACACACACACACACACACACACACACACACACACAAAGAGAGAAAAGACAAAGCCAACACATCGCAGTGTGTGTCTGGTTCCGGTCCAGAACTCCCCCGGTGGGTGTGAAGATGGAAGTGTGGCGGGGTGTCTCGCTATGAACTGCCAAATTTTAATGGAAAAGAGGGAAACATTTGCTACACCACCACCACCCCCTCCCTCTTTTTTTTTTCTTTTTTTCTTTTTTTTTTCAACCTTCTCATTTTTCAAGGGCTGATAATAGATACCGAAGATTGCAGAGTTGTCTGTCTTGGTGTTTTTTTTCCCCCTTTTCATTAATTCTTGAAAGTTGGGGAAATTTTGTAAATGTAAGGAAAAGAGACAGAAAATACAGATGAAAAAAAAAAAAGAAGAAAGAAAGAAAGGACAAAAAAGAAGGGAAAGAAAGAAGGAAAAATATGTATGTATACTACACACAAAGAATTAAAGGAAAGAAAGACAGAAAAAATGTGTATGTATACTACACACAAAGAGTAAAGGACCGCTTAGAAATTACACATATAATTTCTAGAACAACAAAGCAAGAACAGATATAGTGCATGGCATCTTGCACACACGTAAAATCCCACCAACTTTCGGAAGGGAAGGCCAGTTTGGCTGTTGATATGTATGACATGAACACACACATTGCATGCACTGCAAAAAGAAAAAAATGAGAGAATGAATGGGAAAGCAGTTTGGAGTGAATGACACGGGGAATGACTGAATGGAGACCAAGCAAGCAGCGCTTCAGATGGCCCTGCCCGGGTAGACAGCCTGTTGTGTAAATGAGAGCGTGAAGTTTGTAAAGCGCTTAGAGCTTGGTCACTAATACACGATAAGCAATATATAAGTACTCTCTATGATTCCCCGAAGATGGAGTATGGCTGCCTTAATGGCGGGTAAAAAAAAACGGTCATACAGTCGTACGCAGAAAGAAAGAAAAAAGAAAGTACTCTCTCTATAATCATAATAGTAAGGATAATGATGATTACAACAATAAAAGAAACAACAACGATGACAACAACAACAATAATAATAACAACAATGATGAAAGCAGCAGCAGTACCAACAGCAGCAGCGACAACAACAATGATAATAATGATCATGATAACAATAATAAAAGCAACAACGACGACAACAACAAAGATAATAATAGTAATAATGATAATAACAATAATGAAAGCAGCAGCAACAATAACAACAACAGCAGCAGCGACAACAACGACGACGATAATAATAATAATACGACGACGACAATAATAATAATAATAATAATAATAATAATAATAATATTTTAGGAAACTGAGTCGAAAGGCTGGTCCTTCTTACTTTTTTAAAATTTGTTTTACTTTTTTTTGACAATGTGCATTATCCTATTAATAGAATTCACCCAGAACCATTCTTGGCGTGACCTATGAAATAGAATTGACCGGAGGACTCCGCGTGCGGCAGCAAGACAGGGCAAGGCCAGCTACCCCAGCAGTCCCTCGTGGAAATAATAAACCGGGTGGAGGAGAATGTCCGGGTGTATAATAACATTCCGTCATCAATCCGCCACACCCGATTCCCCCCCCCCTCCCCCCCCCCCTCCCCAGACGGGTGAGAAAGGTC
>CM065735.1:9803894-9813894 GCA_033310375.1 Conus canariensis
TTTCATGCAATTGTTTAAGTTTCAGTTTCATCAAGGAGGCGTCACTGCGTGCGGACTAGTCCATATACGCTACACCACATCCGCTAAGTTTTGAGACCATACTACGCATGATTTGAAGCTGATGGATAATTGAATTAACAACTAAGATGAGACAGTTGAAGAAGAGGGTCTCGTGGCTACGACTCAGCGGATGTCTGACCTACGCATTAGCCCAACGCGCTGGTCAGACCTTGAGTGCCTACCGACCATGGTTTTTTTATGCAGTTGTATAATATGTACTTTGTCAAATTTGCTGGTGCTTGTATGTGTGTACACTGTTTATGCAAAAAGAAAAAAAAAAAGTTTATAAAAAAATATAATAATAAATAACATGGATCACGGGGATCCAGATCATGCCTAGAGAACAGGTGACCAAGGCTGGCCAAAGTGACGTCAGAAGTCAAGTGACTCATAATGAGTCACAATGACGCAGGGTGACGTTAAATGTTACGTGACCGACATTAAGCGGACGGGCGTTGAAGGACAGGTGACTATGGCCCATTCTGGGTCACTTTGACCAGTTGACCACAACACGTCATGGGTCAGTTGACATCAAAGACCTGTCTACAGTATCCCACCCCAAGTCATTTGACCAGAATGTAGGCGAAATCTTGGGTTTAGTGTTTATTTTCCGCCCGGATCACCATGACACTTTCTTAGTCATTCGATTTTTACTTCGGGTTTGTTGGCTGCAAATTTCCCATTCTGGATCACGTGACTCGGTGGAGGGTCAACATGACTTATTCTAGATCTTTAGCACTTAAAATCACTCTGGATCACTCAAATTAAGTCTGGGTCACCGAAACTTTTAAAATGGACGTATGTCACCGCGACCCATTAGGTGAGTCACTGGGATTTAACGTCGATTTGAGTCGCTCACTTGATCTTTAAATCTAGGTGTGGGACGTTGTGACCCAGTCTGGGTCACTGAACGATGAAGAATATTGTAGGTCACATGACACGTCCCGGGTGCTTTTACTTTTCACGTAGGTCAAGGTCGCTAGGATCTGTTCTTGGTCACTTCAAACCTTGAACTTTACTATGACCCGTTCTGTGTCCGCTGACGTAGATCAAACATTGATCTGTTGATCCTGTACGGCGTGTTCGACCCTCACCCTAGATCTGGGTCGCCGTATCCGATTCTAGGTCACTTGACCTTGAACTTTGATGTAGGTCAGGTGACCCACTTCGGGTCACTCGATTCTTGATCGAGATGGAAGACTGGAGAAGACAGGCCTTGGGAACATAGACTCGGAGGGAAAATAAACGTAGGTGAACCAAAACGAGGGGGAAATTGACGGGGGTGCACATGGACATGAGAAAACGTAGACCTTTGTAACCAGAGACCCGGGGAACATAGACCTGGGGCAAGCATAGACCATGGGGAAAATCTAGACTTAGGGAAATAATAGACCTAGGGCAAGCATAGAACATGGAGAAACATAGACCTAGGGCAAGCATAGACCTAGGGGAAACATAGACCTGGGGCAAGCATAGACCTAGGGGAAACATAGACCTAGGGGAAACATAGACCTAGGCAAGCATAGACCTAGGGGAAACATAGACATAGGGCAAGCATAGACCTAGGGGAAACATAGACCTAGGGCAAGCATACACCTAGGGGAAACAGAGATCTAGGGGAAACATAGACCTAGGGGAAACAAAGACCTAGGGCAAGTATAGACCTGGGGAAACATAGACCTAGGGGAAACATAGACCTAGGGGAACATAACTATAGCACCTAGGGGAAAAGCCTAGGACTACTAGGGGAAGCATAGACTAGGACCTAGGGCAAGCATAGACCTAGGGGAAACATAGACCTAGGGGAAACACTAGGGAACCTGGGGCACGCATAGACCTAGGGGAAACATAGATCTAGGGCACGAATAGACCTAGGGAAACATAGACCAAGGGCAAACATAGACTTAGAGGAACATAGACCTGGGAAGCGGGGGGGGGGGGGGGGGCATAAATACCCGTGGGAACAAACAGACCTAGGAGGAGCATATACACGAGAAGGTGTGTGTGTGTGTGTGTGTGTGTGTGTGTGCGTGTGCGTGAAGGTATATACATAGGATTCTATATCAGCCTGACCCCAGTGGGTTCAAAAGCATCCTCCAAGACAACCACCATCGTTAAAACTGTTCCCAGCTTACAAATGTTTCCTCTCCTTTCATTTGCTTTTGTTTTTGTTTTTCCTTTTTTTTTTCTTTTTTTCTCCCTTTTTTTCTCTGTTCTCCCTTTTTTCTTTCTTCTCCTGTTTTTTTTTGTTTTTTCTCCCTCCTCCCCCCCCCCCTTCCCCCCCCCCCCCCCCCCCCCCCCCCCCCCCCCAAAAAAAAAAAAGAAAAACCTCGATTTCAGAGAAATTTAGAACACACTCAAGCGGTGTGACATTTTCATCGCCGTTTGTGTGAACACTCGAGACGACACAGTCACCAGCTCCAAGCGGATACGACTATCGCGGCCATGATTGGTGACGTGTGTGGCAGGCAGCTGCGCATGAGCAGTAGCCCAGCATTTCCGGTGTGGCGAGGGAGCGGCAGTTGTTCCTCGCAGCCCTGTTCTTGAGCGGCTGTGGCGTTGATTGCGGGCGTTGAAGAGGTCGGAAGTGGTGGACGGTTTATCTCCCCATGACTTTTAACACTTCCTTAATGGCGGCTTTGGCCTGCTTGCTACTCGTAAACGGTGGTTCTTGCGTATATTTCTTTCCTTCCCCTTCCACTACCCCCCCCCCCCCAATCAGCCATCTTTCTGTCTCTCTCCCTCTGTCTCTCTCTCTGTTCCTCTCTCTCTCTGTCCTCTCTCTCTTCTTCTCTCTCTCTCTCCTCTGTCTGCTCTCTCTCTCTCTCTCTCTCTCTCTCTCTCTCTCTCTCGTCTCTCCTTTCTCCTCGTCCTTTCCCTCCCTCTCCTCCTCTCTCTCTCTCTCTCTCTCTCGTCTCTCTCCTCCTCTCTCTCTCTCTCTCTCTCTCCTCTCTCTCTCTCTCTCTCTCTCTCTCTCCGTCTCTGTCTCGCTCTCTCACTACCTCCCCTCTTTACTAACCTCTCTCTCTCTCTCTCTCTCTCTCTCTCTCTCTCTCTCTCTCTCTCTCTCTCTCTCTCTCTCTTCCGGTGTATCTATCGTTCATGATTCAGTCCTTGTCACATGTGCATTTATCAACGCTCAGACGATAAGACACACACACACACACACACACCACACAACACACACACACACACACACACACACACACACACACACACGCTCGACAACACACACACACACACACACACACACACACACACACACACACCACACACCACGCATGCACGCACGCACGCACGCATGCACACGCACGCACACACATACACATACGCGCGCGCGCGCCACACACACACACACACACACACACACACACACACACACACACACACACACACACAGACTAAAGACACACTAAGCCTAAAGGGAGGCCGAGACGGCTGGGGTGTTTTTGTTTGTTTGTTTTCCAATGAAAATCTAACAAATAAGTCTTGACAACTGATCTCTAGTTGCGGCCTATCGTGGCTGAAGGATGTGTGTGTGTGTGTGTGTGTGTGTGTGTGTGTGTGTGTGCGTGCGTGCGTGCGTGCGTGTGTGTGTGTGTGTGTGTGTGTGTGTGTGTGTGTGTGTGTGCGTGCGTGCGTGCGTGTGTGTGTGTGTCTGTGTCTGTGTCTGTGTCTGTTGTTCTTCTTCTATTTAACGTCTTTTCATTTTAAAGTGATATTAGACAGGAAGTGAGCGTTTACTCGCATATGTGTATGTGTGTGTAGTATGCATGCGTGCTTGCGTGTGTGCGTGCGTGTGTATGTGTGTGTATGTGTGTGTGTGTGTGTGTGTGTGTGTGTGTGTGTGTGTGTGGTGCGTGCATGTGTGTGCGTGCATGTGTGTGTCCGTGCATGTGTGTGTGTGTGCGCGAGTGTGTGTGCGCGCGTGTGTGTACGCGCCTGTGTGTGTGTTAAATATTAGTGGAAATACTACATAAAACAATCCTTAGAAAAAAGCAACATTAACAAATCAAACTGCAATAGTCTAAACAAAACAGTCTAAAATATGCAGAAATCATAAAAACGAGCCGACTGGACTTATCATTAATTCTGAACAAAGTTCAAAAGAAATACAGGTCCTTGGAAAATGCATTTAGTTTCATCTTTTCTGAATTTTGATAGAGCTGATTCAAAATAAGGACAAAAGTACAAAATATGTGTTGCTGTACAACTATCAACAGCCCCGCATACACATTGGATGTTTTTTATGAACTTGGTTTTGAAAGCGTTTAACCTAAGTCTGTAAAGCAGTGAAACAATTTTTTTGCGGTGCTTTGGGTGTTTATTGACATTGTTTTGATAAAATGTATAATTTATTAATTAATTCTTTTTTTTTAATTGTGATCGAGCGTTTAAACAACACTTTATTGAAGAATTAGGCTTATGTACTTTGGGAAGCATGTAGTCTTTATATATCTTTTCAAAATTTTCAAAAGAAGCTTTTTGTAATAGAGAGTAACCTTCTTGTAAACTCAAAAGAATGGGAATATCCTTGGATTTAAAAGATTTTTTTTGCACCTGCCCGAGCAGTCCGATCAGCCCATTCATTTCCAGATATTGAACAATGAGATGGGATCCAACAAAAATCAACTGCGATACCTCTTGATATAAGAACATGAATAAGTACTTTAATTTCTGTAATGATTTCAGCCCGGTTTTTCGGATTTGTTGATTCTAAAGCTTGGAGAACGGATTTAGAGTCTACACAAAAGAGTGCACCATAGAAATTGAATGGTGTATCAATGACATACTGAATAGCCATTAAAATTGCTACTAATTCAGCTGTGAAAATGGAGAAGTCCTTACCAAGATAAAAAGATTTCTCAATTTTTAAAGTTGGGATGACAAAACCACAGCCTGCCTGATTGTCTAATAAAGAACCATCAGTGAAGATTTTTAGATGATTGGGATAAAAATCATTCATATGGGATCTAGCTTCATATTCAAGAACATTGATGTTATCAAATTGGACAATTGTGCATAGTTACAATCAAACTTTGCCTTAAAAAGATCCCAGTTTGTGATAGGACTTATTGGAAAACGCACAGCTAATTTCTTTTGATTAGTGTTTAATTTTATCAATAGTTTAGAAGAAAATGTAAGAATAGTTTTATTAGATCGGATACGTTTTGCACGCTTAGGAACATGAATAACGGACCTAATTTCAAGTTCCATTTGGTTGAATTTTGAATGGTAGAGCATCTTAAAATGTATTTAGCACAGGCTAATTTTCGCTGATCATCAAGAGGCAAAACACCTGCTTCATGGTAAGATCCTATGATGGAACCATGAAATGGAACGCCAAGGGCTATTCTATATGCTTTACAATCTATGCTCTGCAGTTTTTTCAATAGATATTTTGGAGCACTAAAGAATACCTCTTGTGCATATGACAATTTAGATCTAACTAAAGCAGAGGACAAATGTATTAATGTATTTGTGTCTTCACCCCAGCTTTGTTTGCTTATGACTTTTAGAAGGTTCAATGACTTTCTTGCTTGATTTACAGCATGTTCTAAATGCAGGTTCAAGAGAGTTTAGACGTTTATAAACACCAAGAAATTTAATATTTGAAGCGTATTTAAGTGTGATGTTGTTAACTTTGAATTCTGGGGCATTGTGAACATATCCACTTGCATCAAATAGCATCATGTGAGATTTTTGAGGTGATAAGCTTAAACCATTTTCAGACATAAACATGGCAATATTATCTAGATCATATTGATATGCTCTTTTTATAAAATTTATAGACCTTTTTGATGTTTTCTTTTTTAAAGTAACATTCATCCACAAACAGATATCATCGGCATACTGAATAAAGTTACTTTTTTTGGAAATAAATATTGGTAAATTGTAAGTTAGGATATTAACTAGAGTAGGAACAATTACAGAGCCTTGAGGGATACTCATATCAAGGAATCTTTTAGAGGAATAAATGAGACCAGTTCTTGTTTGGATACTTCTGTTGGCCAAGAATGTTTTAACATAGTCATAGATATGACCAGAAAGCCCAACCGTTTTTAGCTTGTATAGTAATCGTTCATGCCAAACCTGATCGTATGCCTTATTTATATCAAAGAATGTGGCAAGAACATTTTGTCTCTTGGCAAATTGATGTTTGATTTGAGTTGTTAATTTCACTAAATGATCAATGGTTGATCTGCCTTTTCTAAAGCCTCCTTGGTTTACAGGGATAATCCCACGTTTTTCGCAATGATAAGACAATCGATTTAAAACAATTTGCGCCATTAATTTGCATACGTGAGATGTCAGAGAGATAGGTCTATAACTGTTTACATCGTGTACTGGTTTGCCCTGCTTTAAAATAGGGACTATAATTGAATCTCTCCATATGGATGGGATGTTACCTTCAATCCAGCATTTACTAATAATTCTGTGTAAAAATAACAAAAAGTTTTCTGGAAGATGTTTTATCAACTCATTGGAAATGGCATCCAGACCAACAGAGGTTTTCTTGGTCTTAGGTAATGAACAGATAGCAGACAGTAATTCTTGAAAAGTAATTTCAGCATTCAAGTAGTGATCATTATTTTTCTCAGGGTCATTGTATATGTCATTTTGTGATTGATTTTCCCTCAAAGTTCTGCATTTGTCTGATAGACTATTGTAAGAGCTATTCTTTACAAAGGTGTCAGCAAATACCTCAGCTTTTTGATATTCTGAAGGAAATTGTTCATCACCTAGAATAACTGGATATTCTGGTAGATGAATCCCATTCTTCATTTCATGGATCTTTTTCCAAATTTTACTTTTATCTTTATGGTCACTTATTTCATTAAAACAAAACGTTGACCAATAGTTGCTTTTAGCACTTTCTATAACTCTGTTTCTTTGGTTTTTAGCAGATTTGAAAGGAACACTGCCTTTCACTTTTTTAACTTTAGCATACGATTTAAAGGTGTTCTTGTTTTTGTCTACAGCATTTTTACATGAATCTGTCCACCATACTTTACCGACGTGTTTCGAAGAGTTTGACACATTAATTTTGGGAATTGCTTTGCCTGCAGCATTTAAAACTGCCTCTGTAAAATGAGTATACATAGATTCAATGTCTGATTTATCAAAAGAACTAACATCGTAAGACCTTAGAACAGATTCAAATTTGGCCCAGTCAGCTCGTTTATAATCAAATTTAGGAATTTCATCCTTTACATCATTGTGCTTAACTTCAAATCCTCTAAAAGTAAGGATAATAGGAATATGATCACTTCCCAAAGTGTCATCGTGTAATTGCCACTTGCAGCTAGGAACTAACTTTGGAGAGATTAGAGTCAGATCAATTGCTGATGGTTTGTGGCTGGGAACATCAGGCAGTCTTGTAACACTTCCGTCATTTAAACGAAAAAGTGGAGAATCTGAAATATTCTCCACCAAGCGATTAGAGGTTACTTTGACGCAAGATAGATCCCAAAAAGGAGCATGTTCATTAAAGTCCCCCGCTATTAACCATTTATCAGTTGTAGTATTTAACGAACGTAGCCAGTCAGAATTGATCTGTGTCTGTGTCTGTGTGTGTGTTTGTGTGTGTATGTATGTGTGCATGCACCTGAATGCGCGCATGCGTTCGTGCGAGCGCGCGCGGACGCTCGTGTGTGGGGTGTGTGTGTGTGTGTGGTGTGTGTGTGTGTGTGTGTGTGTGTGTAGTGTGTGTGTTCTGTGTGTGTGTGTCTGTGTGTGTGTGTGTCGTGTGTGTGTGTGTCTGTGTCTGTGTATGTGTTTCAATATGTGTGTGTGTGTGTCTGTGTGTGTGTGTCTGTGTATGTGTTTGAATATAATATATATATATATATATATATATACACAACATATATATATACACACACACATATATATATATATATATATATATATATGTGTGTTGTGTGTGTGTTGTGTGTGTTTGTGTGTGTGTGTGTGTGTTGTGTGTGTGTGTGTGTGTGTGTGTGTGTGTGTGTGTGTGTTCTAGAAACATTCCTAGTTTTTGCTCATTCGAAAAAATATCCCTTCGACATAAAGGAGAACCGTTTGAACAGTCTAAAGGAAGCTCATCACTCTCTCTCAGGTGAATTCCATTTTTCAAACATTGTTTAACTCAAATAGAACTTGTTGTGTGCATCCACATCAAATAATGAAATGTCATTTTTTTTTCATGTTTTTGACCGCGCATGCACATGGCATATTCGTGGTCGTAACATACTGGTATCGCAAACACAATGAAACATAATTATATCCCATGCCTAGCTTTCAGCTAGATGATAGAGGCATTATCTACACTCCACTCACCCCCAATTTCCACCAATGCCAACCACCACCACCACCCCTCCCTTTTCCTTTACACCCCTCTACCACCACAACCACCCACCCCCCCCCCCCCCACCCCCATCCCTAGCACTTCCCTTCTCTCACAAATGCTGATGTTTTACAGATCCCACGTCACTTTGACACATCCATTTACAAATCTAGTGACAACCCACCCCCCCCCCTCCCCCAACCTTCCACACACACACACACACACACACACACACACACACACACACACACACACACACACACACACACATCCCACTTCCATCCCTTCCGCCCATACACGCACTGACACAGGGAAACGAGAAAGATGACCAAAGGGAGGGTTAAGGAGAGTACTCTAGTTGAATAAGAAGAACAGGAATGGTAGACTCTTGTGCACTGCATTTAAACATGTCGGCTGTTTTGAATCATGTACAGATCTGTTACTGATGTAACATCTCAATGCGTTCATCAGATTTTCGTTTATTCCGGAATGTTTCCGTTGTTGTTTGTTTGTATTAGGAGGTTGGTGAGATGGGGGATGGGGTTTTAATCCTCAGTTTTCAATCTTTTAGTGGTTTATTTCCCGGTCTTTCTATCTTCTTTTCTTGGTGTATCTTGCTATGTTTCATTCTTTCATTGGTTTATGTCTCCACGTTCCAATCTTTTTGTTTGTGTATTCCTCAACTGTCAATCAACACCAAAGCCAGACCTTCAACACCGACATCAAGGCAGTTCTATTGTACAGAGCGGAGACCTGGAGATCTACAATCGCCACCACCAAGAAAGTACAGGTGTTCATCAACAACTGCCTGCGCAAGATTCTCCGCATCCGGTGGCCAGACACCATCAGCAACAACGAGCTCTGGGAGAGAACAAACCAGCTGCCCGCAGAACAGGAAATCAAGAAACGACGTTGGGGCTGGATTGGACATATGCTGCGGAAGCCTGCAAGCAACATTACGAGACAAGCCCTAACATGGAACCCCCAAGGAAAACGAAAAAGAGGTCGGCCAAGGAACACCTGGCGCAGGGACCTGGAAGCAGACATCAGGAACATGGGGATGACTTGGAACCAGCTGGAAAGAAGAGCCCAGGACACAGATGCCTGGAGGTCCTTGGTTTGGCGCTTGTATCCCAGGAATGGTAAAAGGCGATGATGATGATTCCTCGACGTTTCAAACCTTTACTGGTATATTTCTCAAAGTTTTTAATCTTTAGAAGGTTTATATTTTGTATTATTTCAATTTTTCGTTGATTTGCACCACAGTATTTCTTGTTTTTAATGGTGGTGGTGCGCACTTTATTATGCAATCTTTTACTCATGTACCCCTCCCCTCGCATCCATGTTTCAGTATTTATCACTCCCTAGTCACAAAAATAAAAGTTGCGTGATGTGTGCCCTAAGACTCTCCCTTCAGTCTCTAACAATGGATGTTGCATGGTGTGTGGCCTATGACTTGCGGATGCACACCCAAAATTAATGCGCCAAACCCTGGCTTAAGGTTTCGAGTATTTATAGATAGGCACTATTGTGTTGTTTTTAGAATGTCTATTGTCTCTGGGAGTTGATTAATTTCTTTTTTTTCATGTGCTCATCAAGGTACACGCC
>CM065735.1:9818894-9821394 GCA_033310375.1 Conus canariensis
AAAGCAGACACTACACGTTTCGACCTATTAGATCTCTTCAGGCAGGACAAATTACTTCTAAAACAAAGGAAACAAAGAACGAACAAATGGTCACTTATCTCTTCGATCTTCGTTTGTGCATCCTTTGTTTCCATTGTTGTGAGTTGTTGTTGTTGTTGTTGTTGTTGTTGTTGTTGTTGTTGTTGTTGTCCTGTTTGAAGAAGACGCAGTAGGTCAAAACGCGTGGTGGCAATTTTTGTAATTTGCATGTTCCTTCAGTTGGCGACTCATGTTTATTTCAGTTCTTCTTTTATGAAACACAAAATATTTAAAGCTGTTCTCTGAAGCGGAGAATCCTGCTTGTTGCAGCGTTCTTCACCCAAAATTCGAAAAGACATTGGAAGAAAATCCTCGGGCCGGTCTGTAGTGCGCTTAGGACCACGTACTCTTCCCCATTTACAAACTGCTGACATTTAGTGAAGAGTTGTTGGTGATCTGTCACATCTTCCATACACTCCACACTAGGTCTTTTTGATCTTACTTCTCTCTATGAGGACTACTGCCAGCTCTCTGGCATACAAGACCTTTTTTTTTTTTTTTTACCTTTGCCGAGCTCTGCTGCAAATGTCATCTTCCCTTTCAATAGATATTTGCTGACAGTTCCAAGTCTGAAGGAATTTCTGAAGGAAATGTTTCTACCGCTTATTGCTCAGCTGGTCCTGCTCAAGACTTGTCCACCAAGTCTCTCTCTCTCTCTCTCTCTCTCCTCTCTCTCTCTCTCTCTCTCTCTCTGGCAGTTCCATCGACACTGCTGACCCGCAGCCTTGACGCTGGCACTCAGGACGACCTATCAGCATTGACGTAACAATTTTCTGACCCTCTCTGACTTCCTTTCTGCTCTGGAGACTCTCGTTGGCCGTAACCGCAATCCCCCTGAACTCCCGAACATTATCGAACTTTTTTTTACAGTCTCTCTGAAATCTGGTGTTGGTTACAACATTGTTCTGGCTAGGGTGTCCTCGGTCGTTCGAAACATTAAAGGGAGCTAATCATCTTGCCAAGAGTGCCATGAACAAAGAATTGTCGGATCATCTGTCCCTTTCAAAGATCTGCATCCCAAAAGTACATAGTGACGTCAAAGACATCTGTGAGAACCGCCGTAACTGGAGCGAGATACTCGCGTCATGTGAAAAAAGATTTAAGAGCCGGAGCTGATCGTGGATACTCTCACAGTGTCACAATCTGACCTGACGCTGAGCATATAAAAAAAAGACGAGCAAAAGAAAATAATTTTTAAAAAAAGTAAATGAATAAATAGATAGGTAAACAGAACAAATAGATAAATAAATAAATACTGAAAACACAGTAAATAGATAAATGCGTACATGATTGAATGAACGAGTGAATTATAAACAAAATAAATAAATAAATGAAACAAATAGATAAACGAAATATATGAATGAATGAATGAATAAACAAAATAGGTCAATGAATGAATGATTACATGAATATTGAGTAGATAAATAGATAAATACATAGGTAGATAAATAAGTAGATGAATAAATAAATGAATAAAAACAAACAAACAAATAGATAAAGAAATAAGTACACAAACAAATAAATACATTTCACTGTCCGAATTTCAATATAATGTCGTGACGGTTCACGTGCTTTCTGAAGATGATTTGATCTGTGGCACTGGAATGTTTAATTAAATCTACCGCACGTGACTTTAACCCAAGCAGGAAAGATAACCCAGGGGCGAAGACATGACCGGCGGTATGATGTGGGATGGGCGGGAAGAGCGAGTTCGGTAGTGGCCCAGTTCGGTCCGATTGGGTTAATTTAACGTCTGTTGCACTGCGTCCTTCTTTGTATCGGGAAGATGCCGTAGGATTAAGATTCCATGATTCTGTGTCACTGTCGTGTGTGTGTGTGTGTGTGTGTGTGTGTGTGTGTGTGTGGGTGTGTGTGTGTGTGTGTGTGTCCGAGCGCGCGTGCGTGCGTGCGTACGTGTGTGTGTGTGTGTGTGTGTGTGTGTGTGTGTGTGTGTGTGTGGGGTGTGTGCGCGTGTGTGTGTTTCTCTGTGTGTGTGTATGTGTGTGTGTGTGTGTGTGTGTGTGTGTGTGTGTGTGTGTGTGTGTGTGTGTGTGTGACTGCATACTTCTGTATATCATTCAGATGCCGTAGGATTAAATTAAGATTCCACGTTTCTGTGTCACTGTCATACGATTTCGGTGTGTGTGCGGTGTGTGTGTGTGTGTGTGTGTGTGTGTGTGTGTGTGTGTGTGTGTGTGCGTGTATGTGTGTGTGTGTGTGTGTGTGTGTGTGTGTGTGTGTGTGTGTGTGTGTGTGCATGTGTCTATGAGTGGGGAATGAGTGTTGATGTATATGTAAGTACATATACTAACACAGGCTTTTATGTAACGATTTATAATGCCTTTTGTAATGTCTTATGTACTTGTGAAATGATGTGGAGCAGAAGAAAAATTTCCGATGGACAGTAAAGTTGATTGAATTG
>CM065735.1:9838894-9841394 GCA_033310375.1 Conus canariensis
TGTCTCTCTGTCTGTCTGTCTCTCTCTCTCTCTCTCTCTCTCTCTCTCTCTCTCTTCGTTCCTCCCTCCTCCCTCCCTCCCTTCCCCTCCCTCTTTCTCTCTTTCTCCGATCTTTTTGCCTCCTTTCTCTCACTCTCCGTTTTCCTTCATACGCTCCTACCCCCCCCTCTCTCTCTCTTCTCTCTCTCCTCTCTCCTCTCTGTCTGTCTGTCGTCTCTCCCTCTCTCTCACCATCATCCTCTTCTCCTCTCTCGCTCTCTTTCTCTCTGTCTACTCTCTCTCTCTCTCTCTCTCTCTCTCTCTCTTAACCAATCCTCCCTAATTTCTCTCTCTCTCTCTCTCCTCTCTCTCTCTCTCTCTCTCAACCATCCTCCTATTCTCTCTCTCTCTCTCTCTCTCTCTCTCTCTCTATCATCTGTCTGTCAACCAACATCTCTAACATTCTCTCTGTTTCTCTATCTATTATCTGTCTGTCTGTCTGTCTGTCCCCTTCTCTTCATCCTCTCCTTCTGTCTCTCTTCTGTCTGTCTCTCTCTCTCTCTCTCTCTCTCTGTCTCTGTCTCTCTCTCTCTCTCTCTCTTCTCCCGCTCTTTCTCTCTCCTCATCCTCCCCTCTCCCTCTCTCCCTCTCCCCCCCCCTCTCTCTCTCTCTCTCTCTCGTCTGTCTTCTGTCTCTCTTCTTCTTCTTCTCCTCTTCTTCTCTCTCCCTCTCTCTCCTCTCTCGTTCTCCATTTAGATGACCGCTAGGCAATTCGTGATCAGCAGGCTGCACGACAGTCAGTGGCGCACGCGCTTGGCATAGCTCCTATCATCTCACTCCCTGACCCAGATGACCGGCTGTCCACGGGAACAGTTAATGCAAGGTCTCTGACGTCTAACGATTTCCCGCCGGCGGGACGCGCAGGCCCTGGAGAAGTCTCGGCCACCACACTACTAGTCTTTCAGATGTGTTTACAGGGATGTTTCTGTTTGTTTGTTTGTTTGTTTGTTTTGATGGATGTTTCTATTGAATGCTAAAATCAGTTGGTCTTAGACGTGTTTTCAAGATTTTTGCTTTTTTTTTTTTTTTTTTTTTTGCTTTTTTTCCCCCCAAAGTATACTCTCCTAAATCGTACGAGAAGAGTGATTTGCTGAAAGCATGTGCTTGTTCTTTATATGCATTGTTTCTTTATCTGTTTGTTTGTCTGTGTCTTTATCTGTTTTCAAAGTATACATTATACATTGTTTCTTTATCTGTTTCAAAGTAGACTGCATTATACATTGTTTCTTTATCTGTTTCAAAGTAGTCTCTGTTATACATTGTTTCTTTATCTGTTTCAAAGTAGTCTCTGTTATACATTGTTTCTTTATCTGTTTCAAAGTAGCCTCCATTATACATTGTTTCTTTATCTGTTTTTATCTGTTTCAATGTAGTCTCCATTATACATTGTTTCTTTATCTGTTTTTTATCTGTTTCAATGTTATGTTCCATTTATATCCATTGTTTCTTTATCTGTTTTTTATCTGTTTCAAAGTAGTCTCCATTATACATTGTTTCTTTGTTTCTTTATCTGTTTCAAAGTAGTCTCCATTCTACATTGTTTCTTTATCTGTTTCAAAGTAGACTCCATTATACATTGTTTCTTTGTCTGTTTCTTTATCTGTTAAAAAGTAGTCTCCATTATACATTGTTTCTTTGTTTCTTTATCTGTTTCAAAGTAGTCTCCATTATACATTGTTTCTTTGTCTGTTTCTTTATCTGTTAAAAAGTAGTCTCCAAAATGATTACTATTGCAGCCCGCTTGGTATGATATTTCTTTTCACAAGATTGTTGCTGCCGTTTTGCTTCGGGTTAGTCTGGCTGTTTGCTTCATGCTAGTTTCGGAGAATCCTGCCACTGTGTGTGTGTGTGTGTGTGTGTGTGTGTGTGTGTGTGTGTGTGTGTGTGTGTGTGTGTGTGTGTGTTAGTTTCCTTTCTAAAGCTTGTTGTGTCTGCTGTCGTTTTATATTAGTTCCTAAACATTTTCCAGCTTTTTTTTTTTAATGCGTTTCCGAGAAACTTGCTGTAGTTTCGTTTTTGTTGTCGTTTGTTGTGTTGTTGTTGTTGGTTGTTGTTATGGTTGTGGTTGTTGCTGCTGTTGTCGTTGTTGTTGTTGCTGCTGTTTTCGGATAACTTTCGAACAATGTAACAGGCGCCTCCCCCCCCCCACCCCCCACCCCCACACACACCTCCTCTTCCCCACCTCCTCGCAGGCTCCATCCCCTTCGTATCCCCCCCCCCCCTCCTTTCCGATGTGTGTCGGGTAACATCTTAACTAAAAAAATCACTTACAGCATACTTTCTCATATTATCAAATTATTAACATAATAATCTAAGAACATGCAAGCTAAGTTTGTACAATTTGATACACCATCGATACAAGATGTTCGTGTAACAAGTCGTGGACTGTAGCTACAACAGAGAGTGGTGAAATGCTACCAGAAATTAGTGCTTTTTGAAGAGAGAGAGAGAGAGAGAGAGA
>CM065735.1:9846394-9851394 GCA_033310375.1 Conus canariensis
TCTCGATTTTTTTTTTCCGCAAACGCTTTTATTTGCTTGTACAGAAATTTACAAATGGAACACGCGAAAAGAAAAACAAAAAATAAAACAAAAACAAAACAAAACAAAAAAAAAAGAAAAAGAAAGCAGCACTACAAAAAACAAAACTGACAGTAGATCTTATCTTACATAAATACATTACAAAGCTGCAATAAGTTCGCAAGAAGAACAGCGATTCCTATTTAATATATACATATTACAAATAAGCACAACATTGTGTCTACACTGCCAGTGTCACACATTAAACTTACTATTTTGGAGCGTTTTCCTTTTTTTTTTCAAAATCAATAGTCAGAGACAGACAGACAGACAGACAGACAAAAGACAAAAACAGACAGACAGACAGACAGACAGACAGAGACAGAAAAGAAGAAAAATCACAACCCTAGATTCCTAAAGTTTTCTATATAGAAGCATAGGAATCGACATCAACAGAACAAATAAATTGCATATCCAGAAACGACGGTTGACTTTTAGCTGCCACGCCAGGCTTTGCTCAGGACTACATACAAATCTTAGTTTTCAATAAAAAATTCATATTTTTGCCATTTGTTTGCAAAATCAACATAGTTCAAATTCATTTTTGCAATGCATTTTTCGACTTGGTATTTGGTTTTTAAATATTTCCTGAAGACAGGAAACAGAGGAAGCACCTTTTCAAGTCTGGATTTATATACAAAGAACTTTGCAGAGATAATAATGTAATCGAGTACGATATCAGTTTTTATCCGAGAGTCAGTGCCAAACAAAACAAGTTCCTTTGATAATACAATTTCAGGCACACTAGAGCAATTGTCTTTTAAAGAATTCTGAAAGTCAGTCCAAAAATGTGTTGTCACGTCGCATGTGAAAAATAGGTGATCTATAGTTTCCTTTTCAGACTTACAAAAAGTACATATGTTATTTTCAACGATGTTCATTTTTTCTAGAACAATATTTGTAGCCAGGATCCTGTGAATTAATCTCATCTGAAACCATTTCAGTTTAATTTCTTTTATTGTGTGTGTGCGTAGAAATATATTTTTCCAGTTCAATTCTTTACCTATTTCATTGTTCCATTTCTCACAGCATCTTGGTTGTGAGTTATCTGCATTTAAGATATCATAATAAAGTCGAGCTCCTTTCTTTGCGCTCCAGATGATACTGAGAGCCTTTTCAGTAGTCGTAGGCATATTACTAGCGAATCTGATATTCTTTGTTCGAATATATTTTCTGACAGATTGTACACAACCTAGATATAGCATAAAGTTTGTTTGAACGGTATGCTTTTGCTTGAATTCTTCATATGTCATGAACGACCCTGCTTGGTTTATTAAATCCGCAATACGATATACACCTTTGTCTATCCAATCCTTGAAACATATACTTTTCCCGTCTATTTTAATGTTTTTATTGTAAAAAATGTTTTCAGCCAAAACATCACTAGGATCCTCAATACTTACTTTGTCACCAAAGATTTTATATGCTTGGAAAGTGTCACTCCAAAAGGCATTAGTCTCTTTTCGGCTCACTGGTAAAGCATAACCATATTTTTCAAGATCTTTTACCAAAGGATACGTTGTTTCTATCACAGACTTCCATTTATGATTACTGAATTTAAGTTTTCTGATCCATGTAAGTTTCAATGCCATTATCATGTGTTTAAGTGAAGGTATACCTAATCCTCCATTTCTAACATTTTTTACTGTTGTTTTTCGGGCTATCCTATCTTGTTTGTTATTCCATACGAATTGAAAGCATTGCTTTTGAAGCTTATCCATAAAACTGTTTGGTGGATTAGGTAACAAGATCCAAAGATATATCAATTTTGAGAGAATCAGTGATTTTAAAACGGCTACTCTGCCAACAGGTGTAATAGCTCTCTTACTCCAGGCGTTAAATAACGATGTTATTTCGAGAAATTTGTCTTTGAAATTCAGTTCTAGGCAGTGTGATAGTTCTGGGGTGAACCATATTCCAAGGATCTTAAACTGTTTTGGATTCCAGTCTATTTTTAGGTGGGGCATATATCTAGTCTTTGATAACACTTTGCTTCCTAGCCAAACTGCCTTCGTTTTTTTCGATATTCATGTACAACCCAGACACTTTTGCGAATTTGTTTAAGGTCTGTATTGAATGTTCAAATGATATTCTGTCCCCTTCGTTTGTCAACTGTGTATCGTCTGCAAACTGAGAGAGCTTGTGTTCAGTTTGGTTAATGTGTATTCCCTTTATGTTTGTATTTTCCCTGATCATAATGGCTGATATTTCTGCGGACAACATAAATAAATAGGGAGATATGGGGTCACCTTGTCGACAGCTTCCTCTCGATTTATATTCTATATTTTTTTTTTTGTTTCCTTGTCATTACTCCCTGTCATTTTTGTTTCTCTTATGGCTTCCTTCTTTGTCTTATGGCATCCTTCTTTGTCTTATGCTTCCCTCTTTTTGTTTTATGCTTCCTCTTTCCTCTCATGGCTTCCTCTCTTTTGTCTATGGTTTTCCTTCTTGTTCTCTCAAAAGGCTTCCTTCTTTTGTCCTTAATGCTTACTATCTTTCTTCAAGGCTTCCTCTTTTTCTTCATGGCTTCCATTTTTTGTCTATGGCTTCATTCTTTCTCTTATGGCTTCCTTCTTTTTGTCTCAATGGTTCCTACATTCTCCATGCTTTTCCTTCTTTTGTCTTTTGGCTTCCTTCTTTTTCTCTCAATTGGCTTCCTTCTTTGTCTTATGGCTTCCTTCTTTTGGCTTTAGTGACTTCCTTCTATTTCTCTCATGGATTTCCTTCTGCAGGTTTCTCTTATAGGCGTTCACGTTCTTTTGGACTTATGGCTTCTATTCATTTTCTCTTATTTGGTCTATTCCTCTTTGTCTTATGGCTTCCTTCTTTTCTCTATCATGGCTTTTACCTTTCTTCCTACAAATGCTTCCTTCTTTTCTATTATGTGCTTCCTTTTTTGTCTTATATGCTTCCATGATTTCTCTCTGGCTTCCTTCTTTTGTCTATGGTCTTCCTTCTTTTCTTCTATGGCTTCCTTCATTTTCTCTCATGTTTCATTCTTTTTCCTTTTATGGCTTCTCTTTTCTCCATGGCTTCCTTCTTTTCTCTCATGCTTCCTTTCTTTTCCTCATGGCCTTCCTTTTTGTTTCTCTATGGCTTCCTTCTTTTCTCTTATGGCTTCCTTCTTTTCTCTCATGGCTTCCTTCTTTTCTCTCATGGCTTCCTTCTTTTGTCTTATGGCTTCCTTCTTTTCTCTATGGCTTCCTTCTTTTTCTTCATGGCTTCCTTCTTTTCTCTTATGGCTTCCTTCTTTTGTCTTATGGCTTCCTTCTTTTCTCTATGGCTTCCTTCTTTTGTCTTCATGGCTTCCTTCTTTGTCTTATGGCTTCCTTCTTTTCTCTTATGGCTTCCTTCTTTTCTCTTATGGCTTCCTTCTTTTCTCTTATGGTTTTCTCTCCGTGTTTCCTATTTTCTAATGTTCTATCTATATTCATTTTCTTGTTGCTTTCTAGTCTATGTTTTTTTCCCGTTTCTCCTTTTTTTACCCTATGGCTTTGTCTGTGGTGTTTCTTTTTTCTCTCTCTCTCTCTCCTCTCTCTCTCTCTCTCTCTCTCTCTCTCTCTCTCTCTCTCTCTCTCTCTCGCGTGCGTGCGTGCATGCGTGCGTGCGTGTATGCGTGCGTGCGTCTGTTTCTCCATGCGTGTGTGTGTGTGTGTGTGTGTGTGTGTGTCGTGTCTGTCTGTCTGTCTGTCTGTCTGTCTGTCTGTCTGTCTCTCTCTCTCTGTGTTTTGTCTGAGTGTCTCATTATGTGTCTGTGTGTATCTTTGTCATTTTGGGTTTACATATTGGGAATTTTCCTTTTTCTTGGTGTTTTGTTTTGTTTTCATGTTTTGTCTCCTGCTGCTCCTTTTCTGTGCATTTCTTTTTCCTTCTATTGATCTTTTTTTCTTTTTTCTTCTTTTTTTTTTTCTTTCGCTCCTCTCTCTGGCTTTCTGTCTGTTTTACCTCTTGTTGCTTCGTCTTGGGTTTTTCTCTTGTTGCTTCGTCTTGGGTTTTTCTCTTGTTGCTTCCTCTTGGGTTTTCCTCACTGTTTTTTTTCTCTTTTTTTTCTCTTATTGCTTCCTCTTGGGTTTTTTCCCTCTTATTGCTTCGTTTTGGGTTTTTCTCTTATTGTTTCGTTTTGGGTTTTTCTCCTATTGCTTCGTTTTGGGTTTTATCCCTTGTTGCTTCCTCTTGGGTTTTATCCCTTGTTGCTTCCCCATGGGTTTTATCCCTTGTTGCTTCCCTGGGTTTTATCCCTTGTTGCTTCCCTCTTGGGTTTTATCCCTTGTTGCTTCCTCTTGGGTTTTATCCCTTGTTGCTTCCTCTTGGGTTTTATCCCTTGTTGCTTCCTCTTGGGTTTTATCCCTTGTTGCTTCCCCTTGGGTTTTATCCCCTGTTGCTTCCTCTTGGGTTTTATCCCTTGTTGCTTCCCCTTGGGTTTTATCCCTTGTTGCTTCCTCTTGGATTTTATCTCTTATTGCGTCCTCTTGTTTTTTTTTGTTTTCTCTTATTGCTTCGTTTGTGGCGGTTTTCTCCTGGTGTTGTTTGATCTCAATGGGTTTTTTTTTTTGTCGTTTGTTGTTGTTGTTTTTTTTTTGGGTTTTTTTGCGGGGGAGGGGGGGGGGTTAATATGTTGCTTCCTTTCTGTATGCTTGTTTGGTTAATCATATTGCTGCCTTTCTATTATCATTCTCTCATGCTTTTCCTCCTTTTTCCCCCATGTTGCATCCTCTCGTTTAGGGGGGATTTTTTTGTTTTTGGGTTGTTGTTGTTGTTTTTTTTTGTTGTTTTTTTTGGGGTGGTGGTGGTTTGGGGGGGAGGGTTATTGGTGGGGTTTTTTTTGTTTGTTTGTTTGGTTTGGTTTTTTTTCTCTCATGTTTGTTCCCCTCTGTTGTTGTTTTTTGTTTGTTTGTTTGTTTGTTTGTAGTTGTTTGTTTTTG
>CM065735.1:9858894-9866394 GCA_033310375.1 Conus canariensis
TAAAGGACCAGCCGACGCCAATCAAAATCGTCAGAAACAGCAACACGTTAGCAATGTGTAACAGCTAACAATGCTGTTAAAGATTGTTTTGTTATAAAAAGCAGTAGATGGTTTTTGTTTGCAAAAAAACAAACAAACAAACAAACGAACGAACATAATGCGGTGTGGAAAAAAGCAGGCTAAAGCACATTATATCTAGTTATTTGTTCGTTGACTAATTTTTCTAATTAATTTTCTTGTTGTTGTTGTTGTTGTTTATTTTCTAATTTGGGTTTTGTTGTTGTTGTTTGGTTTGGTTTGGATTGGTTTGTTTTGTTTTTGTTTACTCCTTGATTCATTCATTCAATCATTCATTCATTCATTCATTCGTCTATTTATGAGTATAATGATTATATAAATATATTTATGAGTATAATAATATATAATTATTTAACTCCTTGCAGTTCTTTTCCTTGACTTTCAATCATTGATGATCGATGTTTTGTGTGTGGTGTGTGTGTGTGTGTGTGTGTGTGTGTGTGTGTGTGTGTGTGTGGTGTGTGTGTGTGTGTGTGTAAATTATCACATCTAAAAACTTTCCCGGTTGTTATTAAAGCAGTTGTTAGCTAACAAAACTAAACAAATACTTTTACTAAGAAAAAATATATTATTTGACAAATTTAGGGTTGAACGCTAGTTATTGCTCACCAAGTGCGAAAAACTCAAAACAAATTTAGAGTTCATTATTCATTTGCTAAGATCTCGAAACCCTAATGCAGTTGAAAATTTAGAATCATGTTTCAAAGGTACAACTGATTCTATTAATTTTCCACACATATAACTATGGTAGTTTGGTGTCGGTTTGTTTGTTTGTTTTTGTTTTTCGTTTCCATAGTAATCACTTTATATTCACGTGCGTGTGTACAGCATTTGTTTTGTGATGGTGCATGAGAGAGAGATGCTCTCTCTGTCTCTGTCTCTGTCTCACTCTCTCTCTCTCTCTCTCTCTCTCTCTCTCTCTCTCTCTCTCTCTCTCTCTCTCTCTCTCCAGTTGTCCTTTGCTGTTGCTTTAAACTTATGTCAGCAGTTCTGTGGTCACAAACTATATTCAAGTTTAAAGAAGGAATACACAAAGACATAAACATGCAAATAAAGACACGAGGCAAAAGAAATGCGCGAAAAGAAAAAGAAAAGAAGTACACAAAGATAGAAAGACATACACTCAGAAAGAAAAGAAATGTTAAAAAAAAAAAAAAAAACGCAAGCGAAGAATAGTAGTAGGAGTAGCAGTGGTAGCAGCATCAGTAGCAGCAGCAGTGTCGGTAGAAGTAGTATTAGTAGTAGAAGTAGTAGTGATAGTAGTAGTAGTGGTAGAAGTAGTAGCAGCAGTAGCAACGGCAGCCGCGGTAGCAGTAGTAGGTCTGTCGAACACGCATGGCGTTTTCAAGCTGTTACCTCAAATGCAAAGAAGTAAGTTGTAGCGACCACTGAACACCACCGAAGTGACTCGGCAGCAGCGCAGTGTCTCTTCTGGTGGGTTGCCCTATGACGACTTGACATTGACTGCTCCCTGTGGATTGCCGGTGCCGGGTCTGCGACGGGACAAGACAGAGTATGGCTGTGAAGGGGGAGTCGAAACGAGTGGCATGGGTAGGGGAGGGGGGGCGCAAAAGGGGGGGAGGGGGGGTAGGCACGCACGCATACACACACACACACACACACACACACACACACACACACACACGCACGCACGCACGCACACACGAACGTAGCACGCACACACACACACACACACACACACACACACACACTCTCTCTCTCTCCTCTCTCTCTCTCTCTCTCTCTCTCTCTCTCTCTCTCTCTCTCTCTCTCTCTCTCAGAGAGAGAAAAGAGTGTGTGTGTTCTTCAAGTACGGAGAAATAAAGAAAGAAATCCATGAAGAAAAGAAAAAAGGTGGGAGGATGGGGAGGAATACATACAATTAAGAAAAGAGCAAGAGATGTGGAAAGAAAGATACAAAACACAACGTGCCAACAAAGGGAAAGGAGAAGAAGATGAAAAAAAAAGAAGAGAAAAATGCAAAGCATAAACGTGCGAAGAACAGGGAAAGAAAGAAAGAAAGGAACAGCAGAAAAAAAAACAAAAAATGAATACAGAACGAGAAACGTGCGAAGAAAGAGATAACACAACAAGTAACGGAACAAAATCGAAAGAACACGCACACCCAAAAACAAGTCTTCATCTTAGGGCAAGGGACTGGGGGGGTAGTGGGGAGGGGCGGGGTGGAGGATGGGAGGGGTGGGGTGGGAACAAGGGGTCGGGTGCAGGAGAAGGGGGAGGGTGGGGGGTGGGAGGGGGGTTCAAACCAGACTCGGACTCGCTCACCGGCGACTCACTTCCTGTTGAGGTCACGTGCACTTAAGCTGACCCCTCGAAACAATCTTCCGGGACTTACTTCCCTTGCTCTGTGGGCCCGGTTAGAGTCTGTCCGTCTTGGGGTGTCCCTGAGCCTGGGCTTTGAGGTGGCGCCTCCTAGTGGTCTCACGCGTTGGATTCTCCCCCACCCCACCCCCACCCCCTCCCCCAAGTCTGACCAGAGGGGCTGGGGGGGGGGGGGGGGGGGGGAATCGTATGCATGGACTTTTTTTTCTAACAGGATTTATGTCTTGGAGGGGGTGTATTCAGTCAGCACTGCTTGTCTTCTTCTTCTTCTTCTGTCCTGTACTAAGATTTCTGGCTTTCGTTTGTAGGTATCAGCGTTTGATGTGTTTCATGATGATAATGATGATGATTACTATGAGGATAATTGTTTACGATGGTGGTCATGATGATGATGTGATGATGGTGATGATGATGATGATGATAATGATGATAATGATAATAATAATAATAACAATGATGATAACAATAAGAAGAAGGAGAAGAAGAACAATAATGATAATGATAATAATAATAATACTGATAATAATGATAATAATAATAATAATGATGATGAATGATAATAATGATAATAATAATAATGATGATGATTATAACAATGGTCATTATAGGAATAATAATGGTCATAGTAATGATAATAACAAGAACAAAGATATAACTGTGATGATGATGATGATGATTATAATGTTGATGATCATGATGATACCAATAACAATGATCTTGATGATGATGATGATGATGATGATGATGATGATGATGATGAGATGATGGATACTTAATGGACGCGCACGCGCGCGCACGCACACACACACACACACACACACACACACACACACACACACACACACACACACACACACACACACACCACTCATGAAGCAAGAAAGAAGGAATAAGGCTCTGTGGAAACAGTGCTGTCTTGAGAGGCGACACGAAGAAGAAGAAGAAGAAGAAGAAGAAGAAGAAGAAGAAGAAGAAGAAGAAAGAGAATTATAAGACCAGCTGAGACAGAAAAGGAGTTGGTTCCGTGCAGAATGAGCAGGGGCGGATCCAGTGGCGGGGGGTGGGGGTGGAAACCAGGATCTCCCCAACCCTACCATTTTCCCACTGCCCTTCCACCTCCTTCCCCCCAGCCTCACCCCCCCCCCCCCAACCCCTCCCCCAAGTTTAAAAAAAAAAGCTTTTCTTTTTTTTTTGTCTCCTTGAATGATATTTTGGCAAGATGTACCTGGGGTAATATCATGGCTCCTGGTGCACTAGACTGCCCCGTGTTGTGTTTGTGTATGAATTTTTTTTTCTTACCTCGGTGTGTGGGGCAGGAGAAAGAGGGTGGGAGGCGGGGGAGGGGGAGGGAGCCCTCCCCTCCCCCACCTAGCCAGTTAGGCGTTTCATCTGGTCAGTGCAGTCAGTTCCTAAAACATTTCTGCTGCGGCCTCCTTCACCCCTCGCCTCCGGACCCTCCCCCTCCCCCTCCCCCTCCTCCTGACTGTTCCCTTCCCCTCCTCCTCCGCCCCACCCCTTTCCCTTCTTCTTCTTCCCTCCCCACCAAATTCTTTTTTTAATGTTTAAACATTTGCGCTTGCTAATGTTTCAGTGCTGTTATAGCCAGCCAACACACAAGGGCTTTCCGTTTTTGTATGTTTTAGTTTTTGTTTGTTTTTGTGTTGTTTCGTTGTTTTTTTGTTTTTTGTTTTGTTTTTTTTTATTTGTTTTGGGGGGGGGTGTTGTTGTAGCTTTTAATCTTCGTTGAAAAGAAAGTCTTGTCATGAGGATATTAACCCCCCAAACATGAGAAGGCCACTCGCTGGCCTCTACCGAGGAAGAACAATCCTCCCTTAGCAATGTCTGTCTACTCACTGGATCCGGGTTTGTGATCCGGATTCGCAAGAAAAAAAAAAGTGTGTTGATATCAATGCATTCAAATTAGCCAGTTTTTTTCATTCATATCTGTATTGGATATCTATTTTTGTTTTGTTTTGTTTTGTTTTGATTTCTTGAATGTGTTGTTAATGATGTATTTGCAATGTTAAAGAAAGTTTTAAAAAAAATAACTGGATCCACTATCTGATCCAGACCCGCCCCCACATTTAGTGACTTCGTCCTCCGGCATCGTTTTATTTTTTTCCACCAAGTTTCGTGAACATCAGATCGACAGTTTTTGCGTCATCTTACTGACAGACAAACCAACCAACCAACCAACAAACAAACAAATCATCAGATATGACGCAGGTAAAATCGTGACCTTGTTGTTTGCGGTAACACACACACACACACACACACACACACACACACACACACACACACACACACGCACACACACACACACACACACACACACACACACGCCTCCTCAAAAAAAATGAAGGAAAAAATTATAGATGGATAGACAGACAGACAGATAGATAGACAGACAGACAGACAGTAAGACAGTAAGACAGATAGATAAATTTAGAAAGAGAGGGGGTTAGTTACCGCCAAGGACACAGACAAAGTACAGGACAAGACAGAAAATGAAGCAAAACTTAGAAAGAGAGGGGGTTAGTTACCGCCAAGAACATGGACAAACAAAGTACAGGATAAGACAGTGTCTTGTCCTGCGCTTTGTTTGTCTGTGTCCTTGGCGGTAACTAACCCCCTCTCTTTCTAAATTTTGCTTCATTTTCCGCCTTCAGTCACTTCGTTTGGAAACTAGATAGATAGATAGATAGACAGATAGATAGATAGATAGACATGCATAATTACCTACAATGATTCACAATCAATGATAGCTGAACTATTGACATCCTTAGAATAGATTACATCTAGGCCATATGGAGGACGTCAGCTTTTTGGTTTTGGTTTTTGTTTCGAGTTTGTTTTTTTTGGTTTTTTAAGGTAAAATATTGACACTAATTAGGCTAATGAAAAGCGGGTGATAATGCCACAGAATATACAGCTGAAAAGGCCAAAGTGGCCACAAGATGCCGATAGAATGTCTTTCTGCTCTGTACAGTGTTTGCAGCGTCACTTCTGCCTGCCAGTTGACAGCAGAAAGAAACAATTAACGGGTATGTTGTAACATATTGTAACATGAGAAAAACATGTGAAGACTTTCCAGTTTGAATACAAATCGAATGGACCACAGATACAGAAGAAATAAAAATAGTGGACGGTAAGAAGAAGGTTTGAAACCTGCCCCCTACATCGACCCCTGAGCAAATTAATTAATTATTCAACGAATCAATCAATCAATCAACACATGAATAAATAAAGCAATGAAATACAAGAATGAATAAATGAATGAATGAATGGATGAAAAATGAATAAATGATGACATGAATAACTAAATGATGAATGAAGAAATACAGAAAAAAGAGCAGATGAATGAATAGTTCAATCGATAAAATAAGATAAAACGAAACCAATAAATATCATACCCCCCCCCCCCCTCCAAAAATAAATAAATAAATAAATAAAATAAAGAAAGAAATACAATGCACTAAAATAATATCAGAAGGAAAAAAAGGCTGAAGGAGAGAGAGAGAGAGAGAGAGAGAGAGAGAGAGAGAGGAGAGAGAGAGAGAGAGAGGATATTGCTGGCACAGAATGACCAGAAAGTGGGAGACATCATTTATAGTTGAATTGTTGAGCTAAAGACCCCTCGGCGTTCCTGCAGGAGGCAGACGGGAGGTGGGGGGGGGGGGGGGGGGGGGAGGGGGGGGAGAGTGGGGGGGGGGGGAGACAGGCGTAGATGGAAAGGAGGGGGTGGATGGGATGGTGGTGGTGGAGGTGGGGGTAACGTTTATCTTCACCCGGAACACTATGTCTGTTTGTTTTTTTCCGTTGTGGTGTATTTATAGAGCCGAGGCACATTCAGTCAAAACTACTACATCTCCATTCCCTTCCATTCACCTGCTGTTTCATACATATCACCTCTCTGGGGTGCGTTCAAGGAGCAGCTGTTTCTATACTTCTTTTATTTCCCCCTAAACACATCAACGGAATAGGTGGGTTTCCAATCGTACCCGTGACTTTTTTTTTTTTTTCAACAGGGTTCGTTGTAGGGGGGTTTTTTGTTTGTTTGTTTTTTTTTTTTTTGGGGGGGGGGTTGTTTGTTTGTTTTGCTTTTTTTTCAGTTAGGGTTTTATGTGTCAGCATTTTTTTTCAGTTAAGGTTTTGTGTGTCGTTTTTTGTTGGTTTTTTTTTTTTTTTTTTTTTTTTTTTTGGGGGGGGGGGGGGGTTGTTTGTTTGGGGTTTTTTCTTTTTTTTTTTTTTTTTTTTTTTTTTTAGGGGGGGGGGGGTGGTGGTTGTCCTTTTTTTTCTCTTTTGGTTAAGGTTTTATGTATCAGTATTTTTTTCAAGGAGGGTTTTGTGGTTTGTTTGTGTTGTTTTTTTTCTTTCAGTTAGGGTTTTATGTATCGGTATGTTTTTCAGTTAGGGTTTTATGTTGTTGTTTTTTTAGTTAGGGTTTTATGTATCGGTGTTTTTCTTTTCAGTTAGGGTTTCATGCATCGGGGTTTTTTCAGTCCGGGTTTTATGTATTTTTCTTTCAATTAGTGTTTTATGTATAGAATTGTTTTTTTTTAGTTAGGGTTTTATGCATCGGTTGTTGTTTTGTTGGTTTTTTTTTAGTTAGGGTTTTATGCATCGAATGTGTCTTCAGGCAAAGCTGCTTTTAAGCTACTGTTTCTGGGGGGGAGGGGGGGTTGTTTGTTTCTTTTCTTTATTTTTTTTGTTTTGTTTTGTTTTGTTTTGTTTCCCAACGTGTCAGTGTTTGAGGTGCGTTCAGTCAGCTCTACCCAAATTTTCTTCTTTTTTTTATCATACGGAGCTGTGCGATCCAAGATCTGAAACTTCATATGTGCAGTACTGTTTCTGCTTGAAAAGACTTTTTTTTTCTTCTGCTTTTCCTGCTTTTCTTCTTTACTACGACTTACCGTTTGATCTAGACACAGCCAGAAAGGCTTCTTTTTTTTTTTCCTCAGGGGCAATATGTGTTGGGGGTGCTTTTCAACCAAATTTTTCCCTCTATTTTTCTCTTACTTTTTTTAACCTACATTTTCTTGCTTCTGTCTAAAGTTTCTAACCCGTTCCTCCCACTTT
>CM065735.1:9873894-9878894 GCA_033310375.1 Conus canariensis
ACACACACACACACACACACACACACACACACACACACACACACACACACACACACCACACTTAGATGGCATCCGTCTGTCTCGAGAGGCAATGGTGTGTGTGTGTGTGTGTGTGTGTGTGTGTGTGTGTGTGTGTGTGTGTGTGTGTGTGTGCGTGCGTGTGTGTGTGTGTGTGTGTGTGAGTGAGAAAGAGAGAGGTGGAGGGAGGGGGGAGAGAGAGAGAGGGAGACAGACAGACGGAGACAGAGACAGAGACAGACAGAGAGATACACACATACACATACACATACACATAGAGAGAGAGAAACAGAGACAGACAGACAGACAGACAGACACACTCTCTCTCTCTCTCTCTCTCACCCCACACACACACACACACACACACACACACACACACACACACACACAGCCATTCAAACTGCTCGTAACCCCGTTCATTTCACCAACAGTGCCTACCTACGCAGACGACTGACCACAGATCGATGGAAATGTCACGGGGCATCACGTGACCTACCCACCCTCCTCCCTCTCCCCTCCCCCCCACCCCCCGCCCCCCACCCCCCATCTCCCACCCACCCGTCTGTCAACACGCACAATGTATCACACACTGCAGGTGTTAAGGAACCCGATGCCATTAAGGGGGGACAAGTGAAAGGAAAAGGATAGGGAGGGGGGGGGAGGGGGGGAACGGGGAAAAAAAGGACAAAGACAGACATTGATGAAGACAGACAGACAGAAGGAAAGTGGCGTCCGTTTCAATGTCATTATTGCCCATTAATGAACACAGACAGACAGACAGAAAGTGGCGTCAGTTTCAATGTCAGTATTGCCCATTAATGAACACAGACAGAATGTGGCGTCAGTTTCAATGTCAGTATTGCCCATTAATGAAGACAGACAGACAGACAGACAGACAGAATGTGGCGTCCGTTTCAATGTCATGATTGCCCACAGCTTCCTGACTGACGACACAGGGTCTGCCTTCTCAGGGCTGACCGTGAAAGAAAGGAAGAATTTAAGACAAAGACAGAAATGAAAGAATAGGAAAGAAAAGATTGAAAGAAAAGGAACAGGTGACACAAGAGAATGTGAAATTTAAAAAAACAAATAAAGAAAAGTAACAGAGAAAAAAAATGTTGGCAGAAAAGGGGACAAACTCGAAAGAACAGGAACGAAAAAGGAGAATGAAGAGGAAAAAAAGAGAAAGACAAATAACATGGGGGGAAAAGATGATAAAAAAAACGAAGGAAGGAAATAATGTTGAAAAACAAAACTGGACAGAAGGAAAAAGCGAAAGACAAACAAACAAACAAAAAGAAGAAGACAGAAAATGAATGTTGCAGTAATATAGCAAGAAAAAGAATTACATTTGAACAAGAGAGACAGAGGGAAGGAGGGAGAGAGAGGTGAGAAAATGAGGGGATATATATATATATAATATATAGAGAGAGAGAGAGAGAGAGAGAGAGAGAGAGAGAGAGAGAGAACATTGAACAATAGTCTAATAAATTGACCCTCTGTTCATTTTCATGAGGCACAGAAATACAGAAACGTCAATCAGAGAGGAAAAATTATGTATATATATATATATATATATATATATATATATATATATATATACGTAAACAACATTTACGGTATAAAATGAAGAAACATCTTAGTACAATGTATTATACACTTACAATACTGCGTTTGTGCTCAAATAATCCAAATAGTTTAAACAAACAAACAAAAATCATGCCTATTTCCTATCTGACTCGCTATTACGCTTACAGCCGTAGCTCTTTACTTTCAGCTCAAACAATTTAAAGGCTTTCAAGAGAAATCTAGCCTTTTTTTTAAATTGTCAGGCTATCTAGCCTCGCCATGAAGCATACAAATCTACCGCTTTAGTTTCAGCTCAGACGATTGAAACGCTTTAAAGAAAAGTCACGCCTATTTTCTAATTCAAGGGCCGTCTTGCTTTGCCATCAAGCATACAAATTTAGCTCTTCAGTTTCAGCTCTAACAATTCAAACGGTTAAACGAAAAGTCACACCTATTTTCTACTTAAAGGGCCGTCTTGCGTTGCCATAAAAATCACAAATTTAGCCCTTTACTTTCAGCTTTAACGGTGTAAATGCTTTAAAGAAAAAAAAATCACATCTATTTTCTAATTGTCAGGCCACGTTGCTTTGTTATTAAGCTCACAAAGTTGGCTGTTTAGTTTCAGCTCAAACAAGTTAAAGACTGTAAAGAAAAACCACGCATATCTCCAAATTGTCAAGCCATCTTGCTTTGGCATTAACCTTACGAATTTAGCTGTTCAGTTTGAGCTCAAACAACCTTCACGGTTTAAAGGGAAATCATGCCTTATATTTCCTAATTGTTGGGCTACCTTGACTTGTCATAAAGCTAACGAGTTTAGCTCTTCGAAAATGTGTGGGGATATTCTGCTGGATATTTGGCCTTACGGCAGCGAATGCTTAACAAAGAAAACACCTATGTGGTTTATTTTCATCCATTTCTAGACAAAAGGCGTGATATATCGGTTTTCATGAACCCTAAGATTATCACTCAGAGAAGGATGCTTTCTAAAGCGTTTCTGTTGCACATAATCTGAATATGTTTCAGGAATGAATGAAGTCTGAATTACAGTGTGAACATGAATTACATCTTTTACTGCCATTCATGTTTGGCATGCGTGCCTGACAGGACATCTGTTATAGGTGGTTGCTTAAATAAACAACAACAAACAAACAAGATTCGTTGTCTACATCTGAGGTCAACCAAACAAGTCGGAATCCTAGAGTTTGTAACACGCGTTTTTCACTTCGGATATCTAATTTGTTTGTTTGTTTGTTTGTTTGTTTGTTTGTTTGTTTTATCTGCACTCGTTGTCCATGCTTTGGGCCAACAACCAAACAAATCCAAATCCTAGTGTTTGTAACGCTCGTTTTCCACTTCGGAAATCTAGTTTGATTGACTGGTATCATCTAGGTTCAATAATTAACAGATGATTTGCCTGTTTCGGTTAGCGTATGTGTTTTGTTTTTAATGAACGAAATAAGTATACAACGACTCGTACACAAGAGTTGATTAGCACAAGAGAGAGAAGAGAGAGAGAGAGAGAGAGAGAGAGAGAGAGAGACAGGCAGACACAGACACATACACAGACAGACAGATGGATGGATGGATAGAGTAGATAGATAGATAGACAGACAGACAGACAGACCTAAATAGAGCAAAACAGCCAAGCAACAAAACGGAATAAGAACAAAGGGTCGGGAAAGAGTAAATCAACAACAACACAATCAAATCATCAGCAATGAAAACAACTCATTCAAAACAGACAGTTGGAACGAACAATAAGGGATGAACGACTCCACACCCCTGACTATTTATATGGATTTTTTGTTTGTTTGTTTTTTTGGGTGGGGTGGGGATGGGGAGAGAGGGGTGTCTTTTTGGTCAATGCACAATTTGAACTAAAATTACTGTATTAATTTGTTCTTTTTCTTCAAGTTTTCTTTTATGGGGGTTGGGGGGGGGGGATGGGCCGGGATTATTTTGAAAGTTTCCGGCGTGTGGAGTGATAGGGGTGAAAGGTGACATGTGAAAGGAAGGGGGGAGGGAGGGGAGGCAGAAGGGGCAGGCAATGGGGAAGGGGGCCAGAAAAATGGGAGACCCTCCAATTTCTATGGAGGGGGCGGGGGAGATGTTTAGTCCACCTTTCCTTTTACTACTACTACCACCACCTTTCCCTCACCCCCGTCTTCGTCGCTAAACCCGTCTTTCCGTTGAAATGTATTCCGATCTTCCAATCAAACACGTTCACAATTCATGAGCAGATGTCTTCATAATTCCATTTTCACTGTATTTGGCCATACAAAACGTGTCACAACAAGTACGATAGATCCTCCGCCCGCTTTCCATTTCCTCTCTCTCTCTCTCTCTCTCTCTCTCTCTCTCTCTCTCTCTCTCTCTCTCTCTCTCTCTCTCTCTCTCTCTCTCTCCCCCCCCCTTCCTTGCCCCTCCCCCCTCCCTGGTCTAGTACTAAGTTGTTCTTAACAGTCACTGAGCGGTAGGACATTGATCGCATTATTCGGCTTCAAACAATGGCAAGGCAAAACAAAACAAAACAAATCAAAACAAAACGAAAGAAAACAAAACAAAAATGAAAGAACTAAAAAGAACCAATAGATCACATTGCGTGAAAACTACTGCGCTGATTTACATTATCATGTTATTTATTTATTTATTTATTTATTCTGACTGCCCTTGACTGTAACAATGTATCACTTTTGACTCTCTTGGACCTATCCGCTGCCTTTGACACTATTGACCACTCTATCCTCATTTCCCGCCTACATCACTCTTTTGGGCTTGATGACACAGTCTTGAGTTGGTTTCATTCCTACATCACTGATCGTCAACAAGTAGTTTCTGTCAACGGCCTTTCTTCTAATCCCTCTTGTCTGACCTACGGCGTGCCACAAGGATCTGTCTTGGGCCCTCTACTCTTCATTCTCTACTCTTATCCTGTCTCTTCTATCGTCCAAGAACACCTACTTCAGCATCATTCCTTCTCTGATGACAATCAGCTGTATGTCTCTGGGCCTCTCTCTGACCTTCCTCTCATGATCCAAAACACCCAGTCTTGTGTAGCCAACCTTAAGGACTGGATGACCCGAAACAAACTAAAACTAAATGAAGATAAGTCTGAACTGATCCTGATCACCCCACCAAAACTTCAAAACCCCCCTTCTGTTCCGACTTCCATCAAACTTGTTGATTCACCTATCGACTCTCTCTCATTCTGCCCGCAACCTCGGTGTAACTCTTGATCAAACCCTGTCCTTCCAACAGCATGTCAGCAATGTCTGTCGCACTTGCTTTCTTGAACTCCGCCGAATTGCTTCTATTCGCCATCTTCTCTCAGAAAACACAACAAAAGCTCTTGTCTGCGCATTTGTTCTATCCCGCCTGGATTACTGTAACGCTCTTTTGTCTGGCTCTCC
>CM065735.1:9883894-9898894 GCA_033310375.1 Conus canariensis
TACACACATAAGAATATAGGTTTCTGGATTCTGGATGTCAAAATATTCTCCGAGTAAGTTTTGATTCTGAGTTTTTAACTACTTTTCTAATCTTACACTCACGTAAAATCCCATCACCAACTTTCGGAAGAGAAGGCCAGTTTGGCCGTTGGTATGGATGACATGTTGTTATACATAGCATGCATTCTGCACGAGAAAAGGAAAGAATGAAGGAAGTAAGGAAATGGAGTGAACGATGTTGTCTGGGTGACACGGGGAAACGACTGAATGAAGCGCGGCAGGCAGCTCTTCAGTCGGCACTACCCAGGTAGGCAGCCCATTGCGTACACGAGAGTGTGGATTGTCAGCGCCTAGAATCTTTGGCAAGGCGCTTTATAAATGCGATGTTATTATTATTATTATTACTATTAATGTTATTATTATTATTACTATTATTATTATTATTGTTGTTTGTTGTTGTTAGTTTTATCATTATAATTATCATTACTACTACTACTACTACTACTACTACTACTACTACTACTACTACTACTGTTATTACCATTACTGTTGCACGTGAAACCCGGTCGGATTGCCTTTGTGGGTATGCACAAACTGTGTCCCTGCTTTCTGGAAATTCTGTTCCGGTAATTTAATTAGCTCTTTTCTGTTATTCGCTTTGACTCTGTCTTTTGATTTTTGATCTTCATTTATGGTCGTCTTTTCTTTTCTGTTTTTTTTTTTTTTTTTTTAAGATCGGCTTTGTGTTCCGTTCCCCTACCTTTCTTCTCAAACGTCCTTTTGCACTTGGTACCACTGCAACCTTGTTACAGTTTAGAAAGATTGTTATCATCATCCTTTAACTTGTTACAGTTGATAAATACTATTATCATTATTTATCATCATTATCATCATCATCATCATCATCATCGTCATCATCATCATCATTATTATTATTATTATTATTATTATTATTATTATCATTATTATTATTATATTATTGCCATGATTATTGTTATCAATATCAAAATTCTTCTTCTTCTTCTTCTTCTTCTTCTTATTATTATTATTATTATTATTATTACTATTATTGTTATTGTTGTTGTTCATATTATCATTATCATTGTTATTATAATCATAACTATTATTACTATGATGATTTTTATTATTATTGTTATTATCATTATCATTATTATTATTATTAATATCATCATTATTGTTATCATAATCATTATTGTTATTATTATTGTAATTTTTATTATCATCATCATCATCATCATTATCATCATCCTTGTTAAAATGTTATTATTATCATTATTATTGTTGTTGTTATTATCATTATTATTATCATTACTATTATTATTCTGAGTGAATGTACATAAAAAAAACGTCTATGTTTGGTTAGACACCAAGCTCTAAGCGCTTTACGGTCCACCCTTTCCTTCATACAACGGGCTGCCTACCTGGGTAGAGCCGACTGAAAAGCTGCCTGCTGACGCTATAGTCAGTCGTCTCCGTTTTTCGTGTCACTCAGTCGAAACTAAGTCACTCCATTTTTTTTCTCGTTCTTTCAGTTGTGTTCACAAAGAGTGTGAGTTGTAAGTATACGTGTCACCCATACCGACAACCAAACTGGCCTTTTCTTTCGAAAGTTGTGATTTTACGTGTGAGCAAGAAGTTATGCGTGCGTTTACACACGGAACCTCGGTTTATAGTCTCATTCGAAGGACTTTTCAGGAAACGGAGTCACAGCCAATGTTAAATCCAAAGGGGGAAAGAAAATCCTTATGTACCAAAACGGTCCGGCGGGGATTCGAACCCACAACCCCAGGATCACCAGGATCACGAGTCCGGCGCTCCACCAGCGGACCTACAATATTATGCCAGCATTTTTTTTTTTCTGTGTGATGGAGCTACAAAGTAGTGACACTGGACAGGCTATGAAGAGTGGACACAGGATGACCATTCTCCAGCGTCTGTTTTCCCATACGCCTTTTCCTTTCTAAATTTAAATGATTTTTTTCTTTGTTTTTATTTTTCAAAAAGGGATTGGGGTGAAGAGGGGGGTGTGGATAGGGAGGGGGGGGGGGGCGATGTCGGTTGTTGCCCTTTTGCACGACCTAGATCTTTCTGTCATAAGGATGTCCATAGATTAGTTATCGTGTTAGGGGGCCGGAATAGCTCAGTTGGTAGAGCGCCGGACTCGTGATCCTGGGGTTGCGGGTTCGAATTTCGGTACAGGGGATTTTTTCCCTCGGAGTTAACCTTAGTTCTGACTCCATTCCCCATACAGTCCTTCGAATGAGACTATAAACCGAGGTTCCGTGTGTGAACGCACGCACAACATCTTGCACACATGTAAAATCCCATCATCAACTTTCGGAAGAGAAGGCCAGTTTGGCCGTTGGTATGAATGACACGTTACACATAGCATGCACCTTCCCCGAAGATGGAGTATGGCTGCCTTAATGGCGGGATAAAAAACGGTCATACCCACAAAACTCCACTGCCTGTCTATACAGGCAGTGTCCGCAGGAGTATCAGCTTGCGTACGCAGAAAGAAAGAAAGTTATGGTGTTAGAAATGTAATGAATAATACTTAATAAATGGTTCTGTTGTGTTTGTTGCTGTTGTTTTATGCAGGATAGGTCTGTTGTCCTCTGTGTTGTGATAGCCCTGAAGACGCCCCGTGTGATTAGTTAGGGTATAATTATGATAAAACTAAGCCAGAAGACGATCAAATTCATGTTTCTTTACACTTGTAATAGTAGTGATAGATTTACACACACTCGCGCGTTCGCACGCGCGCGCGCACACACACACACACACACACACACACACACACACACACACACACACACACACACATGCACACTCACACACACGCTCGCTCTCTCTCTCTCTCTCTCTCTCTCTCTCTCTCTCTCTCTCTCTCTCTCTCAGGGAATATAAACATTTAAATGAAAGGAAACAGAAAGAACATAATGATCTCCTATTAAACGATCTTCTGTCTTCGGGTAATAATCAGCAATTATTCTGGAAAACTATTCACAAGATTTCCACAAAGAAACTACAACCTGCAAATAATATTCCGATGCAAGAGTGGTTCTTACATTTTAAAAATCTTTTGGATAAGGACGATGATGAGTCCACTGAGACTGACAATGTAATAAATAATGAAGAAACTACTTATGACAGACCAATATCCAGAGGGGAAATATTAACAGCAAGTAAGAAATTAAAGAATGGTAAAACTGCTGGACCTGATGGCCTCATTGGGAGTTTTTTAAGCATTCTGGTGCTACTGTTCTAAGATTTTTAGTTAAATTGTGTAGTTATCTTTTTGACACCGGGATTTATCCAGAAGATTGGAAAGAATCTATAATTTTACCTCTGTTTAAGAAGGGGGAGATAAACGATGTAAACAATTATAGAGGTATTTCGTTGTGCAATGTATGTAGTAAACTCTACAGTTCTGTTATTAATAATAGACTACATGAATGGATATCTCAGAACAATATAACAGGAGAACATCAAGCAGGATTCAAAAAGGTTATTCTACTATTGATCACATGTTTAGTCTATTAGCTGCAATTCAAAAACAATTTGTAAACAACAAGAAGCTGTATGTGGCTTTTGTGGATTTTGAGAAAGCTTTCGATTCAGTTTCACGGAAACTGCTGTGGCCTATTTTGTTAAAACATGGAATTCAAGGTAAATTGTATCATTGTGTGAAAGGTATGTATAAGGAGGTGAAAGCAAGAATTAGAGCGGGAGCCAAATTATCAGATTTTGTCAAGTGTACGAGAGGGGTCAAGCAAGGGGATGTTTGTAGTCCTGTTTTATTTTCTCTGTTCATAAATGAATTGGCTCTGGAGATTATTCAAAATGGACGGCATGGTGTGACTTTTGATATCTTGGAACTGTTCGTCTTACTTTTTGCTGATGACATTATTTTATTGTCTACAACTGTAGTTGGTCTGCAAAGACAACTGAACAGTTTGCATTCAGCTGCTACTAAATTAGAATTAAAAGTTAATATGAATAAGACCAACATTATTGTGTTTCGCAAAGGTGGATATTTAGCACGTAATGAGAAATGGATTTATGGAGGTGAATACATGGTTGTAGTCAATGCATATAAGTATCTTGGGTTCTATTTTACTACCAAATTAAGTTTCACCGTTGGATGTCAAGATCTAGCAAATAGAGCAAAGAGAGCAGTCACAGTTATACTTCGTATTTTATACAAACTGAATAGTGGCGCATTTTCTATTTTTTCGAAATTATTTGACTCTCAGGTGCAGCCAATTTTACAGTATGGAGCAGAAATCTGGGCTTTTGAGAAAGGTGTAATAGAGAATGTTCATTTATATGCTATGAAAAGATTTTTGAATGTAGACAATCGAACACCAAATGATTTAGTTTATGGCGAACTTGGAAGGTATCCGATTTATATTAATTCTTTTTTAAAATGCATTAAGTATTGGTTGAAAATAACCAGAATGGAGGAAACCAAGATACCATTTAAAGCTTATAGGACGTTACGAAATTTGGATTATAATGGTAAGAAGACATGGGCTACCACTGTTCGTCAGTGCTTAAATTCATATGGCTTTGCATATGTTTGGGACAACCAGGGCGTTGAAAATATATCGGGATTTTTTTAATGTTTTAAACAACGAATGATTGATTGCAGATGGCAAGAGTGGTATGACCATATTAACAACAGTGACAGATTTGCACAATACAGACTGTTTAAAACAACGTATATGATTGAGCCATACATTAAAATGAAAATGGACAGGTATATTAAGAGTGCATTGACTAAGTTTAGATTTGGTATCTCTGACATAGCTTGCCATCGATTCAGATACAGTGCTTTGAATGAAAATAGACTGATATGTCGGCTATGTTACCAGGCCAAGGAAGATGAAATACATTTTTTATTTTGCTGTCCTGCTCTCAATGACCTTCGAGTAAAATTTATTAAGTCAAAGTATTATTTTGATCCTTGTAGTTTTAGAGTCAGCTTACTATTAACATCAAGAAATGAGTGTGTCCTCTTTGATCTTGCCAGGTACATATACGAAGCACAAAAGCGACTACGAGCGATGTATTCATAATAGGTTTGCATAGTATGTGTGTGTAACTGCTTTTTTCCATTTCTTTTTGTGAGAATTCTTCTTTATTCGTGTATTACGGGTGTCACCCCTTCAGTATGGGCTATGGCCTAATCTGAATAAATCATTCAATCATTCATTCATTCATTCATTCTCTCTCTCTCTCTCTCTCTCTCTCTCTCTCTCACACACACACACACACACACACACACACACACACACACACACACACACATTCTCTCTCTTTCTGTCTGTCTGTCTGTCTGTCTGTCTCTCTCTCTCTCTCTCTCTCTCTCTCTCTCTCTCTCTTTCTCTCACTCTGGATAAAAACCTTGCTTGTTCATCCGTTCAAAATCAGGTGAGTCCCATTCCGATGTTGTTGACTCCAAACAAACCTAGCATTAATGAATATTTATATAAAAAAGGATGTTGAAAATACATATACAGACGAAAAGAAAGACCCTTTTTACTATCGTTATAGGTTTTTCCCTACAAGCAAATGGCCTCTATTTTCAGAAATAAAAAGTGGCATTGTATGATGTGCTTTCATAATGTTCAGTGATGAAATTTGCAGAAGAAGATGGCTTTTTTGATAAATGGCAACTTTTCCCCTAGCAAGTGAACGACTTTTTTAAAGTTAGAGTGGCGCTGCCTAATTTGTTGTGATGATGTCGCGTCACACTCTTTGGAGAGGAGCACGACTTTATCTATCCATAAGGCTTTCCTCTGTGGAAAAATAAATGAATAATTTAAAAAAAAAAGGAAGTAAGTTAAAATGGTATCGTTTTATAAACCATTCTCTCTCTCTCTCTCTCCTCTCTCTCTCTCTCTCTCTCTCCTCTCTCTCTCTCTCTCTCTCTCTCTCTTGGAGAAGAATTCGACTTCATCTTTTCATAAGGTTCTCATCTGTTGAAAAAAAAAATTTAATGGTTGTTGAAAAAATAAGAAAAGTTTTAAATGGTATCGGTGTATAAACCCTGTGCTCTCTCTCTCTCTCTCTCTCTCTCTCTCTCTCTCTCTCTCTCTCTCTTATCGCCTGGCGTCGTCCATTTTGGTCACGTGTTGCGAAAACCCTCAAACATTCCAGCCAATCGGCTTCTCCGTAGATACGGGGAGGGACCCCACCCTCCCTTGACCCCACCCTCCCTGGGCTTACAATTTATCGGGTTTGCCCATTTACCCGACAAGCAAAACTCAGCGCTTTTGAACCAAAAGCACCCCCCCCCACCACCACCACACCACCACCACCTCCTCCTCCTCCTTCCCTCCCCCTCCCCCTTCCCCCACCCGCTCCACCCCCCTGCCCCCATCTCTCTCTCTCTCTCTCTCTCTCTCTCTCTCTCTCTCGCTCGCTCGCTCGCTCGCTCGTTTTGCTGGCAATGCAGGAAGCAGTGACATATGTAACGAATAGTGGAAGCAGCAGGCTAGGGTGTCAGTGCGTACGTGTTCGTCTATCAGTGGTCAGCCGCATTTAACAGCCCCTAGGGAACCAGGGGGTTATCATTGCAGTCTCGTCACTTCTCGGCAAACCCCTCGCGCGACGGAGCGGGACGGAGTGGAGTTGTCTGCCCTGGCTGGCTGGGAGCTCTGCTACTCCCCCCCCCCCCCCCCCCCCCCCTCCGAAGCCTGTCTCCGTCGTTTGTCTTCGTTAGCTTCCGTCACTCCTCGACAGTTTCCGATTGCAAGCTCCCTTGCGCGGGCCGTTGATTGGTCGGCCTGCCCACATCCTGTTGTTGTGTAAATCAGCAGCCACGTACGGTGGCAGCGGCGTTAGGGATTGGATAAAAAGTTTCACCTCGCTCCTCGCGCCGTTGGCAGAAAGCAGACTCAAGTCGTAATTTGGGGCTGTCGTCGTAAATCTGAATTTTTTTTTTTTTTCGTTTTTTTTTTTTTAATGAATGTGGTGTTCCAAGGAAGACTGGAGGGGGGGGGGGAGAGAAGGGGAGGGGGTGAAAGAGGATGGAGGTGGGGGGGAGGGGAAAGAGCGAATGATGGAGATTATGGGGGAGGGGAAGTGTGGGGGGGGGAGGGAGGGAGGGTGGGGGGGGGGCAGAGGAAATGTGGAAAAACTGAGCGTTATTGCAGAAAGCACTTCTCCCCCACCCACCCCCACCCCCACCCTCCTCTCTCTCTCTCTCTCTCTCTCTCTCTCTCTCTCTCTCTCTCTCTCTCTCTCTCTCCTCCTTGGACGAATGAGGGAGGAGCCAAAGGTTTCTCTGACTGTGTTTCCTATTCAGGAGCTGTGATAATGTGGGAAGAGGCTGTGGGTTGGAGCGGTTTGTGAGAGGCGGAATGGTGGAAATGGCAGAGATTTCTCCCTCCATTCCCTACCTCCCCCCCCCCCATACCCTCCCTCCTCCTTTCTCCTTTACAATGTTTGTACTCCACCCTTTCTTCTCCCCCCCCCCCTTTCCTATTTTGCGTCCCCCTCCCCCCCCCCCTGCTTCCCCATTTCCCAGCTGTGTGTTTCTGGCATTTAGGGGTGGGGAGTGGGGGTAACAGGAGCGGGGTATGTGGGGGGGGGGGGGAAGACAGGAGGAAGGGGAGATGGAATGAATGTTTTCTTCGTCTGTAACAGTTGTTTCCCCTCATAAATAGTTGAATATTTTTTGCAACTGTTTTCAGCGCGCGCGAGTGTGTGTGGTGTGTGTGTGTGTGTGTGTGTGTGTGTGTGTGTGTGTGTGTGGTCAGTCTGTCTGTCTGTCTGTCTATCTGTGTGTGTTTGTGTCTGTCTGTCTGTCTGTCTGTGTGTCTGTCTGTCTATCTCTGTGTGTGTGTGTGTGTGTGTGTGTGTGTGTGTGTGTGTGTGTGTGTGTGCACGCGTGAGAGGGCGCCTGTGAGTTGTGTGTGTGTGGGGGTGGGGGGGGGTGCGTTCGTGAGAGAGAGAGAGAGGGGAGTAAAACAAAAAAGAATAACAGAAGTAATTACAAGCAACATTGACAAGAAAAAGCAATTTTTACAAAAAACATATGCGCAAATGCACACAACAGAAAGGACAACTAGAAGCCACTCCCAGGATATTTCGTACACTTTCACCTTATAGTCGCCAAATTAGGTTGGGGGGGGGGGGGTCTTGTATCCTGTAAATTAAAAGGCCTGGCGACAACACATACTGACAATGCCTTACAGACAGGTACATTATCATAGAACTGGGGGATCAAGGCAGTAAGAGTTAAACTAAGGGGCGTGCGTTTGCAGAAGTCTTTAAGTAATTGACAGTTCTCTCACAACCGGTCGGCTGAATCCCCATGCTTAGTCAAAAAAAAATTGGATGAAAGAATGAGTAAGGATATGAAGGCATGAATACAGCAAAATGTCAGATGATCAGTTCAAACCGCTCTCATCGGTGGTATGCAACGTATTCAGTCCCGTTTCTCCCTTTCTCTTCCTTTTCTTTTTCTCTTTCTTTTTCTTCCTTGCCTGTTTCTTCTTCTGTCCTTCCTCCTTTTGTTATGCGTTTCTTCTTCTTCTTCTTCTTCTTCTTGTCCTTCTTCTTCTTCTTCTTGTCCTTCTTCTTCTTCTTCTTCTTCTTCTTCTTCTTCTTCTTGTCCTTCTTCTTCTTCTTCTTCTTCTTCTTCTTCTTCTTCTTCTTCTTCTTCTTGTCCTTCTTCTTCTTCTTCTTCTTCTTCTTCTTCTTCTTCTTCTTCTCTTCTTCTCTTCTTCTTCTTCTTCTTCTTCTTCTTCTTGTCCTTCTTCTTCTTCTTCTTCTTCTTCTTCTTCTTCTTCTTCTTCTTCTTCCTTCTTCTTCTTCTTCTTTTCTTCTTCTTCTTCTTGTCCTTCTTCTTGTTCTTCTTCTTCTTCTGTTCATTTATTCTTCTTGACCTTATTCTTCTTATCTTCCTATTATCATTAGAGGCAGTAGCGGTGGTGGTAGCAGTTATCTCCTCCTATTGCTACTTCTCCCACTTCTTCTTCTCCTCCTCCTCTGTCTCCTCCCCCCTCTCTTCTTTTTCATCTCCTGCGACTCTGCTTCTAGTTCTACTTCTTCTACAGCTGGCTGTAACGTATCATGTCAGCTGGAATTGTTTCTGGCATTTTATCAGACGCTGTCCTGAAAGACGAAAAACAAAAGTTGCTTTACTTTCTCCTCAGCTTATTTGTCTACTAACTTATTTAATTTGTACTTACTGACTTATATTTACTTGCCTGTTCATTCACTTACTTACCTATTTAGTTTGATTTGTTTTCTTCAGGGAAAATTTGTCACAAACAAAAAAGGCGCATTTAAAGACATCATCAAGTTCATGCGGTTTTAACTTTTAAATCTTCTGTGAAGAACACTACCACAGAAACTCGGTGATGTTCTTTGGGAACATACATACATACTCATACATACATAAACTAACTACAATACATAGTACAGAAATGAATAGATAAATAAAGAAATAAGTAAATAAATAGATAAGTAAATGAATGAATAAAATAAGCAAGTACCATCTGAAACAAAGCGGCGCTGTTTGATGATTTTGATTCCAGTCAGTGTCTTTTTTTTTTCTTTTTACTTCGTTTTACTGTCTTTCAAGCATTCTTTTATTTCTGTTTAGGATTACTTTTCTTTTTCTCGAACATTTTGCTAAGAAACATAAATTATGATATGGAGCCGCATGCATCGTAGCATTCTTTATTTTCAAATACAAAATTGACACTAAAAAGGGTGTTTTATTGAAAGTATACAGTGCATGCATAATTATTGCGAACGTAGTAGGCACTTATTCAAACAGGTCAACACGCATATTATCAACACGCATGTTTATTCTTTCACACACAGATACAGTACTTTTCTCTAAGCTTATGAAGGGATAACCGCTTGTTACACAACACGCTGGCTGGTGATATTTTTGGAAAAAAAAGTAACAGGATTCTGGTTACGTTTTGACTAATACCCACCCAAGTCATTTGCGACGATTTGATGATATTTTTAAAAAAAATTTTTTTTACTAAGTTTATGCAGCGTTAAGGCCTGCAACCTCTTTAAACTTTTTTTTAACAAAATTGGATAGAAAAAACAAAAACGTATTTGAGCTGATAATTTTTCAAATGTTCGTATACTTTTCCAGTGCATGCATACATTTGAATATGTATTTTTGCCAGCTTTTTCTTGGTTAAGATTTGACATGAGTTTTCCCGTGCTGTTGTTTTATCCTTTACTTCAAATGTTATTTTGTTTACTGTAATTAGAGAGGGGTTTTTTTTTGGTCTTTGTTTGTTTGTATGGTATTAATGATGATGTTTTTTGTCATTCTTTGCTGTTGTCAGATTAAGTCTTCTCCTTCTTTCCCTTGACTACCGCCTTCATCATTTTGAAGATTCTCTAGACTATGTTAACGTTATCTCATTTTTGTCTTGTTTTTTTTGTTTTGTTTTTTAATTTATTTATTTTATTTTTTATTGTCTCAGGTCGCATGATGAAAATAAAGAGTACATCGAAGGCTACAGATGCTACACTACAAAGCATTTATTCTCTCTCTCTCTCTCTGACACACGCACGCGCACGCGCGCAAATTCACATACACCCATACACACACACACACACATATATATACACACACAACACACACACACACACACACACACCACACACACACACACACTGGATAACGCTACACAATTCACGCCCACCACTGGAAGTTTGGGAGGAGGGAGGAAGAGATGGGAGAGAGAGAGGGTGGGGGTGGAGGAGGACCAGTTGCTTCTGGTCAAAAGATCATTAGCTTGGATTTGTGTGATTGAGTTATAATTCATCCATGTTAATTTGTGATTGAGTTATAATTCATCCATGTTAATTTGTGATTGAGTTATAATTCAACCATGTTAATTTCTATGTGCTTTTTTTTTTTTTTTTTTTTTTAATCTCAGCTGTCGTTCTTCTCCACCATCTTGGCCAAGGAGGTTAATTACGTTTTCGCCAGTCTGTTGGTCTGTTTGTTTATGAGCAAAATTACTCAGAAACTGACAAACCAATATGAACGAAACCTGGTTTAAAAAAAAAAAAAAAGAATATAGTCCAGGGACAAACCCATTACAATACGATGCAGGTCCGTGTTGCGGATTGAGATTACACTACGGATCCAAACTCCTTCAGCAAGATTTTTATGTACACGAGGAGTAACTACTTCAGTTCATACCAACGATTGCGTCCCCTGGCGGGGAAAGTAGATTCGCGGTTGGTCACTTTTTTTTTTCTTTTTTTTTTAAGATAAGATTATAATAAACTTTCTACTGAAAGTGAACTCCGTGAAGTTACTGTTAAGAATCTCGAATCATCTAACAAGTAGTGTATTTTCTATGAAATGATATAACTTCCTGGCGATAGAAATCTCAATAGTTTGAGTTTTGCATGTTCTGTTTAAAAAGAAAGAAAGAAAGTATGACAGCACACTGGTATAACTCCTTCAGTAATTACTTCCCCTGGTGATGAAACAATTTTGCTTTCATTCTTGAACTAAAGCTAAGACTGGATCTAAAATTCTTTCAGCCATGACACCCAGAGGTCTTCCCCCCCCCCCCCCCCCCCCCCCCCCCCCCCCCCCCCCCCCCCCCCTTCCCCACCCCCGCCGCCGTTGGCTCTGCGAGTTCTCCACTGTTTCTCTGATAACTATCATATTCTTTCCTATTCCTCTGTATCCTCGGTTTAGCTGTTAACAATTAATAGATACACACACTTCATCAGATCAATAACAACAACCTTAAAGGCTATAGTGTACATATTAACTAGGCTTGTAAACATTACTTTAACTCAATAACATCCAAAATACAGGGGCTCTCTTTTCCTGAGGCATTTTACTATGACCATCATTACCATAGACTAATGATGTTCGCAGAGGCGGTTCTTGTCAGCAACTTTTTATACCAATTTGTTCAAAATTAATTTCGGTGTTAATTGACATGAAAGTGAACGAGAGACACAGAAGAATGAGTATTCCATCATTATTAAAGCATGCTTCAAAATATGGTCGTTGTTAATGAACAAAATCATAATATTACTTAACAGTAATGTGCCTTCATACCCAAAACAACAAAATGTTTTCAACGTTTTTGAAACGAATTATAGTACAGACACTGGTACTCATGTATGAGTTTCAAAATTCAGAATTCTCTTTCGAAAGAAATTGAAGCTGAGTAAGATTCTGAAGCTTGTCTGTATCAGGTCTGGATTATATTCAGACACAGACTGTATTCAAGACTGGACTATAACCAGATACAGACTATATCCAGGTCCAGACTATACTGCAGTACAAACGATATCTAGGTACAAAGTACATCCAGGTAAAGTCTATTTTCAGGTACATAGTATAACCAGATGCAGACTGTATCCAGGCCAGGATATAGTACAGTCTATATCCAACTCAGGACTCTATCAAGGTACAGACTATATCCAGACTTAGACTATATCCGAAGAATGTGGACAGTATCCTGCTCTGAACAATATCGAGGGGTAGACTATATCCAAGATCAGGGTATATCAAGATACTGACTAGATCCAGGTACATGTTGTGTCCAATACTAGACTAGATCCAAGTCCAAACTAGATCTATATCTAGACTATATGAAAGTCCAGATTGTATCCAAGTAAAGACTATACCCAGGTACAGATTGTATCCTAGTCCGGAGTACGTCCATGTCCAGATTATATCCAGGCACAGACTACATACAGGCACTGATTGCATCAAGGACCACGCTATATCCATGTACAGACCAATGTCCAAACACTGCCTATATCCAGGTAAAGGCTGTATCCAGATACACACTTACATCAGAGCCAGATTACATCTAGACACAAACTATATCCAGGTACAGACTCTATCCAGGAACTGAATATATCCAGGGCCTGACTATATCCAGGTACAGACTGCATCTATATCCAGGTACAGACTGCAGCTATGTCCAGGCTCAGACTATATCCAGGTACAGACTGCAGCAATGTCCAGCCTCAGACTGTATCCAGGTACAGACTGCAGCTATGTCCAGCCTCAGACTATATCCAGGTACAGACTGTATCTATGCCCATGCTCAGACTATATCCAGGTACGGACTGTATCTATGTCCATGCCCAGACTATATCCAGGTACAAACTGTATCTATGTCCAGGCTCAGACTATATCCAGGTACAGACTGCAGCTATGTCCAGGCTCAGACTATATCCAGGTACAGACTGCAGCTATGTCCAGGCTCAGACTATATCCAGGTACAGACTGCAGCTATGTCCAGGCTGTATCCAAGCGCAAACTATATCCAGGGCCTTACTATACCCATTTACAGATATCCACGTCTTGGTTACAGTCAGATACAGACCCGATCCAGATCCAGATTGCATCCAGGAACAAACTACAACCACCAGCAGACCGTATCAGGGTCCTATCCAGGTAAACACCATATCCAGGTCCAGATTATATCAGATCCTCATCTCCAAATACAGACAACATCCAGATATAGACTATACACAGGTCCCCATTATATCTAAACACAGGTTACATTCAAGTGCATGATGTTTCTAGATCCACACTATATCCAGGTCCACGCTATGTCTAATATACATCTAAGTCTGTTCGGTATATTCAGATAGGAAATTTATCCAAGTGCGAACTGTTTCAAAGTTCGGACTGTGTCCAAGTCCGGATAGAACACAGTCCAGGACCGTGCGATATTATCAAGGACTGCACCCCCCCCCCCCTCTCTCTCTCTCTCTCTCTCTCTCTCTCTCTCTCTCTCTCTCTCTCTCTCTCTCTCTGGCACGTTTACGCACAAATTGCATACGTACACAAACGCCACATTGGATTCATCAAATTTCAACGGCATTTTTGAAGAATGCTTTAATTTACGATAAGAATGTAATTTTTGTGTCAGCAACGTCGACGCTAAAATCTTTCATTGAAACAAAATCAAAATATTCTACGAGACCTATTTCATTTCTTCCACATCTTTAAAATGCAAATGTTCGGAAATCGTATCATAAGACACTCAGTCTTTATGCTATGATTCACCTTTTTAGAAGGTGTAGATGATTTTAAAGACATTTTTCATACTGAATATTTGCTGTGATCTATGTGAAAATAAAGTGGGTGTACGAACAAACAAACAAACAAACAAAGAAAAAAAAGAGAACCACTTTCGATGCTTTTGACCAGTTAGTAAACCCACCGTATGTTAGACCAGTACACCATTCACACACACACACACACACACACACACACACACACACACACACACACACACACACACACGCACACACACGCGTGCGCGCGCGCGCACGCAAGCACGCACGCACACGTACACGCACACACACACGCACATACACGCACACACACTCGTATAGAGCCCAGTACATCACACACACACGGGCGTGCGCGTGCACACACACACACACACACCACACACACACACACACACACACACACACACACACAACAACACACACACAGAGGCCTCTCCATCGTCAAAGATCGTCCACTGACATGCCTGTCCGCAAACCTCGCACGTGCTCGACTGACACAAGCAACTGACATGCACGCGCCCTGTGATGGACAGGCGAGGAAATGGGGAAAGGGGAAGAGTGGGAAGGAAGAGGGCACACAACGTTGGGGGAGGGGGGGGGGGCGGACGGGAGGGGAGGGGGAGTGAAGCGGTGGAGGGGAGGGGAGGGGGCTGAAATTGACATGTACGCGAAGCTCATCAAGTCACAGATTGGTTTTGCAGACGCCAGTGACTGACAAATGCCGCGGACTGTTGATTGCGCTGCTGACCTGTGCTCATTTGCATAATTACGTTTCGGTCGAGGTCAGAGGCCGGGTCGGTGTTAAAGTTGGTGGTAAATTGCTGGACAGAGCTGTTTGAATATTTTTTTCTTTTCTTAAAGAGCCAGAAGTCAATTTTAGTTTTCGAATCGAAAAGAAAAAAAAAA